>BLSH010164238.1:511355-544304 GCA_018402905.1 Glandirana rugosa | reverse complement strand
AATTCTCATCATCCATAAACGTGGCAACTTTTGCGCAAACCAATCAGTAAATGCCGATTGCGATTTTTTTTATCACAAATATGAGGAAGAATATAAATCGGCCAAAACCGTTGAAAAAAAATGTTTTTTTATATTTTTTTTTTGGATTTGTATTTTAGCAAAAAGTAAGACATTTTTTTTTTTTTTTGCAAAATTGTCGCTTTTCTTTTGTTTATAGCGGCGATCAGAAATGACGCAGCGGTGATCAAATACCACCAAAAGAAAGCTTTATTTTTAAAAAAAAAAGGACGCAAATTTTGTTTGGGTACAACGTCGCACGACCGTGCAATTGTCAGTTAAAGCGACGCAGTGCCGAATCTCAAAAAGTGCTCTGGTCCTAAAGTGTGAAATCCTTCCGGGGCTGAAGTGGTTAATGGCTGTGTGTTGAGTTATTTTGAGGGGACAGCAAATTTACACTGTTATACAAGCTGTGCACTCACTACTTTACATCGTAGCAAAGTGTCATTTCTTCAGTGTTGTCACATGAAAAGATAGAATAAAATATTCACAAAAATGTGAGGGGTGTACTCACTTTTGTGAGATACTGTGTGTATGTATATATATATATTCACAATAAATGTGCAATTCATATGCCGTCTTCAGGTGTTTCATTGTCACTGGGAAAGGGGACCTGAGAAAACAGTGGCTACTTCAGGGTTAAGCACTACAAACATATACTGTAGATCTGTATAGTATATGGGCAGAAATATGTGCAGAACTGCTATTTTTTGGTGCTCTCTTATGATGGTTCTTGTTTTATTGACAGCCTCTAAACTAATATTCTGAAATGTCATTTTTTCCCCTTAACTGCCATTTCCTGCTCTGTGTCCTCGCTCATAACAGAACAGAGAAAAGCATCAAAGTCAAGTAGGGCAAATCAATTTCCAGTGAGATCACAGTGTGAGAAGAGGACCATTAATGGCCAATGAAATGTACATTGTGTATGCTGGTAAATCATTTAATAAGCAATACTATAACAGAGCTCTTAAGTGTGTCATTATGATGGTGTAGCTGTTATTATGTACATAGAGCTGAGCTCCGTATGGCGGTTACTGAAATATACTTATATTTCCAGTGTATAAATGCACTTCACCTCATTCACTAAGCTCTGGGGAAAATACAGTTGCAAATTGAACAGCCTATTTGAACAAACAGATCAAGGTGACCAACAACGAGTGTCTATGGAAATCATGAAACTATCAGATGACCCGGATGTATTTGATTACTTCTATTAATCTATTTGGATTAGAAATGAACTTTGGCAGTACTACAATTCTTTGGAGTGTTATTGTATTTTAAACTGTAAGTGACTATTATTTTATTAACCCGTCCAGATCCGCGCTATAGCCAAAGTACGTCGCTCCTACGACGTCCTGGCCATGTGCGCGCTCCTCCTCAACGCCGCATGAACGCGCAATTCTCATTCAAAATGCGACAGCGCTGAAAGCCAAAAATTGGTCTGGGCAGGAGGGGGGTTTAAGTGCCCAGTAAGGAAGTGGTTATACAGAGAGGCATATGAGAGCTACTGAAGATCGCACAGTGGAAGCTGATTATACCTTGGCTGGGTGAAAAAAAGGGCACAAGCGTGACTGACCTCCTATAACTAAGAGGTCCAGTCTTTCTGGTAAGAAGACATCCTTATAAGCGGTGGAGGATTCACTAGTGGTGTTGGTGGTTTTGATTTGCAGAGGGCTCACTGTGGTGATACTGAGTTGCATGAAGATCTTATGAACCAATATTTTAACATATGGACTTTTTATTGTATTTTTCCAATTTTCCTCTTATGTCAGTACATGGGTGGTAGCGCAGCCTTTCTATATGCTAGAAATTAACTCTGGTCAAAGCATATGCTATCGGAAGGTTTGTTTAAATTAATGCATATAACAAATGTAGCCAATGGCCCCCTTAGGGGTGGCTGAGTGTTGTGGTCCATCTGCTCACACTGCCTTCAATCCCATCCATACCTCACCCGGAGTCACAGTACAGGTTGGTACTTTGTTTTGTTTTATTAGGGGATTGAACTTGGATGGGGATTAGGGATGCTATGGGATGCCCATAGAATTAGTTGCAAATTTACACAGGACCACTATATACAGCTCCATATATACATCTCCTCTTGTCCTCCAGCACTTCACTTGCTCCACTTACACTTCTTCCTCCAGCACATTACATGCTTCTCTAAACTCCGATTCCTCTCTTCTGTACATGACTTGTTCCAGGCCCAGAAGGAAATTGACTAGGCCTTCTTCATTCCCCCAACCTGTCTAGCACATGATGAGGCCTGCCATGCTGTGAGCTGGGCCTCAGAACCACCCGTTATAGGTAGGGACAGTTGGTATAGGTAGGGACAGTGTGTAGTGTAGCAGAGCGTTGCCCTGCCAGGGTTTAGAGAAGAAAGGTGGCCCAGGATTCTCAACCTGGCAGGTAGAGGGGCTCCAGAGGAGTTGCACGTTTAAGAGGAAACAGCCTTTTCAGTTTCCTCAGTGTTTAAAGTCTGTTTCGGGATCTGGAGCCCGGGGATCTCTTAGAGATCCAGATGGGATCAGATCCCTAGTCCTCGGTCCAGGATTTGGCTTTACCCAGGACACTGATTGCACAGCTGGGTGGAGGCCCGTTAGGGCAGTCAGGCCAAGGCTTCAGTGGCACACACACACTGGGAGACAGGCGGTCTCCAGAAGTTAAAGACTGCAGGAGGCAGTCTGAGTGTCCATCTCTTCAAGGAGGCAGAGGTGACCCTTGATCATGCAGTGGCCAATCGCTTATAGCCAGGAGAGCAATTGATTGCTAATAGCCAGGAGGGCTACTGAACCATATAGCCAGGAGAGCTAATGTTCGCTGATGAGCCAGGAGGCTGAGTATACAAGTTTATGGTTTCTGCATATGATGGAGACAACCCACTGTGAGGGAAACCCCTTTGAACTTTGTTTGAACTTGCTTTTAACCACTTACCAACCGGGCCCCTTTTTTACATTTGTTGGTTACAAGCTAAAAACATTTTTTTTGCTAGAAAATTACTTAGAACCCCCAAACATTATATATTTTTTTCAAACACCCTAGAGAATGAAATGGCGATCGTTGCAATACTTTTTGTCCCACGGTATTTGCGCAGCGGTCTTTCAAGCGCAATTTTTTTTTGGAAAAATTTTACCTTTTTGAGTTAAAAAATAAGACAACAGTAAAGTTAGCCCAAATTTTTTGTATATTGTGAAAGAGGATGTTACACCGAGTAAATAGATACCATACATGACACGACTGAAAATTTTGCGCACTCGCAGAATGGTGACAAATTCCGGTAATTTCCATAGGCGACACTTTAAAAAATTTTATCGGTTACCAGGTTAGAGGTGCAGAGGAGGTCTTTTGCTAGAATTATTGCTCACACTCTGGCGATCACGGCAATACCTCACATGTGTGGTTTGAACACCGTTTTCATATGCGAGCGCGACTTACGTATGCGTTTTCTTTGCTGTGCGAGCTCGCGGGGACGGTGGCGCTTTAAATTATTATATATTTTTTTAAATTTTATTTATTTATTTGTTTTTAACACTGTTCCTTTAAAACAAAAAAATCTGATCACTTTTATTGCTATTACAAGGAAGGTAAACATCCCTTGTGATAGTAATATATGGTGACAGGTACACTTTTTGGAGGGCTGGGGGGTCCATCCCTCCTTTGCACTTCACAGTATTCAGATTGCCAAAAATGGCGATTCTGAATACTATCATTTTTTTAAAATTGGCACCGTTAGCCGCCGAGTAAACCGGAAGTGACGTTGTGACGTTGCTTCCGGAATTTGCCGAAGGAGACCTGATCAGAGCTTCTATCAGGTCTTCTTCCAGCTGGCGGAGGCGCCGGATCATCGCTCCGGCCTCCCGGTGGAACGGGAGGCCCCTGGGGTAACGACCGATCCCCTCCCGCCCCCTGGGATAACGACCGTGCGGCTCCTGAGCCGGATCGGTCGTTACCCTTGGATAGCCGACCGCCAGCTCTAAAAAATGATACCGGGATATAGCCTGCTGGTGCAGGCTATGTCCCGGTAGAGCCGCTCAAAGCCAGCCGCCGCTTATTTACGGCGCTGGTAGGGAAGTGGATAAATAAAAATGGGCTGCCATGCTCTCAAACATAGTTCCTGGCTGTCTCAAACTCCCTGAACACGCACCTACCACTGAGCTAAAGACCCCCTTGTCACAGTAGGTACACTGATGTGCTAGCCAGCCTGATGGACTACTACTCCCAGCTCATCCTCTTGCTCCAGGCCCTGTCAGCCGCTCCAGCTATGTTGGCCTTCTCCACTGCCACCATGACACCAGAGTCCCTTACTGACTTCTGCATCCTTCCCAGATTGTCTCTCATCCCAATCCGCTCCGGCATGCCTCTACAGATTCCCAGGGTGTGTGCCACTCACCGACCACCCGGTGGGCTCCTTGCTGAGCTTCTCCAGTAGCGCTGTCTGTTCCTCTCCTGCTCCCTTGTGCTGCTCCAGGATCTCTTCCCTTCCTCCTGGCTGCACCCGAGCCCAGGCCTCAAGGTCACCCCCCCAGATTGGGGGCTCCCTCCCGGGGGAGGCCTCTGCAACCTCAGCTACACCCCAGCTCCATCTCTTCTACTTGAACTCCCAGATTGGGCTGACTCTGAGTATTTAAGGAGGCCTACCCCCTGCCAATCCAGATTGGGGATTGGTCAGGGCTCCTTAGAACACTCAAGGTGGCTACACCTCCCTCCCAGCTCTCTGGCCAGAAACCTTCCACCAGCTTCTGGAAAGAAATGGGAGTTCCTGGTGACCTCATCTGTGAGTCACTCAATCCTACCTGAGCCTCTCCCAGCCCAGAAACAAAAACAATCAGGCCTGCACACCAGCCAAGCCTTATTAAATTTTTCTCACCTACCAAAAATCTATCCCCACTAGCTGCCACTTATCAGGGGGCGCTACACAAAGAAGTAGGAATTTTCAAAAGAGAGGCAAGCAGTAGGACGAATGAAAGTGACAGATTTTGCCTTGTCAAAAATTTCACAAAATTGTGCCATTTTGGCAAAATACAATACATCACAGTCAACAGGGAGGGCAGTATTAAAGCAGTAGTAAACTCTGTAAAAAAAAAATTCCTACAGCAAGGCAATGTTATAATGTGCTAGTATGCATCGCATTATATGAAACTTACCTTATATCGAAGCCCTCCAGTGGCACACTGTCACCCCTGACAGGGCTTTCATCTTAACCTGGTGTTCCTTCTGGGTTCACGGACTCCATTCCTTTGAATGGACAAGCAGCAATTACGTCACTCCTGCGCATGCGCTTGGTATTCACTGTTTGCAGCACATTGCTCTGAAGGCATGGCATGGGTATGCCGTTCCTTAAGAGCACATCCGCCGATGATGTCAACAGCAGTTTCACAAGTAAATATCTCCTAAACGGTGCACGTTTAGGAGGTATTTACAGTAGCTACAGGTAAGCCTTATTATCCGCCCAAATACCTTAGTTATATGGCAATAGAATGGCTCTCCTGCACTGGATCATGTACCTAGTGCGTGATCCTGCATTTACGGGCAGGGACGGAAGTGACTAGACACTGCACAAGCTGATCAATTGATGTCCTCCAGCACCCGCTGATCAGCGATGAGAGACACAGTATGAAGCTCTGCCTATATAAACAAGGAAGAGCTCTGTTCTGACATGGGAAAAGTGATGGATTTTCTCTTAGTCACTCCCCTTGTAAAAGCATCACACCTAGTAAACACAAATACTGCGAACCAAGATATGTGTGTGAGCCCTCAGGTTGTATGGGAATTAAGTCCTGTGTCCACCACTGTGAGTGAACACAAGCACAGGCTAGGCACACAGCTAACCCTTTGATCGCCCTAGATGTTTAACCCCTTCCCAGCCAGTGTCATTAGTACAGTGACAGTGCATATTTTTAGCACTGATCACTGAATTAGTGCCACTGGTTTTCATAAAGTGTCAGTAAGGCTCTGTTTCCACTACTACGAGTTGTTGTGCGACTTGACACGTGAAGTCGCATGACCAGTTAAAATCCATGTATTTCATTTGTCCCTGTTCTAATTGGTGCGACTCAAGTCGCAGCGACACCCAAAAAGGCTTTTGCACTACTTTGTTTTCCGACATGATGCAACTTTGAGTGCAGCTTTGATCCAACTTTACACTCTCTGGATCAAAGTTGCATCATAGTCGCACTCTAAATCACGCAAATTTGGGGTCGCAATAGAGGAAACCTAGCCTTATTGTTAAACTGTTCGCCACAATATTGCAGTCCCACTGTAAGGCTGGGTTCACACTATATTCGCATGCTGTTCCCAGCAGGGGTCCGGTGCGTCCTGGTTTACCGTTTCAGGTCTGATTTCAACCCAAATTTTTGGCTGAATCTGGACCTGAAACGGACCAAAAGATGCACAGGGCTCCTGTGCAAATTCGCACCGGAGCCGCAGCAGAAATATGTGAATCGGCTCCATAGAGAGCTGGTCAAAATCTCCTGCTATTGCGAATTGGATGCGGCGAACCAGCATCTAATTCGCAATAGTGTGAACCTAGCCTTAATTGATGATCGCCACCATTACTGTTATAAAAATAAATAAATAAAAAATTCCAGTATATATCCCATAGTTGGTAGACGCTTTAACTTTTGTGCAAACCAATCAATATGCACTTATTGGGACTTTTTTTTTTTTACCAAAAATATGTAGCAGAATACATATTGGCCTAAATTTATGAAGAAATTATTATTTATTGTTTTTACATTTTTTAATTGGGTATGTTGTATAGCAGAAAGTAAAAAAAAAAATTTTTTTCCAAACTTGTCGGCCTTTTTTTGTTTATAGCGCAAAAAATAAAAAAGGCAGAGGTGATCAAATACCACTGAAAGAAAGCTCTATTTGTGGGAAAAATAAGACATAAATTTTATTTGGGTGCAGTGTTGCATGTCTGTGCAATTATCAGTTAAAATAATGCAGTGCCGTATCGCAAAAAATGTTCTGGTCATCAAGAGGGGTAAATCTTCGGAGGGGGAAAGTGGTTAAAGGCTTACCTGTAGGAAAAACATAAACACAAGGCATTTACTACCACGTTATGGTGGTTTAATGTTGACCTTCAGGTAGCTATAAAAGACACAAATAAAGGCAGATCTAAGGATTAATAATACTTAAATATATTATATAAGCAGTGTAAGTGCCGGAGTGTGACCTGGTGTCAGACTTCTTCATTCCCTGTACAGCAGAGCTCAGACTGCTTCATCTGTGTTCTGGAAATTCTATAGTCAACTCCTATCCTCATATTGATTGGAGGCTCCACATTAATAATAACTAATGCAGTAGGGAACAGACACAAAAGATATACTCAGCATCTTTCCAAAATAACTGTTCTGCTTTATTATGATACAATTGAAGGTTTTTATACACATGATTACATAGGTATCACATTAAATATTACAATTGTACTTGTATGGTAACCAGGGACGTAACATAGCCAGGCTAACTCTTTATGTATTTAGTTGTTTGCCTGCTTCAAGGTAGGCATGTGCGGTTTGTTTCATTCTGAATTAATATTCGGACACATTTTTCATTATTCGGAGATTCAGATATATCCAAATACAATGTAAACAATGTTTCGAATTGAGATTCAAATCGAATTTTACATCGCATACGACTTTGAACTGTAAACATACTTCTGAAATCAAAGACTTTGAAAGTACCATTTTGAAATAATGCTGTTTTTGTTAAGCCAAAGGTGATTTAAAGGGTCATTTTAATCATGTGATGAAGATTTTCTTTTGTCTGTTCACTTTGCTGTATTTGAATCGGAAAAAAAATAACATTTTAGTTTCAAGCCATTCGAAAATCTATTAATTTGAACGTTTCGCATCGAAAAAAATTGGTAAATTCAAAGATAAATCGAAAAATTCCGAATATGAATTCCGAATTTAGTGAATCAACTGAATTTAAGTAAACAAAATAACTAGATTGACGAACTGAAACAAAACATTTTTTTTTGTCATGCACATGTCTACTTCAAGGTGGTTTATTATAAAGCTTCAGGGCCAGTTCACACTGGAATGCATGCGTTCCCGTGCAGTCCAATTTTGCAGGCCATTCATTTGAATGGGTTCCAAAACGCACTGTAAAGTGGAAAAAGTAGTGAAAAGCATTACTTTTTCAGAACGCACTGCACCAAACCACACAGTGCTGCAGTACCATGCGATTTGGTGCATGCAAACGTGCTGCGGTTTATAGATGCGTTTCAGATGCTATTAAAAATTAATTAGCACCTGCATGCAGATCGCAAGGGCAACACATTCACCTGTGTTATGGGAAACGTGCAGATAACGCGCCTCTCCCGCACTGCATTTTGGTGTGACCCGGCCCTTATGTGTTGTAAATGCTCCTCAGGGTCCTTTCACATGGGTGCTCTGAGCAGGTCCGCCTGTCAGTTTTTTCAGGCGGACCTGATTGGATGCTCCATTCAGCCCTATGGAGCGGCAGATGTCAGCGGTGACATGTCTGCTGACATCCGCCAATATCTGATCCAATCCTGTCTGTAAAATCCAGACGGATGGAAACCCTATTTTGCATCCGTCTGGAGAATTGGATCGGATAGGATCGGATGAAAACAGACAGGCGGTTCATTTTCATCCTATCTCCATAGAGGACAGCAGGGCTTTGACAGGTCCATCTCTGCACAGTGAGCGGAGACAGAACTGTCATCCACCTGCGCAGTGGGGATCAACTGATCGATCCCTGCTGAGCAAAGCGACGCCCCTTTCACACTTGTGTGACTTGTCCTGCGACTTGGGACTGTAAAGTCGCATGACTAGTCCTTCCCCATTATTTACAATGAGTACTGTTCATATCTGTACGATTTGAAGCCGCGCCGACTTCAAAGTAGTCCCTGCATTACTTTGGTCCAGCTTTGATGCAACTTGAGTTCATTAGACTTTAATGTTAAACCCCCAAAGTTGCATGTAAATTGCACCTGAATAATATAGATGCGATTTCTGTACTATTTATGTACGACTTTGTAATATGTTTTTATTGTGCTAAAGTTGCAACAAAGTCGGATCAAAGTCGTACTGATCCGAAATCGTGGTAAAATGGCAGCAAAATCACGTCGCACAAGTGTTTTTTACACTTTTGGTGTATTTTGTTATTATTACTACAATATCAATATCATGTATTTTCATAGTAAGAAAATAATAATAATTGGGTTTATCAACAGAGCCACTGATGATCACTGCGTCACAAGGACAATGTGATCACTTGGCTGATATATATAAACAAAAGATGTGCATATATTATATTTTTCAACAAAAGTGGAGTTAGCCCCCATTAAAATCGGTGCAACTTCAGGTGCGGCATGCAATTTCCAAATCGCACCCGAAGTCGCACCTAATGTATTTCTATGGCTCTGCTACGACTTGAAGTAGGGCATTTTGAAAAGTAGCTCATGTATTACTTTTTTCCAACTTCTTTATCTCTCATAGACTGTAATGTAAATCACACCAAAGTCACGCCTGTGTTTATATCAGAGCGACTATGAGCCATTTTTATTTTTAACCCTTTTCTAAAAAATTACTTGAGAAAAAAGACAGCATGTTGGTCCCTCCTCCATCCATACAAAAAATTCTTAAAAAATGGTGCGGGGTCCCCCTCAAAATCCATACCACCATACCAGGCTCTTATACACGCATGCAGCCCGGCAGGCCAAGAAAGTGGGAGATGAGCGGATGAACGAGCGCCCCCCTCCTGAACCATACCAGGCCACATGCCCTCAACATGGGGGGGTGCTTTGTTGTAGGGAGGATCCCCCCAAAGTACCTTGTCCCCATGTTAATGATGACAAGGGCCTCTTCCCCACAACCCTGGCCTGGTGGTTGTGGGGGTGCAGGGGTGACTTATCGGAATCTGGGGCCCCCATATCCCACCCCCCCCATGTGAATGAGTAGGGGTACATAGTAAACCTACTCATTCACCAAAATTGTAAAAAAGTAAATAAAAACCACAGTTTTTGACAAGTCCTTTATCAAAAAGCAAAAATAAAAATAAATGTCCCCCCGGTGTGCTTACAACAACCGAGGTTTAAGTTGACAGTTTTGCAACTACTGTGGTTACAGGGAGGCTTGGCGTACCCGGCCTCCACAAATATTTCCTGGCTGCCATGCTTATACATGCCCATAACTGGCTCACACAGAATGAGACCAACGCAGCGGTAGTACTAGAGGCTTCCTGTGTAGGCTCCTTTGAGACCCTTAAAAACCTCTTATACAGACGTGCCTCTGCTTCCCTTCTTCTGACTCCAGCCATGAAAGCCATATTGAAAGCCTGGTTTCTGGCCCAAGCCTTACGTCCTAGACCTTCTGATCATATCTCATACTCCCCAATGGCTCAACCCATTATTAAGGGAATTCGCCTCTATACCTGATCCACAGGTCTGGGCAGTGAAGGGCACTAAATATTTAGAACAGAAATGTTTAGCCTGAGAACTAAAGCCCTTTAATACCTTAAAATTGCACTTTGACTTACCTAATGCATACTTCTTTAGATATGTACAATTGAGACACGGCTTTCAAATACAATTTAAACAGCAATCAGTAGCTTTTTACACCTTGACCCTAGAAGAAGTGCTCAGAGACAATACCCTCACTAAACCCTTCTCCACTATTTACTGTATAAGACCATGTCTCCCTCTGTCCACTCAGGGCTGGAGACTCTTAAATCTAAATGGGCACTGGATGTCCCTAGCTTGGACGATGAAGGTTGGGAGGAAATATGGGAGTGTGCATTTCTACAGTTGGTCTCCGCAAGAGACAGGTTGATTCAGTATAAACTCATATATAAGATCTATTTCACACCTGCACGCTTACACAGAATATATCCCTCCATGCCAGCAGAGTGTTGGCGGTGTGCAGCGGACTCAGCAGACTTTATCCACATCTTTTGGCAATGCCCTTAAATTCAAACTTTTTGGAAAAACTGTGTTCTCGGTCATACACTCTATTACGGAGAGTGGAGGTTTGTTTGCTGGGTTTAGTGGACACTCTGGCTCATCTCCGGAAGGGCCATCTTAATAACATCATGGAACCCTGGGCAAAGTAATGCACTAGGGCCCATACCAGGGAGATGTTGACCTGTGGTGCGCTATGCGTGCGGTGGCAAGGAGCGAGTGTGGCTAAATAATGCTAAATATTGGGCACAGCTTTTTAGTTTAATTAGAAAACACAAATACACAGAACCAGGGAATAGTCCCAAATTAAATTCGCCCCTATACACACCAATGCAGCCTCGCTGTGCCCATCAATGCAGCCTCACTGTGCCCATCAATGCAGCCTCGCTGTGCCCATCAATGCAGCCTCACTGTGTCCATCAATGCTTCCTCTCTGTGCCCATCAATGCAGCCTGGTTATGCACATGATGCAGGCTGGTTGATGGGGCAGACTTGATGGACTATTCAGTCTTTTTCTGCCGTCACTTTTCTATGTTTCTATGTTTCTATTATGCACATGAATGCAGCCTGGTTATGCACATGAATGCAGCCTGGTTATGCACATGAATGCAGCCTGGTTATGCACATGAATGCAACCTGGTCATGCACATGATGCAGCCTGGTCATGCACATAATGCAGCCTGGTTATGCACATGAATGCAGCCTGGTTATGACCATGAATGCAGCCTGGTTATGGACATGAATGCAGCCTGGTTATGCACATGAATGCAGCCTGGTTATGCACATGAATGCAGCCTTGTTATGTACATAAATGCAGCCTTGTTATGCACATGATGCAGCCTGATTAGGCACATGATGCAGCCTGGTTATGCACATGATGCAGCCTGGTTATGCACATGAATGCAGCCTGGTTATGCACGTGATGCAGCCTGGTTATGCACGTGATGCAGCCTGGTTATGCACATGAATGCAGCCTGGTTATGAACATGAATGCAGCCTGGTTATGGACATGAATGCAGCCTGGTTGTGGACATGAATGCAGCCTGGTTATGAACATGAATGCAGCCTGGTTATGCACATGAATGCAGCCTTGTTATGCACATAAATGCAGCCTTGTTATGCACATGATGCAGCCTGGTTAGGCACATGATGCAGCCTGGTTATGCACATGATGCAGCCTGGTTATGCACATGAATGCAGCCTGGTTATGCACATGATGCAGCCTGGTTATGCACATGAATGCAGCCTGGTTATGCACGTGATGCAGCCTGGTTATGCACATGAATGCAGCCTGGTTATGCACATGAATGCAGCTAGGTTATGCATGTGATGCAGCCTGGTTATGCACATGATGCAGCCTGGTTATGCACATGATGCAGCCTGGTTATGCACATGATGCAGCCTGGTTATGCACATGAATGCAGCCTGGTTATGCACATGAATGCAGCTAGGTTATGCACGTGATGCAGCCTGGTTATGCACATGAATGCAGCCTGGTTATGCACGTGATGCAGCCTGGTTATGCACGCGATGTGGCCTGCTTATGTACATGATGCAGCCTCGCCATTGCCGCCCTAGATGATAACACACACATCGCTCCCCTTCTTCCCTCCCTCTCTCCTCCTCCTCACAGCGCACATCTCCCGCTGTGTATCACAGAGCTTGGTTTGTGTTCGGCGGCGCCAGGGCCGTCTTTAAGGCAGGGCAAAAGGGGCAAAAATAACAAGGCAAAATCTGCGCATAAAAAATCAATCATAACTCAAAAAACACAATACCGAAGAAGCTGCTATGCACAATATCCTACACTGGGACATATAAACATACAAACAACAGAAGGTACAGCGCTAAAAGATAATATATATATATTAAAAATATATTAAAAGTCCATATATGAGAGACAGCAGTAGAAGAGGAAGATCCCAGCCTCCGTGCATGAAATGGGAAAAAAACGTGTATCACATAACACCGTCTGCACTCCGCTCTTACCCCAGAGTGTGTGACCCCCCTGTATAAGAGCGGTCAAACACACTTATTTATTACACAGGAGATGAGACCAATGGATAATGCTTCCCATCTCAGGACCTGCAGGGACGACCGTTCACTGCTGCAACACTGTATTGAATGATCCTCTCCACAAACGTCTTCCCAAATAGGTGTAGGCTCCCAACAAGGCAACACATGCAGATAAAGAAGCCTCAGATAGTGTAATATTGCTAAAAACTGCTGCTTTATTTGAATAAAAATGTTGCACTCACATGTAATCTCCAAACAACAAGCCTGTAGGCGTTCCGCCAGAAACCAAAATGGCCGCGATGGGCCGCGCATGCGCAGCAATGTGGTGGGCGTGTGTGTGTGGCTTTGTCACATCTGACATCATCAGGGGCATGCCCACATGCCCTCACCACATTCTTAAATACCCCTCGTCAGCCTGGGAGGGCCAATCAATGCAATGGGACAAACTGGGGACAGATTTCCTCCGGGGACAGTGTCCTCAATCCGGGGACTGTCCCCGGAAACTGGGGACGTCTGTTCACCCTAATCAAGGTACCAGTGTAGATGTGAATAATGCTTCATTAGATGGTGCTTAGTTAGTTGACCTTTACAAAATAATGACTGCACAGAGGCACTTCAATCACAAAAGAGTCAATTCTATTTTAATTAACATTTCTCCTGTATTCAATAATTCCTAATTTAAGGTAAAGACATTTCACCTTTCAGTTTCTTCCAGTGGGAATGGGTTTTCTACAGACACCTCAAAAAGCATATAAATAAAATACTTAACAAAGGTGAGTACATTAAAATAAATTTCATAATGGTATGTGGGATGGCCGATGTAATCAGAAACTGGATTATTTTCCCTTTTTGTGTATTTTTTTTTTAATCATCTTAAAGAGAATTGGTCTGCCGGTGGTGTTTGCAATAATCTGGATCTCCACTCTAATGTTATAATAAAATAGCTTTATCCTGTAGGAATTATTAGATATTTTTATTATTATTTACTTGTATTCTTTCCCCGTCAGAAGAGGAATGCCAAGCTGTAGTCTCAGTAACAAGGAAGGAAGCCACCAGCACTCCAAAAATTTGTCTTTAAAATGTATTCATACATAAAGTCCCTTAAAAGAGAAGTATGGGTCGATCCGATGCTGCATTTGTCCCCACAGCGCCTCCACACTGAGAACCGAGCGATCGAACACCACCGATCGCACGGTTCTCACATAGGAAACACAGAAACTACCAGTTATTCTGTATTTTCCTAAACATATGTTTATTAACATATGGACTGAAGGTAATTTCTGAAGAAGTCTCTACCTTTAAACAGCCATTATTCTTTCAATTCAAAGCAATATAAATGCTGCAAGGTGGTAACTGTCCGTCAGCCACTGCTCACTGTTCTGCCCCCTCCTTGCTCACTGGAGAACTGGGCTGTGGAGGGGGGCGGCCGGCTCAGCCTCTCAGCAGCTCGCTGAGAGGCTGAGCCGGGTGTCGGTCCACGGATTTGGCGGATCCTGACTCCATGGGCGTGATGGCGTGGAGCCTGGACCGACTTCTGTGACGTCAGCAGAGAGCGGACTTCAGCTTGCTCTCTGCAAAAGGAACTGCATTCCTGTGATCCACAAGAGAAGTACAGCTAAACTAGTCCAATAGCCAACATTTCGGGGGCTCAAAGGGTCTTCTTCCTCAGGGCAAGTCAGTGACTATTTGATCTATGTGACATCATGTGTCAAAAATTTTTGAAGATGAATTTCTGAAGTTCTGGTGACTTCCTTCCTTGCTACTGGTTTTGCACGCCATCATCTGTCTCAGTCACTATAAGCATCCCTCAGAATCATATTTGTTCTAGCACAGAAGCTAGAAGGTTATTTTATCTCCTGCTAACTCAGTGCTGTAAGAATTAGGCCTCATGCACACTGGGGCTCTTCTTAACGCTTTTCTCCTGGCAGGAGAAATGCAGCTGCAAAAACAATCCTAAGCCATGTTTTTTCAGGGCGCATTTAGGAAGGTCAAGCTTTTATTCAATTTATTGGCTTTTAATTTATACTGACCACTGAAATGAAAAAATGCTCAAGTACCAAAAGTGCCTACCATTACTGCGCGCTTATACGTGTTTAGGCGCATCAGGAGTTTTATGTTCAAAAGCTCCTCTCCTGAAGGCACAAGTGTTGGGTTTTTTCTTCCTCTAAACTCCTGTAAATGCCAATAATGTGCATAGACAGAAAGGCTAACATGGAGGGGATTTTAAAAAGCTCAAACACCTGTACTGTAGAAGAAGTTTTTTTGGAAGACTGGGAATTGGACGCTTGGTACCACTGCTTTCACCTTTCACTGCTTTTCTACTTTAAGGGAATCATGAGTTTGAGGTGGACCTCTTTGGGGTGCTAGTTGTCTCGCCTTGGGTGAGCATACCCCCCTCCGGATTATCCTCCTCTCTCTACCCATGATACGGCAACTAATGGGCTATATCTCCTCTACTTTTTTACCTACTAACATACAGCTGTGGTATGTAAGGGATGTAGGATATTTGAATCCTTTGCTGTTTTTGATGTACAATTTCCTTATAACACCAGTATGCTTTCTATTGATAAAATTTATACCTTGATGTCCCTACAAAATACCCCTAAAGAAGGGTTCTAACAACCAGAAACACGTTGGGTATTGTGGAGACCCTGTACAACTGCATATGTATCATTTGATTCCAACACAATCGATGTAACAGGAGATGTTTATTGCATTTACATGATTTTAACAATGTCCTTTTGTAATCTTTTTTTATACACGTATGTAAATAAAATTATACCTTTTAATTAGTAGGTGTCTATATCGCTTTTAAAGTCCCACCCTTTGAGGGCCAATCTGGTTATTTCTACAAATCAATTTGGGAACCATGGGCAGTCTACATAAATACTCCTCTTTGAACTACCTTTCTCTATCTGTTGTCAGCCCCTCTCCTCTGTGACTTTCTTCTCCTAAGACGGCACAGCAGGCTCTTCCTCTACCTCCAGCCTGTTCAGCATCCTTTTTTTTTTTCTTTTTCTTTTCCTTCCTTTTCTTTCTCTCCTGGTTTGCCCACCTATTGGTGTCTAATGACATGGCATAACAAGGGCTTAGACCCACTACATATCTCAAAGATGTGGGATCTGGGAACACGGGAGAGCCATGGGTTCCAATCTGTTTAATTCTCCTGGGAATTTGGAGCTCTCGGGTATCTCTGGATTCGGGCGGGATACAAGACTGCATCTTTATGTTTATATGTGGATAGTGTCTTCTTGCCCCCTCAGAAATCAGCCACTCACCTGACGCTATGGCATGAGGTACTTATAATTCTGTTAAGTTTCTTGTTACGTACTCTTCAAAATGTATAGGCCACAAACTATGAGACAAGCATCAATCAAACCATTGTCGATACCTTATTGGGTTGCTGTTCGCTTTCGGAGAACAGGACCACCTGTGCTCAATCTAATGTCTACTGGGTTACGGGCAGTCTCTTTTACATGGAAAACTTTTCTAGAATTTTTGTTGTAGAAATAGAGTCAATTTGATAAATCAGAAACAACCATCAACCAATAAAATGGAGTGGAGAAGTCTGTCTACAACAGGGGTCTCCAAACTTTCTAAACAAAGTGCCGGTTTCCCATCATTCAGACTTTAGGGAGGCCGGACTGTGGTCATTGGGAGTAGAAATTGTCCTGGCATCAGTGGGAACAAACAATGTATATTTGGTACTAGGGGGAGGAGTAGTGCCCTGTCTTTGGTATCAGAGGAAGGAATAGTGCCGGTCGTTGGTGTCGGTGGGAGGAATAGTGCCCGTCGTTGGTGTCAGTGGCAGGAATAGTGCCCCATCATTAGCGTCAATGAGAGAACTACTGTAGTGCCCCATTGATGATGTCAGTAGCAGGAATTGTGCTCTACTGTTGGTGTCAGTGGGAGAAATAGTATCCAAAGGGCTGGAAAAAGGCAGGCAAAGGGCCACATCTTGGAGGGGCGTGATTGTCATCCTCCTTTTGGTGATAAATACGGAAGTGCCACTTTGCAGCCAAAAAAAAATCATAATATTAAAAAAATAAAATAAATGTAAGAGAGGGAGGAGACTGGGCAAAGTTAACACTCATTTTAGGGTGGCGGTCCGTTTTAAAAAACAGATGCTATCAGGTAAAAAAGTGCCTTCTCCCCACACATTTCTATTGCTATATTACTAAGACGGAATACTTCATTGGCCAACAGCAATGTGTGAGAAGTGGAAAGGGCAAGCCAAAATATTTGTCCAATCAGAACATTTAGGTACTCGGGCATGGTGGAGTAATGAAAAGTGAAGGCACTAAACATAAAGTCCTGCCCCCACTAACATTTCTATTGGTCCACCATTAAGACAGGCTGCTCCATTGGTCAGGAGGAATGTGTGAGATGTGGGAAGAGCAAGCCAGAAAACTTACCCAATCAGAACGTTCAGATTTTCATGCATGGGGAGGGTAACGAGCAGTGCAGGCACCCAAGTATGAAGTCCCGCTCCCCCCAACTAACATTTCTACTGGGCCGACACTAAGGTGGGCTGCTTCATTGGCCAATAGACGGGGAGACGGGGAAAGGGCGAGCCAGATAAAATGCCCAATCCTAGTGTGACAAATCCAATTGACACAGAGGCTTTTGGAGACGACTAGGGGCACCCACTGATTATGGCCCATGAAGAGAGAAGATCATTCTCCAATGATGGACAACAATGTAAAGGACGCTGAGTGCAAGGCTTGGATTAATTCTCTGCATAAGAACATTAAAGCTTCCTTTCTGGAGTGGATGGAAAGGTGTAATATTAATCCTGTACCGGTTAATGGTCAGAGGAAATATGGTGGCCCTTCTGCAGACTGAGTTGGATAGGCTCCTTCACTTGGGACAGAAATATTTATCAACCATAATCCTTAGAAAATCTATGAAGATAAATGAATTCCACTGTGTCAGACTGCTGGGACATTGTTTGTCTTCTAAAGACTTGTCTAGTGGACAGAATACACAAGTTTGTGTCTCTCCCATTGTTAATTTCTGTCTGTCTGTTCATCTATGTATTTATACTTGTAATAATGTGTATTGTACAGTACTTTGTATTCAGAGTCATAGGTGCCGAACGGTCTGGTCACCTAGGCTGATTTAAGTGGCTAGTTGTTAATCACTTGCTTGCTGGACACTTATATCCCCTTCCTGCCCAGGCCAATTTCAAGCTTTCAGCGCTCTTGCACTTTGAATGACAATTGCGTGCTCATGCAACACTGTACCCAAATTACATTTTTATAATTTTTTTTCACACAAATAGAGCTTTCTTTTGGTGGTATTTAATCACCACTGTGCTTAAAAAAAGACCGAAAATTTTGAAAAAAAAAACAAAACGGTTTTCATATTTTGTTATAAATTTTGCAAACAGGTAATTTTTCTCCTTCTCTGATGGGCACTGATGGGCTGCACTGATGGGCACTGATGATGCGTCACTGGTGGGCACTGATAGGCGGCACTGATCAGGAAGCATTGGTGTGCACAGATCAGGAGGCACTGATGAGGATGCACTGATGGGTGGCAGTACTGAGTAACAGTACTGATGGGCACTGATAGATGGCAATGATGGGCATGGATTTGCAGCACTGGAAGGCATTGATTAGCAGCACTGGTTGTTACTTAGGGGACCAATCTCCCTCTAACAGAAGCCAGTTACCAGCTTTATTCTTTTCTTCACATTGACAGCGTGAAGAGAAAATAAAAGCAGATAACTGGCTTCTGTCTACTTCCGTGATCAGCTGTCATTGGCTGACAGCTGATCACGTGGTAAAGGGCCTGCTGTGCTTGGCCCTTTACCCTGCTCTGTGATCGACCAAGTACATGGACATCCTCCCGACATTTTAGGTCTCCGCTGCAGCCGTCTTTCTGGTATAGCGTGGATGTCAAGTGGTTAATTTGTTCATGTTAATTAAACCACTGTCAACTATTAGTTATTAGAGGTGGAGTAGCATACTGTCCCTCAATTATGTTAATTATATTCCTGTATACAGTTTTCTTTGCATACGATAATGTGATCATCTTCATCTGATTTTGTGGTATATAAATTCTGTATGAGTTTTTAATAAACAGTCATTCCTTTGGTTCTATCCCAACATCTTGTCTGTGTACAATGCTTTGTGTAAAAGGCTGATCTTGGCTCTCAGCCTGCTGTAACAGTTTGGAGGGCAGGAGGCACTTTTTGGCGAAAGGTAGCACTTAATCTGGGTACCAATCGGTTCCATCACACTGAGCATTTAGACATTCTGCCATAATAAGGAAACTAGTACAGCTATGTTCAGGCTCCTCTGGATTCCTGTAGTTTATACTTACTGGGACTACGCCTTTTTCCATAAAAAAAATTTGCTGCTATCTCAGTTGTCAAGCTTGAGACCGACCATCTGTACACGTAACCACCTTGGAGATATTTCTACCCGTTTTCTGCCCTTCTTAGCTGAAGAGCTCATCTGTGAGAATCCAATGAAGTGGAAGGAGAAAGAGCAGAGGGAGAAATCAATACTACAACCGAGCCTTATTGACATCTTCCCGGTCCCTCCCAGAGCAGTGTTACTCCAAGATCCTTTTGCTTAAAACTTTTTAATGAAAGTAAAAAAATTTTAAAAGACAAAATAAAAATTGAATAGCAAGAAAATAAATAACAGGGAGATGCAGAAAAATTGTATTTGTCAATTTTAAGCTCACACGCTATTTGAACTTCATCAAAACAGACTTACCAATAGATTATACAGTCAGGTCCATAAATATTGGGACATCGACACAATTCTAATCTTTTTGGCTCTATACACCACCACAATGGATTTGAAATGAAACGAACAAGATGTGCTTTAACTGCAGACTTTCAGCTTTAATTTGAGGGTATTTACATCCAAATCAGGTGAATGGTGTAGGAATTACAACAGTTTGTATATGTGCCTCCCACTTTTTAAGGGACCAAAAATAATGGGACAGTTGGCTGTTCAGCTGTTCCATGGCCAGGTGTGTGTTATTCCCTCATTATCCCATTTACAAGGAGCAGATAAAAGTTCCAGAGTTCATTTCAAGTGTGCTATTTGCATTTGGAATCTGTTGCTGTCAACTCTCAATATGAGATCCAAAGAGCTGTCACTATCAGTGAAGCAAGCCATCAATAAGCTGAAAAAACAAAACAAACCCATCAGAGAGATAGCAAAAACATTAGGTGTGGCCAAATCAACTGTTTGGAACATCCTTAAAAAGAAAGAAAGCACCGGTGAGCTCAGCAACACCAAAAGACCCGGAAGACTATGGAAAACAACTGTGGTGGATGACCGAAGAATTCTTTCCCTGATGAAGAAAACACCTTTTACAGCAGTTGGCCAGATCAAGAACACTCTCCAGGAGGTAGGTGTATCTGTGTCAAAGTCAACAATAAAGAGAAGACTTCACCAGAGTGAATACAGAGGGTTCACCACAAGATGTAAACCATTGGTGAGCCTCAAAAACAGGAAGGCCAGATTAGAGTTTGCCAAACAACATCTAAAAAAGCCTTCAAAGTTCTGGAACAACATCCTATGGACAGATCAGAACAAGATCAACTTGTACCAGAGTAATGGGAAGAGAAGAGTATGGAGAAGGAAAGGAACTGCTCATGATCCAAAGCATACCACCTCATCAGTGAAGCATGGTGGTGGTAGTGTCATGGCGTGGGCATGTATGGCTGCCAATGGAACTGGTTCTCTTGTATTTATTGATGATGTGACTGCTGACAAAAGCAGCAGGATGAATTCTGAAGTGTTTCGGGCAATATTATCTGCTCATATTCAGCCAAATGCTTCAGAACTCATTGGACGGCCTTCATAGTGCAGATGAACAATGACCCGAAGCATACTGCAAAAGCAACCAAAGCGTTTTTTAAGGGAAAGAAGTGAAATGTTATGCAACGGCCAAGTCAATCACCTGACCTGAATCTGATTGAGCATGCATTTCCCTTGCTGAAGACAAAACTGAAGGGAAAATGCCCCAAGAACAAGCAGGAACTGAAGACAGTTGCAGTAGAGGCCTGGCAGACCATCACCAGGGATAAAACCCAGCGTCTTGTGATGTCTATGCGTTCCAGACTTCAGGCTGTAATTGACTGCAAAGGATTTGCAACCAAGTATTAAAAAGTGAAAGTTTGATTTATGATTGTTAATCTGTCCCATTACTTTTGGTCCCTTAAAAAGTGAGAGGCACATATACAAACTGTTGTAATTCCTACACCGTTCACCTGATTTGGATGTACATATCCTCAAATTAAAGCTGAAAGTCTGCAGTTAAAGCACATCTTGTTCGTTTCATTTCAAATCCATTGTGGTGGTGTATAGAGCCAAAAAGATTAGAATTGTGTCGATGTTCCAATATTTATGGACCTGACTGTAAATATCTGATTAAAGCGGAAGTAAACAAAAAAAATTGCCATCATTTAGGGTATTTTGCCTAATATGTCTGTTCTGACAAAAACATTTTTTACTTACCTGGTTGCAATTTTTTTCATCTATACACTGACTGTGGTGCATAAGGAGTTAGGTGTACAGTCCCAGCATGGTAGAGATACACTATAATATAACATCTGCCTAGGGGTGTATTTAAAAAAAACTTAATTGCTATCTTTTACTAAAAGTGCATGTACACTTTCTCTGTGCGAATGGGGCAGCAAAGCAAATGTTATATGGCTATTACCTGTGCTGGAAAAATATTTTGCATTCATTCAAACTAGAAAATACTGCATTTGGCCAATAGATGGTGCTAAGTATCACTGAAAATGACGATGATACTAGCACCATCCAGTGGCCAAATGCAGTTATTTCCAAGGTTAGGCTAGGACACATGTATTAAACAATATGTAAACCCAACATTTCATATTCCTGATACAGTATGTGCCTGCTGTACCATGTATATAAAAAAGTAAACCTGTTCTTTCTTTCCTTTGTGTGAAATACCTGGTGATCCTGACAGTCTCTCTGTTTCCCTATTAAAAATTGACCACACTAGGCATGGCAACACAGTTTTCTAGTTGTATTATGAACTCAGTCTGCTCATGGCAACACAGCTTTCTAGCTGTGCTATGAACTCAGTCTGCTCTCCTCCAATGATCAGACTTGTCCTGACACCCCCCCCCCGCCCCTGCACAGCCATTCACTTGGAAGACCAGTGCTCTGCTGTTTCTCCGCCCCTAGCTCTCTTAGGCTGCATTCACACCTGAGCGTAGCACTTTTTTGGGCATTTTGTCGCGCATGCTTGCAGGTTTGCATGCAGCGTTTTTCAGGCGTTTTTGAGCTTTGATGTTTTTGTATTAGCCAATAGGAAAAATGATCATCCGTTTAATAATTTGTTGTTATGTTTTTAGTTTTTTTCATCTACTTCCAGTTCATCATTGTTCTTGGCTGTGTATTTTGCTCTGCAAAGATGAGTGATGATGAGATGGCATGTTTCATGGCAGCAGTCACTGTTACGTCAAATTTTCTGAATAAAAGAGAGAGGAAGAAGAGGGCACGCAGATACTGGATTCACTGGATACTGGATTAATTGCTGATCGAGAAAAGAGAGGACATTTTTGGGTCACGTACGTGATCATGAGGAGAAATTTTTGGACTACACTAGGATGTCCATAAAAAGGTTGGTCAAAGTTCTTTTGAATCATGATGTTTTCCATTATACCTTTCTTATCATGTCCACTAAACCCCACATGTTTTATTTCCACTCACAGTTTTCATGAGTTACTGGGTTTACTCAGTAGTCGGTTGCAAAGAATGAACACATATTTCCGTAACAGTATACCACCTGCGGAACAACTAATCATCACACTGAGGTAATTTTTTTCTTTTTTGTAATTTTTTTTAAAACTGATACATGAATAAACCAATGTTCTAAGTTTTTATATGCATAAAATAAACACCAAACACATGTTTTAAGTCATTCTTTTTAAAAATATTAAACATTTTGGAAACGTAAATGTTTTTCTTTCTCTTCACATCAACATATAGAAAAAAACATATATAATATTATTATTATTATACAGGATTTATATAGCGCCAACAGTTTGCGCAGCACTTTTCAACATTAGGGCAGACAGTACAATTACAATACAATTCAATACAGGAGGAATCAGAGGGCCCTGCTCGTTAGAGCTTACAATCTAGGAGGGAGGGTCAAGTGATACGAAAGGGTAATAACTGTGGGGGATGAGCTGATGAAGAAAATAAAAGTGCAGCTGCTAGGTGGAGGCAGGATAGGCTTCTCTGAAGAGAAACGTTTTCAGGGATCGCCTAAAAGTGGATAGATTTGGAGACAGTCTGACAGATTGGGGTAGGGAATTCCAGAGGATGGGAGAGGCTCGGGAGAATTCCTGGAGGTGAATATGGGAGGAGGTGATGAGGGAGCTGGAGGGGATTGAAGGAGATCAAGAAGGTTATTTTTAATGAGGTGGTCACTCAGTTGGTTGTAGACCAGGCGTTCAAGGAGTTTAGAGGAAAAGGGGAGCAAGGAGACAGGGCATAGATTGTTAAGATTGGTAGGGTCCAAGGATGGCTTTTTAAGTATGGGGGTGACCAATGCATGTTTTAGAGTGTTGGGGAAGATGCCAGAAGAGAGGGAGAGATTGAAGATGTGAGTTAGGGAGTGTAGGATAGAGTCAGAGGGTGACCGTAGTATTTGAGAGGGAATAGGGTCCAGGGGACAGGTGGTTAGGTGGGCGTTAGAAAGGAGTTTAGCAACTTTGTCTATAGTAGCAGGTTTGAATAAGGGGAGTGTCAATTGTGCCTGTTGACATGGGGTGTTAACTGGGTGAGATACCTGTAGATATGAGATTTCATCACGAATTGTATCAATCTTGTTTTTGAAGTGAATAGCAATCTCCTGGGCAGTGAGTGAGTTAGTGGGCAGAGGCAGTAGAGGACGAAGTAGAGAGTTGAAGTTAGAGAAGAGTTCATGGGGACTGGATGAGAAGGTGTTAATAAGATTGGTAAAATAGGTCTGCTTGGCAGTGTAAAGGCAAGAATTGTATTTTTGGAGAGACTTAGTCTTGTGCCACAGACGCTCAAGAGCACGGCTACGTTTTTTGAGATATCTGGTATCATCTGTTTGCCTGAGTTGTAGGGGCTGAGGTCTGATTCTGTATGTAGTGAGGGGAGTGAGCTCGTCCATGTTGGAGGATAGGAATTTATTGTAGACGGAAGTGGCTTGGTTGGGGCAGGACAGGGGTGAGATTTTTCATAGATGTGGTCAGTAGCAGAATAGAGGAGAGAAGTGTTGAGATGGCGAAGGTTTCTACGGGTGATGGTTGTGCGATTGGAGGGAAAAGTGATGCAAGACAGGGAGAGAGAGAAACTAATAAGGTGGTGGTCGGAGAGAGGAAAAGGATTGTTGGAAAGGTTGCATGGAGCGCATAGGTAGGAGAATACAAGGTCAAGGGTGTTTCCATCAGAGTGAGCAGAAGCCTGTACCTATTGCTTCAGGTCAAATGAGGAGGTTAGACTAAGAAGTTTAGAAGTAACAGGAGTGTTTGTATTAACAGGGATGTTGAAGTCACCGAGAAGGATTATATATATATATATATATATATATATATATATATATATATATATATATACATATATCATATATAAAAGAAATAGAGCTAACATAGCTAATAAAAAACAAACTTTAGAGGCAATGGGACAATGGTAGGTTTGTGAGGAGTTGTCTGGGTCATTAGGTGACATTGTCATATTCGTGCCATGGCCTTAATGTGACCAGATGGAGGCAGAAGGAACATTCTGCCAATTAGAAGGTGGTGGTGTTGGCAGAGGAAGATGGGTGGCAGATTGTGGTGTTGGCAACTGAGGAAGGGTTAAAGAATGTGGTGTTGGCATTGGGGACCATAAGGTGGGGGAGGTTCTGAGAACCTATATGTGATGGTTGGTGGAATAAAAATGGCAATATTTATGATGGTACCTGCCAACATGTCTGCTTGGAGTTCTGATGGCAGTGGCCGGTGCTAATTATTGCTTTCGATATATCGATATTAGGTCGTATGGCAGCAGTGCTGATGCTAGTATTTTCGGGATTCTTCTTTTGGACACATGCTGTGTACCAATAGTCTGGACCTTCCAGAAAACAGGCACAAATGGCCCTCCCTTTTCCAGTGTTTTTGTGGTGGATAAGGCCTTTGCTCTAGGTGAGCATTTTTTATGGCCCTATTTAGAGCACAATCTAAGTGAACAGAAGAGAGTGTTCAATTATCAGCTAACAAGAGCACGTAAAGTTGTCGAATGTGCATTTGGCATTTTTGGCAAGCAAATGGCGGGTCCTGCACATCATCTTGAACATTCAAAATGCGGTCTGTGCTGTTAAACTGCATGTGCCTTGCATAACTTAGTAAGGCAATGGGATGGATTTGATTTTGAGGCCTCATACTTCATAATATGGAAAGAGCGCATTGTGTTTGTGGAAGTCGACAAGGTACACATATCAATTTGCATCCTACTTTATTTCTCCAGCAGGACAGGTCCCATGGCAGCTGGAGGCAAATGAATAATAAAGTTTTACCCTTTATCTGTTGATTAATATAACTATATTCTAAGCTGTACTGAATAATAAAAAAATGCTTTATTGATAAGTCTTATTTTTCTTTAAAATATATGTTTATCTTTGTATACATCATCCATACAATATCCACTAGAGGTCAGAGAGTGCCCTCATGCATTTGCAGATTTGTCTCCACAATTACAAAACTCGGTGGTGGTTATCACATATCTAGGTAATAGAAAGAAAGGAACTTTAAATGGTAACAACACCACCCGAATGTATAAAAATCAAGTTTTATTATACATCTTTAAAAAATTAGCACTTGTCAGAGTGAAATTTTATATAAAATGCATAAAGCAGAAAATAGTTTACTTGAACATCTTACAATGGTGCAGTGCATAGATGTACAAATATAAGTCAAAGAAACTTTGTTACACTCCAGTATCCTAAGACAATGCTCGGTACCCGACGCGTTTCAGGTCCATGCCTTTCATCAGGGGTATTTAACAGGAGCATATAAAAGTAGTAAACTTATCTGATAAAAGAAAACGCACATAAGTATGTTGTTATATAAACACAGAAAACATAGCTTGGGCAGTCTCCATTTTCACTGCTCAAGAGTACCTACCAAATGCCCTAACAGATGCAAATATTCAATTATAGATACAAGTCAAACAGAGATAGACATCGCTGCCAATAGTGGTGTGGTAGGGTGGCACAGCAGGGCTCCGGCTGGTTGAGAGAGCCCACAGGGATTACTCAAAGGGTACAGAGTTCAGATCATTAAGACATGTCCTAGGGGTGTGCTATGCCTGCAACACAAAGCATAGTGGGGAAGGGATATAAGCATAAAGGCACATATGGAGTTTCCCCTTCCTCTTTACCCTCTCCCCCCTCCCAAACCCCCCCTCCCTCCACTCTTTCCTTTCCCCTCACACCATGGGTTAACTAATATTGCCTAATGTGAAAGAGTGGGACACTCCACAAGGGGCTGGGGAATGGGCGCTGAGTATCAGTAGCTAATTTTGGCAAAGCAAACAAATCCCAAGTGTGAGTCACAATGAGCGGTCCTTACCTGTATGGGGATACCCCACACACAAGAGAAGGGAGGTTGGTTGGTCCCAAACCAATATCCAGATGTGAAACCCTCCAGAAAGGGTCGGTAGCTTATAGAACTATTCAAACTGGGGGTTGAGGTGGCTCTGAGGGATACTATGCATCGAGTTTTCCTCTGGAGAAGGATCTTATCCCAGTTGCCTCTTCTCCCCCTGGGATGAACCAGTCGAGTATCAGGAAGTTATTATTATTATTATTATACAGGATTTATATAGCGCCAATAGTTTGTGCAGCGCTTTACCACATGGGGACAGACAGTAAAATTACAATACAAATCAGTACAATACAAATCAATACAGGAGGAATCAGAGAGCCCTGCTCATTAGAGTTTACAATCTAGAAGGGAGGGTCAAGAGGTACAAAAGGTAATAACTGTGGGGGGTGAGCTGATGGAGAAAATGAGAATACAGTTGTTAGGTGTGGGTACAATAGGCTTCTCTGAAGAGAAGGGTTTTCAGGGATCGTCTAAAAGCTAATAGAGTAGAAGATAATCGGACAGTTTGGGGTAAGGCGTTCCATAGTATTGGAAAGGCTCTGGAAAAGTCCAGGATGCTAGCATGGGAGGAGGTGATGAGGGAGCTAGAGAGCAGGAGATCTTGAGAAGAACGAAGAGAACGAATAGGTTGATATTTCGAGATTAGGTTAATGATGTAACTGGAGGCTGAGTTGTGGATGGCTTTGTAAGTAGTTGTTAGTATTTTGAGTTGAATTTGTTGGGTGAGTGGAAGCCAGTGGAGGGATTGACAGAGAGAAGTAGCAGACACAGAGCGATTGATAAGGTGGATAAGTCTGGCAGCAGTATTCATAATGGATTGAAGGGGGGTTTGCCTATGTTTTGCCTATAGAGACAAGATGAACAGGGAGTGGATTAAGAGCTTTGTTGTGTCGTTGGTTAGAAAGGGGCCTATTTTGGAGATGTTGCGAAGGTTGAGGCGGCAAGGTTTGGACAGTGATTGGATGTGGGGCTTAACGGAGAGTTCAGAGTCCAGAACTACACCTAGTATCCTGGCATGTGGGGATGGGTTTATAGTTGTGCCATCAATTTTGACAGAGTGATTAGGGGAAGGGGCATATGGATGAGGAAATATTATAAGTTCGGTTTTGGATAGATTGAGTTTGAGGAAGTGGTGTGACATCCAGGCTGATATATCTGTAAGTAAATTAGTGATATGTGAGGAGATGGCGGGAGTGATCTGAGGGGTAGAGAAATAGATTTGGGTGTCATAAGCATAGGTGGTATTGGAAGCCATGGGAGACTATCAACTGACCCAGGGAGGAGGTGTAGATTGAGAATAGGAGAGGTCCAAAAACAGAACCTCGGGGGACCCCAACAGAGAAAGGAAGAGGAGAGGAGGAAGTTGAATTGTAAGTAACACTAAAGGTGCGGTTTGATAAGTAGGAGGATAACCAGCGAAGAGTACAATCACGGAGACCAAAAGTGTGGAGTTTTTTGAGGAGGAGGGGGTGGTCAACAGTATCAAAGGCAGCAGAGAAGTCCAGGAGTAGGAGTACAGAAAAGTGTCTGTTGGTTTTGGCCGTTGAAGGAAGTTGATTTTCCGGGGTGATGCTGCAAATGGCCCCGTGGTCGGTAACTGTCCACCCAGCATGCATGGGACTCTTTTACTCCCCCCCTCGATGCCTTCCTGTGGTTGCGCACCAGGGGGGCGGTACATCTGGCCTTGACTCATTCTCGTTGAATGCTGACGCCATTTAATAAGATGTTTGGCTGATTGCGACGGGACTTGTGAAGTGCATGGCTATGCCCCATCTGCATGATGGGGGGCGCCATGTGTTCCAGGGACAGCTGACGCTTCCGAGTTGCGACACGCACGTGTGTCAGCGATGATGTGATGCGTGGCGGAAGTGACGCTATGCGCACGCGTGGGTGTCCGGCGCCATATCAGTCCCCCTGGTCAGTGCGATATGACAGGTACAACCAGAAGTATTCTTCCCTTTTATTCCTCACTATGAGGGGCCATGAGGGATCCCCAGCATTGATGCACTATGCTTATTTTTTAGGCTTACAAAGGCCCTCTCCACAGAGGGGATCTTAGCAGCGGCATATCCTGCTGGATATTGGCTTGGGACCAACCACCCGCCCATCTCTTGTGTGTGGGGTATCCCCATACAGGTAAGGACCCCTCATTGTGACTCACACTTGGGATTTGTTTGCTTTGCCAAAATTAGCTACTAACACTCAGCGCCCATTCCCCAGCCCGTTGTGGAGAGTCCTACTTCTTCACATTGGGAAATATTAATTATCCCACGGTGTGAGGGGAAAGGAAAGAGAGGAAGAGAGGGGGGTTTGGGAGGGAGAGGGTAAAGAGGAGGGGGAACTCCATATATGACTTTATGCTTATATACCTTCCCCACTATGCTTTGTGTTGCAGCCATAGCACACCCCTAGGACATGTCTTAATGATCTGAACTCTGTACCCTGTGAGGAATCCCTGTGGGCTCTCTTACCTGGCCTGGGGCCCTGCTGTGTCACCCTCCTACCACACCACCATTGGCAGTGATGTGTATCCCTGTTTGACTTGTATCTACAATTGAATATTTGCATCTGTTAGTGCATTTGGTAGGTACTCTTGAGCAGTGAAGATGGGGACTTGCCCAAGCTATGTTATCTGTGTTTATATAACAACATACTTATGTGCGTTTTCTTTTATTAGATACATTTACTACTTTTATATGCTCCTGTTAAATACCCCTGACGAAAGGCGTGGACCTGAAATGTGTCGGGTACCAAGTATGGTCTTCAGATACTGGAGTGTAACAATGTTTCTTTAACTTATATTTGTACATCTATGCACTGCACCAGTGTAAGATGTTCAAGCAAACTATTTTCTGCTTTATGCATTTCATATAAAATTTCACTCACACTCGAGTGATAATGTTTTAAAGATGTTTAATAAAACTTGATTTTTATACATTCGGATGGTGTTGTTACCATTTAAAGTGCCATTGAGGGGGTACCCCATTCTTTCCCTCATGTATTTGTGACATGCTGACTCCTATCTGCTTGTTATCCCTCCTGCTGGAAGCTGCAGCGGTATCAAGTACCTGCTGAAGACTGGACAGTTGTGGAGGCCTCTCTTGCACCTTCTGCTCAACACTCCTGATGGTAGAGGCAGAGAGTGTGAGGGCAAGAAGGTGGACAGGTGCCGGAGTAGCTAGCAACATTAAAGTGATAGTAATATTTTTTTTTAAAATAACAAACATGTTATATTTACCTCCTCTGTGCAGTTGGTTTTGCACAGAGCAGGCCGTATCCTCCTCTTCTCGGGTTACTCTTCACTAATCCTGGTCCCTCCCTCCTTTCGAGTGCCTCCACAGCCAACAGCTAATTATGGGGGCACCATAATGAGCACATGAGCAATGCCTAGGAATATGAGCATGAACTTGACCTGTTTTTCTGGTGCTGAGCAAATTACTGTGTTCAAAAATATCAGATTTCTAGCACCAGTAAATAATATGAGTTTTTACTCATATTACTATGCATTGCTTAGATGTTTAAGCTATACTTATGAACAAGAAAGCAATAGATGTGTCATTCCAGTTCATCATGGCCACATACCTGCACTCAGTTAAGATATACCAGATTCCTGTGTGCATGTGTACACATATGTGGCCATAGTGAACTGCAATTGCACATCTATTGTCTGTTTGCTCGTATATATGATCATGTGAGCAATGCATAGGAATATGAGCATGAGCTTCAATTGTTTTTATGCTGCTAGGAATCTGTTGTTTAAACATGTATAGAAAATGTACTAAATAACAAAGTCATATCATCTCCCTATGGTGGGTTTGGGGATTGGTTCAGTTTGCAGGGGTTTACCTTCCCTTTATCATCCTTCAGGGAAATTCTAATGTCTGCCCAGTTTAGGAACACTTGTCTGGCAATCTGGTTCCATGCCCTCCTCTTGCTCACTCGGGACTTGTAGCATGGATCTCTTGAATCATAGAGGCAGGGGTGCTGCTTTAACATTCTGATAAAATTCTCCTGATCTAGCAGAGATATTGCCTCATTCATATTGCTTTCCTCCATGACTGGTAAGAAAAAATGGAGTTGTGTGCATTTCTTGTGTATTTTTATGACATTTCCTTTATGGAAATCTATTTCACTTGAGCAAATAAAAGCATCAAAACACGCATAGAAATGCCCAAAAAAGCACTAACACGTGCAAATGGCGTGTTTCCATTCATTTCTATAGGAATACAAATGCTCCAAAAACACCTAAATCTGCCAAATTTTCGCATCAAAAAAGCTCCAGAACTTGTATGAGCTTCAGGCGTTTGGCTTTAGGAGTTCTGGAGTGGAGATGTGAACCATCTCCATAGAGAATAATTGAATTTTTCCCCTCCAGCATTTTGTAGCTTCAGGCTTCAAGCTACAAAACGCTCAGGTGTGAATGAGGCCTAAGATGCAGCTGAGAACATAGGGAATGTGATCACTTATACAAAAGGGGAAAATGGTATTTATTATGTTTTTTTTATATATATACACAAATGTTTTGCCTTTCATTTCTGATTTAAACTGAATTGTACGCCCATTTATGCTTTCTCTTTCAGTCAGGAGCTAACAAGAACCCAGCGTAAAAGCATTTTAGTAGCTAGAACATTCATTGGTTCAAGCCACTAGACTGAAGTTATGCACATACAGTATGTGTACATTTATGCAATTTTTTTTTATAAATACAATTTTTTTTAATAAATATTTTTTTTCATTAGGCTCATTTTTTTTAGCAAGCGACACTACGGAAACTGCCAAATGGTGACTTGTGAGCTTCTTGCTCGCTCCAGAGGTGGAAGGTCACAGCTGCTGCTCTCCCAGAAGGTTACTAATTAAAACCTGAAAAATCGTATCGATCAATAGCAGTTTCGTTTCATAACAGATGGGAGTGAAGTTGAACCGCTATTGATTTTGTGTACCACTGTGCAGGCCTCATTTCTGTTTCTGGATTAAAAGGAACATTTGTTACGCAGCTTCTGCCATGACAAACGAAAAGTAATAATGATTATGCCATCGTGAGGGAATTTGTTCTTTGACTCAAAGGTCACTCAACTAAATAAAACAGTCAAAAGCCCATGAATCCTAATCTAACTGATAAGACACGACTTGGTTTAGTTACCATTCAGCGATCAGATCCTCGGGTCCCATCCATCAACCGAGGCTTCTTAACCTCATTACGCCTCTGGGATTTGAATTGCCAAATTGTTTTACTTTTATTAAAGTCATTTTTTCCCCACCAGTTAACAAACAACATCAGGAGTGGTAAACTCCATAATCTTGTGAACATAAACAGCTCAATATCTCCCAGGTCTGTAAACTGGAGATAATTTATACCGTTGTGATGGATCCCTTCACAGCTCCCGTCTGGGAGAACGTATTTCATTTATCACTGGAAGCAGCATTATTATGAACAGCAGCACCAGAAATATGAAGGGTAGAACAGAAGTCAGACACAGTTTTATGGCAGGAAGGAACATAAACCAGTTTAGGAATGTGCAAGTGAAAGTAAATCTCTTAAAGAGGAATTCCAGGTATGGATATTTTATACATAGTTACATTGGTCCAGTTTGGGCCAATATAACTATGTATATACCATATCTGGCTGATGCCGCTGGAAACTGGAAATCACTGAAGTAGACACTGCTACTGAGCTTGCTTCTGGGTTCTGTGCTGGGTGGCTGACCTGCTATATTCTGAACACAGGAGGTCAGCCACCTGGTACAGGCACCATTGGAAGCATGTTTTGCATGTTCAAAATTAATGCTTTCTCTAATTGGACAGGGTGGGAAGCATGATGTCTCTGCCCCGCCTCTTCCCCTTGTCCAATCCAAAGCATTCTCTGGTCCTGATTAGAGTTGAGCGAACACCTGGACGTTCGGGTTCTGCTGGTCCGTCCGAACTTCGGGACAAAGTCCGGGTCCGGGCGGAACCCGAACGATCGCACGGACAACGAACCCCATTGGGGTAACTAAAGTTACCCCAAGCAACAGGCACGCTAGCAAGCCCAAGGCGGGCCTGGGCCTGAAACAGGGCTTCAAGCCTGCCTGGTCGTCTTGGGCTTGCAGGTCCACAAGCGAGTTGAGATTAGTCCTGGTCTCTTACGAAACCTAACCTGTTCCCCTTCTCCGCCCCGTCTCTGTAGTACGAAGGGTGGGACAGGTTAATCTCTTTCGTAATTAAAACTTGTACGTTTTGTACGAAGGTTACCACGGACATGGTCCACCGACTGGAGGACACAAGTCTTATATCGTCCAGTCGGTGGGTCGTGTCTTGGGTCTTCGTTCGAGTCATCGTCACAGAT
>BLSH010164238.1:454685-509398 GCA_018402905.1 Glandirana rugosa | reverse complement strand
TATTTGAAATCTCAAATTCCCCCAACAATCTGATCGTTGAGCATGATCGTGGCGATCGTTGTTTTAAGCAGAGTTTGATCTGCAACTCAAAGCAGCGGTATGTGAAATCTCTAATTTCTGCTATCTGTCCTCAGAGCAACAGCACAGACAGCAGTAGTAAAGTAATCTATCTCAGGATGCAGGATCAGGTCTTAAAATGTCTCAAATCTGTCCCTCACGCAGTCAGCTACCTTTCCCTACACTAACCCAAGGAGCATGTGACTGCAGCACTGTGACTCCAGCTTATAAAGAGGCTGGGTCACATGATGCACTGGCCAATCACAGCCATGCCATTAGTAGGCATGGCTGTGATGGCTTCTAAGGGCAAACCAGTGAAACGCCTGTTGATTGGCTGCCCTGCAGCTTCTCAACACGTGGAGTAAAATAGCAGAACTGCGGACCGAACCCGAACGATTTTTGAAATGTCCGGGTCCGGGTCCGTGCCCCGGACACCCGAAAGTTCGGTACGGACCCGAACGTTACAGTCCAGGTTCGCTCAACACTAGCCCTGATCTCTGTGACCAAGCCTCAGTGAGCGGGGTAAAACGTGTCAGAGGACGTGACTGGAGCGAAGCCAGCTGAGGCCACATTCATCAACATACTAATGCAGTTAGTTGATGAGCGGAACCCTCTCTTTGATAATGCTCTTACACATCTGAATGGTGCACTAATGCCTGCTCCCTTCACTGCAACTGGCTGAGAGATCTCTGTCTCAGCTTAGAGGGCCACTGTAAGTTTCATTTGGATCATTCTCTGGTCCTGGTCTTGGTCCTGTGCCAAGCAGCTGACCTCATGTGTTCAAAATGCAGCAGGGCAGCTGCTCAATGTGAGACCCAGAAGGTAGGGGTGGGCAGACAAGTGGCAGATGAGAGTTAACATAGAAAAATGTAAGAAAATGTATTTCGGTACCAAGAACAAAAAAGCAAACTACTCACTAGGGGGAGAGCCTCTGGGGGAATCTAGAATGGAAAAAGACCTAGGGGTCCTGGTGGAGAACAGGCTCAGCAGTGGCATGCAATGCCAAGCTGCTGCAAACAAAGCTAACAAAGTGTTGGCATGCATCAGGAAAGGGATCGACTCCAGGGATAAATCAATAATTCTCCCACTATACAAATCTCTGGTGAAGCCGTACCTGGAGTCTGCCGTCCAGTTCTGGTCACCAGTCCTCAGGAAGGATGTCCTGGTATTTGAAAGGGTACAGAGAAGGGCCACAAAGCTAATTAAGGGATTGGAGGACCTAAGTTATGAGGAAAGATTACAAGCACTGAACTTATTCTCTCTAAAGAAGAGACGCTTGAGAGGGGATATGATTTCAATGTACAATATTGTAATAAAAATCCATACCTGGAATTCCTCTTTAAAAATCAAATACAGTCTTTTTATACATACAATATATGCTTGTGATGACTTACTTAAAGGGTTTGTTCAAGCATTAACCAAATATGCCCCAGAAAACCTCCCTCGTTCCCTCTAGAATGTGTCACAGCACTATCTTTTTTTCACTGACTTGGTACCTGTAGTGAGAAACAGTTTTTATTACTTCATATAACATTATCACATATTCTTGCAAATAATCTAAAACCTGACCTAGGCACACCCCTAAAATGACATGCATCTGAAAGCATGCTGCATTTGGCAATCTATACGAGAGCTTTTGCTGAGCTTTTTGATCCAGCAGCTAACAATTAAATAAACCTCTTGTTTTACCCTGTATGCAAAAAGCATGTTAAGTGACATTTTGTGTCATATGTGAAGTTTTTGATTACCTACACAGATGGGGGCATCCATATTTGTTTATTACACTGGTTTAATGTGGCTCCCTCTTGAAATTGCTGAACAGTTACATGTGCTTGAAATTGGCAGATCTCTCACTGAGAATGGCAGATAAGGATAAATGTGCCCATTCTCTATTGTCCAGGACCAGGGTGTTTTATGCATGCAGTAGGACTGTGAATGACAACATAAGTTGGGCCCCATTGTGTGCCTGCAATACCAACCACCCCCCACACCCAAAAACAATTTTCAGTAACTAAGCAGTGGGCACATCACATGGCTCCAAATTGTGGGTTTGGGCAGATTGTGCTAATAGTTGCAGGGCCTTAAAGGGGCATAGGTAAATAAAACCTGATGATCGTGCAAACAGATCCACTTCATTCAGAAAATGCCCCTGGTCAAAAATAATTTTCTGAACCACACATGGTCCATTTCAGCTCATCCCGGAGTTGTAAAGAAAACACTGACAGGCACTGGACAGTGGCCTATCCTTAATGTGCTTTAATGCCGGCTGCAAGAGGAGACTCTTATGTAAGAGGTGGCTCTTGATATACAACAATCACATATCAGCCATAACATTGTGACCACTCACCATAACTTGTTGAGACATGGACTCCAATAGACCTTTGAAGGTATGTTGTGGTATCTGCTACCAAGTTATTAATAGCAGATCATTTAGGTCCTGTAAGTTGTGATGTATAAACAGAAAAAAGGAGAGAAAAGTGCCACTCCCTAACTGTACATTTAGTAAACATATTAGTAAAATGAAAAACAATAAATATGCTCTCACATTTAAGCCCTGGTTCACATTGGTGCATTTCGGCATGCGATTTGACATGTCAAATCTCATGCCAAATTGGCGGCAATTGCCAGCAATGGCACCGTCCTAATCGGTGCGACACTGCATTTGCAGCCCTGCACTGATTTCCAAAAGTAGTTTCTGTACTACTTTTGGCGATTTCCATTGACATCTGTGCAGAAACCCGCACAGATGTCTCTGAACTCGCACCTGAAATCGGGACTGACATGCGGGACTGAAATGGTGCTAGTTTAGCGGAATTCGCACCAATGTGAACCTAGGCTTAACAACATTAAAAAGCGCATCAATAGGTCTCCAGCAGGTGGCAACCTTCCAGATGGTCAATAGTGAGCAAGCCCTCCTCGTAGATGTGTTGTAAGGAGCTTGGAACCAGGAAGTTGACCAGGGGAACACCAGGAAGAGCCAGCAGAAAACAGCAGACTGAGTGATCACAAAGATAAGAACCACTGTGGACAGCAGGGAAGGGTGGCAGGCCCACAAAATGGCCATGATAATATTGTGTGTGATAATGATGGGCGTGGGAACGTTTAGGGTGTTAATGCCCTTTACAAATGTCTTTCTAGTTAATGTAAGCTGCGAGGTTGGGCCTCCATGAATCAGTCTTGTTTTTCCAGCACATCTCACAGATGCTTGATTGGACAGTGATCTAGAGAATTCAGAGGCCAAGTCAGCATCTTCAACTTGTTGTGTTCCTCGAACTGTTCTTGAATTCATCAGACCAGGCCATTTTCTTCCATTGCTCCATGGTCTAGTACTGATACTCATGTGCCCATTGTAAGTACTTTTTGGCTGTGGACATGGGTCAGCATGGACACCCTGACTGGTCTGCAGTTATGCAGCCTAATATACAACAAACTGTGATGCATTGTGCGTTCTGACTCCTTTCTATCAGAACCAACATTAACTTTTTCAACAACTCGAGCTACAGTAGCTCGTCTATTGGAATGCCTTTGCTCTCCACATGTATCATTGAGCTTGGCCACCTATGACCCTGTCACGAGTTTGCCAATTTTCCTTCCTTGGACCACTTTTAGTAGGTCCTGATCACTGCAGACAAGGAACATCCCACAAGAGCTGCAGTTTTGGAGATGCTCTGACCCAGTGGTCTAGCCATTACAATTTGGCCCTTGTCAAAGCTGCTCAGATCCTTATGCTTGCCCATTTTCTCTGCTTTCGACACATCAACTTCAGGGACAAGGTGTTTACTTGCTACCTAATAAATCCCACCCACTTTAAGATGCCATTGTAACAAGATAAGCAATGTTATCCACTTTGCCTGTTAGTGGTCATCATGTTATGTTTTTTTTTTTTAATTGTGGTAAGTCCTCCCTTAGATCAGAACCCCCTTATAGATCAGAGTCTCCTCTTACATCAGCCCCCCCCCCCATATCAGACCCCCTTCTTTAGATCACAGTCCCCCCATTACATTTGAGTCCCTGAGTCCCACCAATTAACTTGTCTTATTTTGGTTTTCTAAATATACTATTGAAAGTTTTATGCATGGAGAGTACATCTTTACTTGTTTATTCATAAGTCTCAGTAGTAAGTACATTTTTCTGCAGTTTAATTCTTTGCATGTTCATAAAAGTGCATGTTCTATGTAGAAGACAGAGAGGAACAGACACAGACTACATGTGCACCACTTTGACTGTCAAGAGAAGATAATGAAGGATATGCAGATGTTGTCCTCACCCCCACAGTTGATGATAAATCCACCAGTCTGGGCATGGTCTGCCATCTTGTTGGGAAACCAGAACAACCCATTTCATAATACCTACCTGTCTATGACTACACTTACAGATTGCCACTGGAGGGGGACTGTTATGTAATACAGTAATGGAAAAATAGAGCACAAATCAAGTAAAAACACAGTAGTCCCATTGAAAATTACTTTTTAAGTCAAGTTTATATTATTATCTCAAAATGCCTAGGCACTGAAAAGGCACCAGCTACCATGTGAAGCTGAATTATGAGTGTTGCATAGGGGTGACCTTTAAATAAACAGCAGGGGAAAATACACTTGTTTTGCTTTTTATGAATGATCAGAGTTTTCTGACAATTTCTATGAGTACAAAAGTCGCTATTGACGTAGTTTAAGAAAATCTATGATTCCAAATCTTTTCTTTCCCAAAAGCAGAATGTAAGCTGAATTTCTTCTGTGTTCTATCAAACCATGCTAATCCCCTTAAAAATACAGTGTTTGAAGCAAATGACACATTCATAATGCCACTGACAATCAGACTTAAGCCTCCCTGCTAGGCAGATGAGCTAAGCCTTGCTGATGACATTCGCTATCCGCCATCTTACGCTTACACAATTTTCTCGCCTTCCCAAGGACACACAGATAGCTTAAGTTGGATAGCCGCCTTAATGTGAAGCCACATGAAACAAAAAACACATGTCGTCTATACACAACTGCTGGAAAGTTCAAAGAGAAGCCTTTCCATGAAAGGTCAAAAGATTTCAACATTTCCTTCTGACATTATACGGAGGCCCAGAAATTCTCCAGCTTATAGAGTCTTCCTGTAGAGAGAGGAATGGGATTTTACACTTTGTACAAGGACAATGCTGTCTTTGGGAAAATGAATCAGAGATATATTTCGTAGGCCAGATGCCAGCCTATAATTTAGTCTATATGTGGCCTTATGATAAATGCCAATAGGGGTCCAAATAATGGTTGTCAGACCAGGGAAATGTTATTGTAAGGGCGTGTTAATAGCAGAAACAGCCTTAAAAATAATATGTAGCCAGACAATTAAGCGGCATATTCTTAGCAAACAGTAAATTAACTTTAAAACAAGCCATCAGTGATCTCTGTAGCTATAGGCACTGTGAAAAACAATGTTTTCAAAATTCACAGCAGAAGCAACAAAGCTGTTCAATTTGTTCTCATGGCAGCTCAGCTTTGGACGCTCCCCCTACCAGCACTGATTCAGTTGCTAATTTACCTTGGCCTACCCCTTCCAGCTACTCCCAACTCCCAGTAGTGACTCACCAGCAAAGCTCCCCCTGGTTCTTCCTCCCACCCTCCCAGTGGTGGCTCAGAGTATCAGCTCCCACTGCTCCCTTCTCTCATTAGTAACTCAGCTGCTTTCCAGCTTTCTAATTTGTATTGTACACACAGATCAGGAGCTTTAGTAAGGGGTAGCAGGGTGTACTGAGCTGCAGAAAAAAATAACTTGACCTTGCAGGAGATGCTGTATTGCAGTGTCTGCACCAGTTAGAGACTTCTATCTAGAGTGGGGCGAACGGTTCAGGCTGCACAGTGCATTGTAAGCCCTGATTGGGCAAAGCTTTGCCCAATCAGGGCGCAGTGAATAGCTGCTTGTTAAGGAACTGGCCGGGAAGCTGGCTGCGACATTCTTGACAACCCATGAGTCATCAGCTGTCAATGAGCTTCCCTGCTGACCGCTGAAAAAAAAACAAAACAAACATTGCCGACAATAAAAAAGTGAGAAAAAAAAATCCTTTATTAAAAAATAAAATACAATGTCCCCCAAGGTAGATCCATCATCAATCACGATACCTCCGCTACCGGCAAACAGAAAAAAAAATGTTTCGCTGTCAACTAAGCCAAACCGCCGAATGCCTGGTTTGCTATTCATTAGTTCGTATATTGGTAAGGGGCGGAGCCAACTGATGAAGTCACCTGGTAGCGCTGCCCTCCCCCCTTGTGACATGCTGGGTTGGTGACATTAAAAGGGGGCGGTGCCACCAGGTGACGTCGCCAGGTGGCCCCATCCTTACCTATATAAGAACTGTCAAATGGCAAGCCAAGCATTCAGTGGTTTGCCTTAGTTGACGGCAGAGCATTTTTGTTTTTTGCTTGTTTGGGTGTGGTGGGCGTCGTGATTGACGATGGATCTACATCAGGGGACATTGTTTTATTATTTTTTAAGGAATTGTCAAAAACTGTAAGCATCATTAAAATGACTGCTCCTGTAAAACGAAAATGTATAGACACGTGCAGAGCAAAAAAATGTGTTTAGTTTAGTTTCGTTTCGATTTATTTACATAATTATGTAAATTTGTTTAGTTAGATTTGCTTCATTCACTTAATTCGATTTCGGAATTTGTTTTGTTTATTCATTTTCAAATCAATTTAAAAAGGTTTTGAATCAATTTCGAATAGTTTTCAAATTGGAAAAGTTTTCGAATCGCTTTCAAATTCGAATCGCTTTCAAATTCATATTGTTTTCGAATTTGAATAGTTTTCCAATTTCCAAGGAGAATGGGGTGGAGTGGAAAGTGGAGGAATGGAATGGAAAAAAGATAGAATACAATAGACAAAATACAAAAATGACAGAATACAATAGAGGGGAATATAATAGGCAATGAAAGAATATAATGTGATGGAAAGGAACAGAGCTGTTTTACTGTTGTTTTACTGTTGTATTCTATTCTTTTGTTTTATGTTATATTCTTTTCTAGTCTATTGTCTTTTTTTCTGTTCTATTCCTTTGTTTTCTATTCTATTTTGTTTTCTTTGGGAATGGGAAAACTATTCAAATTTGAGGACTTTTCAAATTCGAATTTGAAAACTTTTTGAATTTGAAAACTATTTGAATTCAAAAAGCATTCAAAAATGATTTGAAACGGATTGGAATTCTAATTTCATCCAAATTTTTTTTTCGTTATTTCAGATTCATTTAAATTCGGTACCATTGTAATTCGGAAATTCGAATACATCCGAATTTACGAAAAAAGAAAATTTGTCCAAATTTTAATTCGGAATGAAATGAACCGCACATGTCTAAAAGTTTGCATTGAGACATGTCCCACAGGGCAGACCCCCATACCCTTTTTATAGCCAATTACTTGCATATAAGCCTTCAAAATGGGGACTTTTGATTTTTCAAGTTCGAGTCTCATAGACCAGTGGTTCTCAACCTCAGTCCTCAAGTACCCCCAACAGGCCATGTTTTCAGGTTTTCCTTTATCTTGCATAGCTGCGGCGGTGCATATATCAAACTAAATCCAATCAATGCAGTTTTGATACATGATTTTGCTCTTTTGTTAATCTCAACTGTATCAACAACTTTTGTAATATCTATGTAATTCTTACTTAATAACATTTCTGTATATTGTTACAGTGTATATATATATTCTTCACACTAAGGTCCGAGGACCTGATGAAGTGGGTCCACCCACAAAACGTGTAGGCCACAATACCGGACTTCCTTTCCAGGATTTACAATCCCCTGGTCTACTAGACTGTAACTCTGTTTTTAACAATTTCTGTTATTACTTTTTAAACTGACCTAGTGTTATATGTCAAATAAATATTTGTCAGGTCTTTTTAAATTCAGTGTTTAGTGTTTTTTCAACCCCACAAGATTCATGCAAAGTCCCACCTAACTTTAAGTAAATTTTAATTTGGGGATGGTACCTTGGAGGGGTCATAGTTGTCTCACATTCATCCCCCTGACTCTCCCACTCTGTCTTGCGCAGGTGCTTTAAATCAGAGTCAATGGCTTGGTATTTTGGACAGCTATTTTATCTAAGAGAAATTCCCAAAGCATGGCCTGTACAGAGTACTTGAGGATTGAGAACCACTGCCATAGCATTTAATAGGGTTTGCCGTTCAGGTCAGAACTTTTTCTCTGTTGCAAACCAAACAGGGAGGAGTTAGGCTTATCTCTACTTCTATCAATATGGATGCTGCTGTTATTGGTGCTCCTTGTTACTTTATTGTACTTCTTTCAAGCATGCTCCTGGTTCTAGTTACTAAGATCGTAAGAGGGTGCTAGAATAGTTACTAGTTTAGCCACTAGGTGGCATACTTCCCTAGGATTAGAAATAGTGGATTAAGTCAGAGAGTTCGGGAGTTCAGGTGGAGAGCCTAAGAAGTCAAGAGTTGGATTCTGTCCTTGGACAACATAGGATTTGGTGGGACCCTTTCTGCAGAGATGTCATTTCTAGCGACTGGTATTCCCCAGCTGGGAATACTGGGAGAGGTCCTGGTACCCTAATAGGACTGGAATTGGGGACAGAACAGTAAGAGTGTCCGACCTAGGAAAGTGCTGGCAACTGCTACCAGAATTGGTGAGAATCTGTATGCCTTGAAGTTGTATGCCTTGAAGTTGTAAAAGTAAAGTTTTGAAAATTATTGTACTTGCCTCTTAATGTTATCTATGGCCTATACTTTGAGCTGTGAATTGAAGTGTCGGAAATGGTAATGTACATGTGCTTGTAGGCAGGTGCAGTCTAATTTCTCTACTGCAGAAAGCTCTCAGCCGCAGTGGCATAGCAGAGAGAGAGAGAAAGTCAAGAGGAACATGGTTCCTCTATGGTTTCCAGGGTTACTAGGGAAGCTATTCGATTGGATGCTGCCATCAAATGTGTCTCTTGCAGCCATCTTGGGTCAGGCAGAGCCTATTTAAGACCCTGGCTCCCAGGCTTGGCATGCATTTTGCATGTGGGTTCGCATGTGGGTCATATAGGGACACGCCATCCTTCTGGAGACCTCCCCATTGGAGCCCAGACCGACCTGTACGCATTCCACCCCCAAGAACATGAAGGTCCCCAGTCAGGTGTCTTCTCGACGGGTTTGTTGTGAATTACTGGATTCTACATTAGTACAAGTTTCTCTGCAACAGGACTGCTTGTTTACTGCCGCCATACAACGCTGCACCTCTCCACATGCTGGTGAATGTACTCTTATTTTGCTCCTTCTGGAAGCGGGCACTCACAACAATGTGAAATTAGGCCTCTTAGTGGTATGCGGGAATGAAACAATATGCCTATGTTTTTATGGCTTTGCCTGGAAGATGTTATTTAGATTGAAAACCTTTTTTCAAGTCACAGTAAACTTTTTAGATAAATAACAAAGACATCAGGCTAAAAGTTTGGTCTTGGCAACTTAAATTAAATAGAAGAGTCCACCATTGGTAAATACAACATACGGAATGTGGAAAGTAAATGTCCCCAGTTTAAATTTCCTAGTGCACTGGTTTCACATCACACTTGTCGATATAAATGGCCTCCCCCGGCTTGATCCATGAGGGCACTTGTCTACACAAGGATTTTGCCTACTGAGCACAAAGCACACACAGTTCAGAATTATGTACAATGGAGTGCCAACTTCATAACTCCCTCTCAGCCCAGAACTTCTTCAAGCCTAATCAAACTAAGGCCCTGGGCCCTGTGCACGATAGTGGAGATCAAATTATTCCATATGGTGCCCATTCATATCAAAGTAATATGGTGGGGAGCGATTTTTGAAAAGGTGCGGGTGCTCCTTTGGGTGCAGCATTGTTCATTTTTGGACTCTAGTCTTCAATGGGAACACATGAAAAATGCATGTACATGCATTTTTGCTGCATTTTTTGGGAGGCTTTTGTGTATCAACCAATCTCCTTTTACAAAAAAAATAAAAAAAATAATCATGCAGCAGCACTAGTGTGAACTTTTGCTAAAGAAGAACTTCCTTGCCCTGCAAGGCTGCCCCCTTGGCAGAGTCCTGTGACACATAACTCCCCCCTTGTGATGTCACCAACCGGTGCATGCTTGGTCGGTGGAGTCACAAGGGGGAGATGCCACCTGATGACATCGCCGGGTATCCCCTCCCTTACCTATATAAGAACTGTCAAACAGCAAGCCAGCCATCAGCGGTTTGCCTTCACGGTGGGCAGAGCAAATTTTTTTTCTTTTCTTTTTCGGGTTGTGTGGCGGGCGTCGTGATTGATGATGGATCTACATTGGGGGACACCATTTTTTTTATTTTTAATAAAGGAATTGTCAAAAACCTGTGTACTGTTTTTATTTATTTTGACACTTTTTTGGTGAGTGGGCACCCTCATGCAATTAGCAAACACGGATGCACTCGCGCCCACGAAAACACATGGTGCTGCAGTATGATGTGGTTAAATTTTAAAATCGCGCTACTTTTTTCACATTTGAGTAGCTCAGCAAAATTAATGGGCTGCCCAAAATAATGCTTGCATACTCAGATACACTTTATGGTGTGATAGATAGATGGTGTGATAGAACCCTAAGACATTGAACATCTTTAGTTTTTTTGCACTTGGAACTGAACCCTTTAAGTGGGCCTTCAATGCTCAGGAGGTGGTGTGGGTTGTGTATTACGTGATTGGTGCAATTGGCTCTCACATGATTGGGTGCCCATCTCACTAGCTCCCAATCAAAAGCCTTACATAGTTACATAGTTAGTCTGGTTGAAAAAAGACACAAGTCCATCCAGTTGAACCAATAGAAGGAAAAACAATTATACAATTCTATATACACAATCCTATACACACAGTTGATCCAGAGGAAGGCAAATCCCCAATAAAGCATGATCCAATTTGCTCCCCAAGGATCAAATTTACCTATAAATGTTAGTATTCAGTTACAGTTAGGTCCATATATATTTGGACACAGGCACAATTTTCATTTTTTTAGGTATTTACCATATCCAAGCTATAGTTATACTGTATAATGGATATGGGCTGGAAGTGTACACTCTCAGGTTTCATTTTAGGGTGTGTACATAGATAATGGATATGGGCTGAAAGTGTACACTCTCAGGTTCAATTTTAGGGTCTTTACAGTATCTCACAAAAGTGAGTACACCCCTCACATTTTTGTAATTATTTTATTATATCTTTTCATGTGACAACACTGAAGAAATAACACTTTGCTACAATGTAAAGTAGTGAGTGTACAGCTTGTATAACAGTGTAAATTTGCTGTCCCCTCAAAATAACTCATCACACAGCCATTAATGTCTAAACAGCTGGCAACAAAAGTGAGTACACCCCTAAGTGAAAATATCCAAATTGTGCCCAAAGTATCAATATTTTGTGTGGCCACCATTATTTTTCAGCACTGCCGTAACCCTCTTGAGTATGGAGTTCACCAGAGCGTCACAAGTTGCCACTGGAGTCCTCTTCCACTCCTCCATGATGACATCACGGAGTTGGTGGATGTTAGAGACCTTGCGCTCCTCCACCTTTCATTTGAGGATGCCTCACAGATGCTCAATAGGGTTTAAGTCCAGAGACATGCTTGGCCAGTCCATCACCTTTACCCTCAACTTATTTAGCAAGGCAGTGGTCATTTTGGAGGTGTGTTTGGGGTGTTATTACGTTGGAATATTTTGTCCTGCAGCCCAGTCCTTTAGACATGGGATCATGCTCGGCTTCAGTATGTCACAATACATGTTGGCATTCATAGTTCCCTCAAAGAATTGTAGCTCCCCCGTGCCGGCAGCACTCATGCAGCCCCAGACCATGACATTCCCACTACCACGCTTGACTGTAGGCAAGACCCACTTGTCTTTGTACTCCTCACCTGGTTGCTGCCACGCACGCTTGACACCATCTGAACCAAATAAGTTTACCTTGGTCTCATCTGACCACAGGACATGGTTCCAGTAATCCATGTCCTTAGTCTGCTTGTTTTCAACAAAATGTTTGCAGGGTTTTCTTGTGCATCATCTTTAGAAGAGGCTGTCTTCTGGGACAACAGCCATGCAAACCAATTTGATGTAGTGTGCAGCATATGGTCTGAGCCCTGACAGGCTGACTTCCCACTTCTTCAACCTCTGCAGCAATGCTGGTAGCACTCATACGTCTATTTCCCAAAGACAACCTCTGGATATGACACTGAGCATGTGCACTCAACTTCTTTGGTCTACCAAGGCCTGTTCTGCATGGTCTTGGCCATCATGCTGCAGCTCAGTTTGAAGGTCTTGGCAGTCTCCTTATAGCCTAGGCCATCTTTATGTAGAGCAACAATTCTTTTTTTCAGATCCTCAGAGAGTTCTTTGCCATGAGGTGCCATGTTGAACTTCCAGTGACCAGTATGAAGGAGTGAGAGGGATAACACTAAGTTTAACACACCTGCTCCCCATTCACACCTGAGACTTTGTAACACTAACGAGTCACATGACACCGGGGAGGGAAAAGGACTAATTGGGCACAATCTGTACATTTTCACTTAGGGCATACTCACTTTTGTTGCCAGCGGTTTAGACATTAATGGCTGTGTGTTGAGCTATTTTGAGGGGACAGAAAATTTACACTGTTATACAAACTGTATACTCACTACTTTACATTGTAGCAAAGTGTAATTTCTTCAGTGTTGTCACATGAAAAGATATAATAAAATATTTACAAAAATGTGAGGGGCATACTCACTTTTGAGAGATACTGTACATCCTAATCGGAGGAAGGGTTTAGGAATTACGGCTCTTAAGAATAGCCACCCCCCCTTTTTCAAGGGACCAAAAGTAATTGGACAATTGAATCAAAAGCTGTTTCATGACCAGGTGTGGGCTATGAAACAAATCCATCAGAGAGATAGCAGCAACATTAGAAGTGGCCAAATCAACAGTTTGGTACATTCTGAGGAAAGAAGAATGCACTGGTGAGTTCAGTAACATAAAAAGGCCTGGACGTCCATGGAAGACAACAGTGGTGGATGATTGCAGGATCCTCCCTATGGTAAAGAAAAATCCATTCACAACATGTAGGCAAGTGAAGGACACTCTCCAGGAGGTGGGTGTATCAATGTCAAAGTCTACAATCAAGAGAAGACTTCAGGGGGGCGTGGCCAGCGCGTCAACGAGATGGCATCATAAGACAGGAGCTCCTCACGATCACCGCTGTACTAAGCGACCATCAGCCTTCTGTTGTCCACAAACTATCTCAGGGGTTTACAGACACCATCAAGATTACCTAGGGAGACATGTCCCTAAAAAGAAAGGAGGACCGATTCCCCCATAAACTTACGGCCTACATGTACCAGCCGACAGCAAGGAGTAACCAAGATGGCACTGCCACAAGAAATCCAAAGGCCGCAGGAACTTAACCCGCCGCCCGGGTCTGCACAACACACCACCAGCAACCTAGGACTCAGCTACCGCAGCAGGACTGGAATCCTACTCGTCTTTCCCTACTGTGGGTCAGCCGGTGATTGACACAACCTTAAAAAACATGTTGATGTCCCTAAGGAGTTCCCTACAATCAGACATGATGTCCCTGATGCACAAATTCGGTCACAGCATTAATGTGCTGGATAACAGACTCTCACATAATGAAACGAACATTGGGAATATTACCACTACTGTGAATGAGATCATAGACACCCAAGAGGACCAGGCTCAAGACACCAAATGGATAAAAGATAAATTGGCAGATATTGAGGACAGGTCCAGAAGGAATAATAAAAAAATCCTAGGAGTACCCGAATTGGTTCAACCTTCGGACCTATGCGCGCAATCTAATCAAAGCAGTGGTTGCGGAAGCAAAAATATTGAATTGGTCATTGACCGTATACATAGGCTACCAAAACCATCCTTCCTCCCTGACTCAGTACCTAGGGATGTGATATTAAGAATCCATTTCTTTCACATCAAGGGACAGCTCATGCAGAAAGTAAGAGCTCTGGGAACACTGACTGGTCCATTCAGTAAGCTACAGATCTATGCAGACCTGTCCCAACATACACTGAGTCATCGCAGGCAATTAAACAATGTAACAGACATTCCGTAACAACCAAATTCAATATCAATGGATAGCACCGTCTAAAATATCTATCTCTTACAACGGACAAAAGCATACAGTAACCTCGATCCAAACTGGCATGCACCTCCTACAAGAATGGGGCATCATACCTGATTCATCACATAGCGCACCCATGGATCAAAGCGTGGAACCGGAGCGCAATAATCAACCCTTGCCTCAGAGGTCCAACAGATCTCACTAACTGAATACTGACACAGTTTATAGTAACCAGAGCGGTTAGTGAGTCACCTGCCTCTCTCGGCCATTTGAACTTTGTTTGTTCCCCCCACCTTACTGCCTTCTAGTGCTTACAGTGCCTATGGTACAAGGCAGAGCTTTTGGTTATTTTGTTTTACCACCCAGTGTTTTCCTCCCCATCACCCTCCCTAAATGCTCATTCAGTGTGTTACCGCAGGTTGCATCATAGCACACCAACAAGCATAGCCAGCTCATCTTAGTATTTGTAGAAACTGAAGCAACTTCAAGTCAACCTTACTTTCATCTCAAGCCACCTATACTTCACAATATGACTCTTAAAATACTTTCGTTCAAAGTCAACGGTCTCAAACATCCGGTCAAAAGGAAATCATTGTGGAAACTTGCACTACAAACCAAATCTGACTTAATCTGCGTCCAGGAGTCCCACTTTTGAAATTTCAACCCACCTCCATGTAGCCACAGAGACTTCAACACTATCTTTATGGCCAATGTCCCACAAAAGAAAAAGTGAGTCTTAATAGCCTTCAAAAACTCCACATCCTTTCAACTTCAACAATGTGTTACAGATCCGGATGGTCGGTATATCATTGTGATTGGTTCTATCAACAACAAGGTATACACGATAGTCTCGGTATGCATCCCAAACTCACATTAACTGAGATATATCAGGAAACTTCACAAAAAAATTGCCAAATTACAACAAGGCTCAGTGGTGTGGTGACTTCAACACCTCTCCAGACCCTCATATCGACACCACAGCCGCCCACATCAGGGGCAAACTAGCCTTGAATCTTCTGCTTTTTAGGTTCCGTCTACATGATGCTTGGACTTTACTTTCTTGTCAGCTCGCCACAACACATATTCTCGAATTGATCTTTTTCTAGTGGACCAGTGAACTCTTCAGAAAATATCCTCCGCCTCCATTCTTCAGGCCTCATGGTCTGATCACTCACCGATCAGCATCACTATTGAAGATGGCCCTATAGCCTCACCATCCTACAGATGGAGAATGAACTCTAGATTGTTGCAATCTAAACCTTTCTTAAATGATCTAACAACCAAGGTGAAAGACTTTTTTTAGTTAAACCAGTGGTCGGTAAAAAACTTGCATTATGTGTGGGCGGCGCACAAGGCTTTTGTGCGTGGCCTATTCATACAGGCAGGAGCTAGGATGAAGAGGCAGAGGGGCCAGCAAATTCAGCAGCTTTTATCTGAATTTCAGGCCATAGGTACCAAAAATAGACAACAGCCTTCGGAAGAACATAAGTCAAAATGATTTAAACTAAGGATGAATCTCCGCTCTCTACTATTAGAAAATTTTGACAAAGTCCAGAAACGTCATAAAATGCAATCATATGCATACATAACAAACCAGGAAAATGATTGGCCCAACAAATCAAAGGTTTCCAACCAATAACACATATTCCCTTTCTTGTACACCCCGTAACCAAACAAAAAAGCACAGACCCACTGTCACGTACCTGGCGGTGGAGTCTGTCTTGTGCAGGAAGCAACCACTCTTGCGGCCCTGGTTCGAGGGTCCCCGGTAGAGCAGACAGGGAGCCCAGGAGCTCAGGGGGGCACGAGGGCTGGACAGGATCCCTGGTGGTGATAAGGATGGTCCGGTGCAGCTCGTGCAGGTAGCGGATGGTCGCACAGGCCGGGTCGGTAACAGGCAGGCAATGTGGTACAAAGGGTGCAGGCAAAGGGGTCGTCAGGTGCAGGCAGGGTCGACAACAGGCTGGCAGCAGAAGTACAAGAGGATCAGGCAGAAGAGTGGTCGCTGGGCAAGCTGGGGGTCGGTGCAGGCAGAGATCAACAAGGTCTAGGTCAAGCCGGGTCTCAGGATCAGATAAACAGGAAATCAGGACGCTCAGAAACACTCACACGCTGTAGAACGAACAGCACTGGCTACAGGAAGCAGGAAGTTTAAATAGGGCTGCTCATCCAGGAAATGGAGGGAAACACAATCAAATGCATTAACCCTTAGCACAGTCTTTTCCTAACACCCACAAGCAAAAGTGGATATTTTCAGTGATTTCTACAAAAATCTTTATAATTTAAAAGATGATAATGATACACCCCAACCTGATGAAGCCCACATACAACAATTCCTAGAATCAATACATCTTCCAAAATTAAAAGAGGAACAACTCTCACTCCTTAATGCCCCATTCTCCACCAAAGAATTGAAGATTGCTATTGGATGGCTTTCTGCCTGGATGGCTTTGTTGGCAAATATTTCAAAGAGTTTAAGGATATTTTAGTTGAACATCTGGTATCTAAGTTTAATGATGCTGCCTCCTCTGCTTCTCTCCCTCGTGAAATGCTAAAAGCCATGGTCATCACCCTACCGAAGCCAGGCAAGGACCCTACTTCACTTCAAAATTTTCGCCCAATATCACTTCTCAACCACGACACCAAATTATACGCCAAGGTAATTGCATATAGATTAATAGATATACTTCCCAACTTAATACATCCAGACCAATCGGGCTTCACAAAAGGTCACCAATCCTCGGATGCCACTCGCAGAATGATTAACTTGAATTAACTTTGGATGAGTTTATCCAAAGATTTAGAGTCCATTTTTAAACCACATTTCTCATGGCTAGGCAGACTTGCTACATTTAAGATGATAAACCTTCCACAAATGTTATATATTTTTAGATCTCTTACCATCCCTTTACCATGCTGAAGGCAAAACTAAAGGCAGAAAGACCCAGAAAAAAAGAACAACTGAAGACAGCTGCAGTTAGAGCCTGGCAAAGCATCAGAAAGGAGGAAACCCAGTCTTTGGTAATGCCCATGGTTTCTAGACTTCAGGCAGTCACTGCCAGTAAAGGTTTCTCAACAAATTATTAACCACTTCCCGACCGCCGTATGCAGAATGACGGCCGGGAAGTGGTTCAGTTATCCTGACTGGGCGTCATATGACGTCCTCAGGATAACAAGCCGCCGCGCGCCCGGGGTCTGACCCCCCGCAATACTGATCTCGGTAAAGTGCTTCCATCCGAAGCACTTTACCATGTGATCAGCCGTGACTAATCACGGCTGGTCACAGTGTAACACAGGAAAGCCGTTTATCGGCTTTTCCTGTACTCAGGTCTGCAGACCTAAGTAGATGAGAGCCGATCGGCTGCTCTCCTGACAGGGAGGGTTTGTGCTGATGATTTATAAGCACAGCCCCTCCCTCGGATCGCCACAATTAGACCACAAGGGAGCCTGCCCAGGGACCACCAGGGAGCCGACCAGGGACCACCAGGGAGCCGATCTGGACCAGCAGGGAGACCACCAGGTAAGGGGCATAGTGCCCAATATGAATGGCACTCAGTGCCACCTTCATATGCCACCCTAGACCACCAGGGAATGGGCCCTTTTCAGTACATATGCCCACCAGTGGCCCTATCAGTGTGTACCAGTGCCCCTATCAGTGCATACCAGTGCCACATATCAGTGCCCACTAGTGCCACCTACTAGTGCCCACCTATCAGTGCCCAGTGCTGCCTATGAGTGCCAATCAGTGCCGTCTATGAGTGCCCATCAGTGCCGCTTATCGGTGCCTGTCAGTGCTGCATATCAGTGCCCATCAGTGTTGCATATTAGTGCCCGTCAGTGCTGCTTATCAGTGCCGCCTAACAGTACTCATCATTGCTGCATATAAGTGCCTCATCATCAGTGCCACCTCATCAGTGCCACCTCATCAGTGCCAATCAGTACTGCCACATCAGTGCCCGTCAGTGTAGCCTCATCAGTGCCCATCAGTGATGGAGAAAATTTACTTATTTACAACGTTTTGTGACAGAAATGGAGAATTTTTTTTTTTATTCAAAATTTTCGCTCTTTTTTTGTTTATAGCGCAAAAAATAAAAACCGCAGGGGTGATCAAATACCACCAAAAGAAAGCTCCATTTGTGGGAACAAAATGATAAAAACTTTGTTTGGGTACAGCGTCGCACGACCGCGCAATTCTCATTCAAAACGCAACAGCACTGAAAGCTGAAAATTGGTCTGGTAGGAAAGTGTTCTAAGTGCATAGTATTGAAGTGGTTAAAAATTAACATTTTATTTATGATTATATTAATTTGTCCAATTACATTTGAGCCCCTGAAAATGGGGGGACTGTGTATAAAAATGGTTGCAATTCCTAAAATGTGTACTTGATATTTATGTTCAACCCCTTGAATTAAAGCTGAAAGTCTGCACTTCAAATTCATTTGGTTTGTTTTGTTTTAATTTTATTCTGGTGGCATACAGAACCAAAAATATGAAAACTGTGCCCAAATATATATGGACCTAACTGTATATTATGTATATCTAGAAAATAATTCATTCCTTTCATTAAAACAATCTACAAAGCTGGCCAGAACCAGCTTTTGAGGGAGTCTATTCCACACAAATTTTATTGTGAACAAATCTGTCCGTATTTGGAGATGAAATCTCTTTTGCGCCAGACGTAAAGAGTGTCCCCTTGTCCTCTGGGATGACTTTAAAGTGAATAACTCAACACCAAGTTCACTATATGGACCACTTATATATTTGTACATGTTGATCATATCCCCCCTTAATCTCCTCTTCTCAAGAGAGAATAATTTCAGCTCCTCCAATCTTTCCTCATAGCTGAGTTCCTCCATGCCTCTTATCAGTTTGGTTGCCCTTCTCTGCACTTTCTCCAGTTCCCCGATATCCTTTTTGTGAACTGGTGCCCAAAACTGAACTGCATATTCCAGAGGAGGTCTTACTAATGATTTGTACAGGGGCAAAACGATATCTCTCTCTCTGGAGTCCATACCTCTCTTAATACAAGAAAGGATTTTGCTCGCTTTGGAAACTGCAGCTTGGCATTGTATGCTGCTATTAAATTGAATGTCAACCCTTGACAAACCCTTTAACCTACAGGTACGCCTATAATAAGGCTTACCTGTAGGTTCCCTGCATATCTCCCAAACCTGCACGGTTTAGGAGATATACAGTGTACTTCCGTGTGCCGACGTCATCGGGCACATGTGCAGTAAAGAAACGGTCTCCGTGCCGTTTCTTAATTGAGATTGCGTAGTGATTGGCGGCTCCCGTGCGCATGTGCGGGAGTGACATCATGCAACTCCGGACAGTCACAGGGCCAGAGTCCGCCGCCCTGGAAGGAAGAGGGGCAGAAGATGGACGCGGCCTGGAGTGGGGACATCGTGGGCTTCCAATGCAGGTAAGTGCCACATAAGGGCTAATATGCAATGCATACTAGCTCGTTATGCTTTTATATTGCAGGGTAATAAAGGGGAAGTAAAACCCATCAGGGGTTACTTCCTCTTTAAACTTATGATCTACCAGCACACCCAGATCGTTGTCCACCATTGACTCCCCCGGCTGTTCTCCTCCTAGTATGTAAGATGCATGCATGTTTCTAGCCCCCAAGTGCATAACTTTACATTTCTCAACATTAAACCTCATTTGCCACATATCCAATTAAACAGTGCATTGAGATCGGCTTGTAAGTATGTCAGTGACAGCTCAGTCAGTGTGCTGGGAGCATGCAGTGAGGGCTCTCTGTGTACACAACCTAATGCTGCCATTGATGCATATGTGTGGTGGCCGAGCATTAAAGCCCACCTTTCTTGCTGCATCACATATGCTTTACATTGTCGGAAAGAGGTTAAATTGAAGGTTCAATTGGGCTTTAACTTTACATTAACAACCTAAAAGGTATACGCTCTTAACATACACTATAACGTCCCTCTACTTAAATGTCTCTTTGCAATTCAGGTTTAACTGGATGGCATCAAGGGTGAAATAAAGCCGAGATGTGCATTGTTACAGAGAGGGCAACACTAGAGCACATCCAATTGGCTGTCATGAGCACAGCACAAAAGTTAATCTTTGCTCAAGGCAAGACAGAATTGAAAGTCAGTCACTGCAGTTCCAGGCAATCAGTAGGGCGCTGGAGGAACCTTGGGATAAAGGACAGGAAAAAAAAAACGCTAAATGAACATGGCTAAGCTAAAGTATAATACCTAGAAATGGCTGAGTCTCATCAGTGTTTTAATTCATTTCTTATAAGGATTATTTAAATGTCAGGGTAAGTTCCTAAAAGGTAATATCCTTAACCAGCATTTGTGAGGCTGAAGACGTCAGGGCGACCGGCGTTGTGTGCCTGTGTACATGCCAACTACATTACCTGCTAATGCCACTGCCAGCAGCATTTATGTTTTATTCACAGCCTATTCTCATAGAAATGTTTGCTTAAAGGGCATCCAGCTTTTTGTTTTTTTTCATGGCCCCATTTTTTTGGAGTAAATATAAAAAGATCGTTATATGCACATTTCCTTTTCTTGGGTTTTCTAAAAGCTGCCCTTTTCCAGCTAGATTCTGAGCTGATCCCATATCTATGGGGTCAGGTAGGCACTGGCCAGATCATCTCTGCCACAGGAAAATGTTGTTAGGAAAGGTTAGAAATTTGTTACAATCTTATTGATCAGTGAGCACAGGGGTTTAGTGGTCGGGACTCCTGTCTTACAGTGCTGGGGTCCTTGGTTCAAATCAGATCCATCAGATTGTATGGAGTTTGCATGTTCTTCCTGTGCTTACATAGGCTTCTTCTAGGTACTCCAGTTACTTTCTATATTCCAACAGCATGCTTGTTAGCAGGTGGGTTTCCCCTCCTGAGGCCTGTGATCTGCCTTCCGGAAGTGACTCTTTTTGTACTGGGCCCAAGCCCCATTAGCTAAACATGAGGGCCAGGGGACAGCTTTATTGTTAATTTCTGCTTAAATGAATAAATGGATTCTTACTAGACCTCATCCTCACTCCTACTTGCTTAGGGATTAAATTACATTTCCCTGGGCCCCATCAGGTTAACAGAAGGGCCCAGGAGGTGGGAGCAGAGGAAGGACTTTTTTTTCTATAATTGGGATGTACTGTAGGCAGATAAAGTCAGTGCTGCTTTTCCGCGGCACCCCGGGGGGGGGATAGGTGGGGTGTAGGAGGAAATAAGGGGCCCTTGTCAAGAAGGCTGTATGGGGCTCCATGATGTCTAACAGTGGCCCTGTGTGTTTGTTTAAGTCAATACCATTTCCCATATCTCTGTATAGTTTGTGTTTGTGTGATGTTTTTGTTGTTTACGTGGTATGCTGTGACTCCTCTTGTGTATCTTTTGTTATGCTGAAGATTGCAGCTATAAGGGGGGGAATGTAGGAAGGTGCAGATTTTCCCTCCATGCTTTAGGTGGTGCTGTGCCATTATTATAGATGGAGTGGAGTCTATTAGGGAAGTTGGTCCCTTATGGACCTCCCCAGGGTCTCAGAGAAGACAGCTATTCGATTGGACACTGCAACCTCTGGGGGTCTCAGACCACCTTGACTGGGAACCTTATACACTATATTACCAAAAGTATTGACTGCCTTTACACGCATATGAACCTTAATGGCATCCCAGTCTTAGTCCGTAGGCTTCAATGTTGAGTTGGCCCATCCTTTGCAGCTATAACAGCTTTAACTCTTCTGGGAAGGCTGTCCAAAAGGTTTAGGAGTGTCTATGGGAATGTTTGACCATTCTTCCAGAAGCGCATTTGTGAGGTCAGGTACTGATGTGGATGAGAAGCCCTGGCTCGCAGACTCCGCTCTGATTCATCACAAAGGTGTTCTAAGGGGTGGAGGTCAGGACTCTTTGCGGGCCGGTCAAGTTTCTCCACCCCAAACTTGCTCATCCATGTCTTTCCCCAGTTCACCCCTGGAAGGATTTCCCACTGTAAGACCAGAGCATTTTTTTGTGATTCGATACTGCGTCGCTTTAACTGACAATTGCACAGTTGTGCGACGTACTACTCAAACGAAATTTGCGTCCTTTTTATCCCCACAAATAGAGATTTCTTTTGGTGGTATTTGAGCCCCTCTGCGTCATTTCTGATCGCCGCTATAAACAAAAAAATAGCGACAATTTTGCAAAAAAAAAAAAAACAACATTTCTTACTTTTTGCTAAAATACAAATCCAAAAAAAAAAATATAAAAAAACAAATTTATTCATCGGTTTTGGCCGATTTATATTCTTCCTCATATTTTTGGTCAAAAAAAATCGCAATCTGCGTTTATTGATTGGTTTGCACAAAAGTTGTCGCGTTTACAAACTATGAGAATTAATTTATGCAGTTTTTACATTTTTTTTTTTTACTGGTAATGGCGGCGATCTGCAATTTTTATCGGGACTTTGATATTGGGGTAGACATGTCAGGCATTTTTGACACTTTTTTGGGACCAATGACATTTATACAGCGATCAGAAATTTAAATATCCACTGATTACTGTATAAATGTCATTGGCAGTGAAGGGGTTAACCTGCAGGGGGCAGGGAAGGGGTTAACTGTGTTCCCTAGGCGTGTTCTAACTGTGAGGGGGTTGGGCTGCTATGAGCATAAGAGATCTAACTGATCCGAGTGACAGGAATCAGTAGATCTCTTATATGCCACCTGTCAGAATGGGGAACTGCCGTGTTTACATTGGCTGTTCCCCGTTCTTTCTCTCTGGCAGCTCATCGCGGCTTGCCGGCGGACATCGGGTCTGCCCGAGCCGCGTGCACACTCCTCCAGAGTGTGCCGGGCATGAGAGCGCACCACCGCGCTCTCGCCCCCTAGCTACGCATGTGTGAGTCGCCGCCCACTTACAGCGATTCGTGAGACAGCGCCACACTGCCGCCGTTAAAAGGCAGTGCGCAGTCGGCAAGTGGTTAAAGTTTTTATGTGTGTGCAAAGGCAGGCGTCCCAATACTTTTGGTAATATAGTGTATACTGGGTTTCCTGCATCATTCAGGTGCTCCTAAAGTGAGTGGTAGGTCAGGGACAGGCTCCCATCCCTCCGAATAGCTGTGCAGGGGGAGGGGGTGTCAGAATAGGTCTTGGCCATCGGAGGATAGGCAGGCTGTTATTCCAGCACAACCATAAACTGACCACACTGGGAAGTTCTCATGCCTTGTGTGATCAGTTTAAGAAACAGGAAAGCAGGGAGATTGGCAGGATCACCAGGTAATTCACCTGGAAGGAAGCATTACAAGGAGAACAGGATACATTTTACTACAAGTACATGGTACAGCAGGTGCATATCAGGAATATGACATTTTGGGGTAACATACTCTTTATGTGGGGAAATTCCACTTCCTGACATTTTCACTTTAAAATTGCTACAGACGCCATTTTGTAATTTAATGTTATTAAAGTAGTTATAAAAGTAAAAAAAAAAAAGCTTTCAATTGTTGCTATCCCCAGCCTCCCTTAAACACTTACCCGAGCCTGATCTCGATCCACTGCTGTACCTGTCTGCAGCAGCTCTTCTCTGCCCTCTCTTTTCTCAGGCAGCAGTGAGAGCCATTGGCTCCTGCTGCTATCAGTCATAGCCTGTGAGCAGGGAGCAGAGCTTAGCCACTCTGTGTGTGTCTTTAAATGCACACAGCCTGGCTCAGGCCCCCATGAGTGTCACCATATCAAGTGGCTTGCTATGGGAGCACTCTGAAAAGAGGAGGAGCCAAGATCCACAGCGGGGGACCCTAGAAAAACAGGTTTGGGGCCCTTCTGTGCAAAACCATTGCACAGAGCAGGCAAATATAACATGTTTGTTATTTTAAAAAACCTGATATGGCAACCTGGAGGCTTTCTGTACACAGAGTGTGTACAAACCACACTCAGTTATGTCTTTCCTGCTTGTGTGATTGGCTCACTGATTTTCTCAGAAGTCTGCACTAAAATACAAGTAACATTTTCAGAATCCCCTTCAATAGGAATTTCATTTTTGTTTAGGTACTCTCTAAGGCTCGATTCACACTGCCGCAACTCGTCATGCGAGTTGCACCCTGTTAATAGCAATGGAACCATTCTAATCTGTGCCTCTCAAGTCGCAGTGACTTTATGACTTGCATTGACTTCTGTTAATGAAGTCGAAAGCAAGCTGCAATGAAGTCACGCAGGATGTCAGCTGTCAAAGACATGTGACTTTGAAGCTGTGTAGATGTGAACCGGCACTAAGATTTAAAGTGTTACTGAACCCACAACAGTAAAATTATTCTATATATGTAGCACAGCATGCTTGTTATACTCACTGTGGAACTTAAGGGGTTAATCCTCTACATTGTGTAACAAAGGCTGTTTTATCCTGTATGCAATAAATCTTTCCCTCCTGCACTGTCAATCTGGGCAAGTCCATATAATACACAGCAGGGTGGTAAAGCTGCACATGCTCAGTTTGGTCTCTTATGCTGAACAGAGCATTCCCTGTTTCAGTTGATCTGTTCAGGTCACAAGACATTGACATGACTGGGCAGGTTATCAGGAAACCATGGTATACAGATAATCCCAAAAGGTATATAGCGGCAGTATTTTAATGTAAAAAGAAGATTTATAAGCTGTGGGCACTGGGGGGGGGGGGGGGGTCAGATGAACTAATTTCCTATTACTGGGTTTAGTAATACTTTAGAGACTTTGAAAGGAAGCATGCACGGCAACTTTCCACAGGTTTTTATTGTTGTCAGTCTCCCTGCAGGGGAGATTCATCTTCTCTATTTGCCCTAGCAACCATTTTCTCAGGAATAGTAAGTGAAGGTAAATCATAGGAACAGGAGATGAAATCTAAGTTTTTAAGTGGCAACTATCTAAGTGGAGATCTCTCTCACTTTCCATTGATTTCCTGTTGTGTCTCCAGGACAGGAAATATAAATATATCCCGCTGATGGGACACTGTAAATAAATAAAAGGGTTTCAGTCATCTTAACTCTTGTGTACACAATCTTAGTCTTACCCTAAGCGCCAGCAGACGGAGAGTAACTGTCACTTGGAACAGGTCAACTGAGCAGTTAAGCCTTTATGCATACTGGGTAGCCTCCACCACATGTTTTAATGGAAACACATCTGATGTTGCAATTCTGACCTTTAAAAAAAATGATCACTTGCTGCCACACCTAGACAGTAATGTAACAGAGTTTACACTATGGCAGCTTCTTCAGAGAGACAGTGTTCTTCATTTCTAGCTAGAGCACTAGGAGATTCAGGAGACTCAGGAGATTCAGGAGACTATTGATTTAATCAAAGGAAAGAAAAAGCGCATAACATATTTACAGAAAAGGTATTATAAAACAGACATAAGCAACTGTAAAGACCCTTGCAGCCACAAATGCATCTTTTATCTCATGCAACTCTGGAAAGCCTTCAGCAAGGAGGATCCAACATCAGTGAAGGGAAGATTTCTTTCGTAAAAGCAGCCAGCAGGACACTGTATATTATACAGTGCCTTGAAAAAGTATTCATACCCCTTGACATTTTCCACATTTTGTCATGTTACAACCAAAAATGTAATTGTATTTTATTGGGATTTTAAGTGATAGACCAACACAAAGTGGCACATAATTGTTTAGTGGAAGGAAAATGGTAATGCAAGTATATGTGCAAAGCCAATAAATTCTGGGAACCTCAATTCAACAGATATCAGATATGTATATATATATATATATATATGCAATGATCATCAAGATAAGAAATGGCATAGATAAAAATCCATCTAGCCCATAGGTACAAAGGGCAGCCACCTAAGAGAGCTGCTCCAATACACTGTAAGAAAGCAAGGAGACAGGTGCATCTATGTGTAATATTTAAAAACAGTATTTATTGCACATGCCAGTTGGTAACTCACAGCAAGGAAGGAACAAACAGGCACATCAAAATGATCTGTGGTCAATCCGATCCAGGATGGTAAAGCCATCTATCCGAGCTGTGTGAAGAACAACCTGCTCTGTGTGATGGAAATGCCGACAGGGCAGTGGAGGAATTCAAAGCGAGGCTTGGTCAGCAGGAGAGGGACAGCGTGGATGGATGACGTCATCAAAATGAAACACGTTTCATTTGGTAAATGGTTTTCAAAATTTTTTATAAATAAATATGTGAAAAGTGTGGCATGCATTTGTATTAAGCCCCTTTTACTCTGATACTAAAAAAAAAAAAGTGGAACCAATTGTCTTCAGAAGTCACCTAATTAGTAAATAGAGTCCAACTGTGTTTAATTTAATTTCAGTATAAATACAGCTGTTCTGTGAAGCCCGTAGAGGTTTGTTAGAGAACCTTAGTGAACAAGCAGCATCACAAAGGCCAAGGAACACACCAGACAAGTCAGGGATAAAGTTGTGGATAAGTTTAAAGCAGGGTTAGGTTATTAAAAAAGATCCCAAGCTTTGAACATCTCACAGAACACTGTTCAATTCATCATCCGAAAATGGAAAGAGTATGGCACAACTGCAAACGTACCAAGACATGGCCATCCACCTAAACTGACAGGCTGAGCAAGGAGGGCATTAATCAGAGAAGCAGCCAAGTGGCCCATGATAAAGCTGGGGGAGCTGCAGAGATCCACAGCTCAGGTGGGAGAATCTGTCCATAGGACAACTATCGTGCATTCCACAAATCTGGACTTTATAGAAGAGTGGCAAGAAGAAAGCCATTGATGAAAGAAAGCCAGTTTGTGAGAAGCCATGTGGGGGACACAGCAAACATGTGGAAGAATGTGCCCTGGTCAGATGAGACCAAAATTGAACTTTTTGGCCTCAATGCAAACCGCTATGTGTGGCGGAAAACTAACACTGCACATCACCCCGAACACACCATCCCCACCGTGAAACATGGTGGTGGCAGCATCATGTTGTGGGGATGCTTTTCTTCAGCAGGGACAGGGAAGCTGGTCAGAGGTGATGGAACGATAGATGGAGCCAAATATAGGGCAATCTTAGAAGAAAACCTGTTAGAGTCTGCAAAAGACTGGGACAGAGGTTCACCTTCCAGCAGAACAACCACCATAAACATACACCAGCCAGAGCTACAATGGACTGGTTTAGATCAAAGCATATTCATGTGTTAGAATGGCCCAGTCAAAGTCTAGACCTAAATCCAATCGAAAATCTGTGGCAAGACTTGAAAATTGCTGATCACAGACGCTCTCCATCCAACCTGACCGAGCTTGAAACCTTTAGCAAAGAAGAATAAGCAAAAATGTCACTCTCTAGATGTGCAAAGCTGGTATAGACATCCCCAAGAAGACTTGCAGCTGTAATTGCAATAAAAAGTGGTTCTACAAAGTATTGATGGAGGGGTGGCTGAATACAAATGCACCCCACACTTTTCACATATTTATTTGTAAAAAAATTGAAAACCATTTATCATTTTCCTTCCACTTCACAATTATGTGCCACTTTGTGTTGGTCTATCACATAAAATCCCAATAAAATACATTTACGGTTTTGGTTATAACATGACAAAATGTGGAAAATTTCAAGGGGTATGAATAGTTTGTCAAGGCACTGTAGGTATGTTATGTCCCTGGTGCAGAATACCAAAACCTTTTTTAGCACAGAAGAACCCTAAAAATGACTTTCTGGTCTCAGGGAACCCCTGCTAAAAATTACTATAACTACAACTCATTATACATTAGTATGATAGACAGTGGGAAAAAATGCTCCTTGTTGTTATTGGGAAGATTTACCCCTTACAGATAGCTAAAAAGTTCAATGGTGTCAGTAGGAACGTATCTGAGAGGCAGAAATTTCTCATTGCTCAAGCCACCCTTAGCAACCTCTGGAGGAATCCTGGTTGAGAAACCCCGTTCTAGCGGGTATGGGTGCCTCTAGATGCCTGCACATACCAGTTGCAGATTTTAGTGGCTTGGACTGGCCTCTTGTGGAACAACTCTGATCCCCCAGTTGCCGTAACTCCACAATTACCGGAATCCTACAGCACAGCAGCCCCTTTTGCCTTATTGGGGCCAAAATAATGCAGAGCACACCAAGTAGACATGACATAATCCTTCCCCAAAAAGCTGCACAAGGACACTTTCCAATGCATCTATTGCACTTGCTCATGTGACTTCAGGTGACATCACCAAATGCAAAAGATACGTGCAGAAGCATTCTTGTGTGTCTCTCACTTAACAATATACTATATGCTTAGTATTTGAAACCAGTTTAAACTGCAAAATTGAGACGTTACATTGATTCAAGTAAGAAGGAGGGGGATAGTATACTGTATCATTAAATACATATTTTGCTTAATTGTTATAACAAGATTGACTGGCTACAATTTCAAAGCAATTTGTTGGTCATGTCATATCTGTAATTGTTCTTTGAGATGCAGCTTTTAGCTTTACGATTAAAAGCCAACATCATAAATCAGACATTTTAACATTTACTGCTTGTCAAAGCCGAAGAAGTTTTAATAAAACTCACCAAGGAAGAAAGCACTTTAGATTCAGCCCCTTACTGACCCATCTAAATCTGCCTTTTATGGCCAAACTTGGACCAATTTTCCCCAGCACTCTAATCGAAGAGATATACACCTGCATACATATCATCATTAAACTTTTCCTGACCTTTAATTATAGATCAATTTTTAGGATTGAAGCTACCCTCATGAGTCTGAATCCGCTGGCCTGGGAATATTCATCTTAGATGGAACCAATTGCACTGGTAAAGTATTAACCCATCATAAAGAGCACCTCTGTCGTCGATACACACAAAACGAAAAGCCATTTATGAATCAGAGAAATGTCCAGGATCTTGAGACTACAACCCACTCTCATTAGTTGTACATTATTGACATTATTGCTATGACTGGTCATCGTAAGGTGTTGTATCATGCCACCAACATCTCTGCAGTGAGTGCTTACAAAGGTAATGCTAATTAATTCTCTGACAACTCTGTATCTTTGTATTAGCATGGAATGGACCGAAGGAAAAGTATCCTTATGTTACATGATACAGGATCTAAATGGGGGCTGGGGATTGAGGGTTTCCCTTCAGTCTGCCAGGTGTCTCATTGAGATTCGTTAAAAGGTAGGTGTTTAAAACAGAAATAAATCTTGCTGACTGAGAGAGGCTCTTGCCATAACGTACAAGTATGAACAATATATTTGCACATGATTGCAGCTGTGCCCCCTAGTGTGTCCTACTCCCATGAAGACATGTCAAAGCTCCAGTCATTGCTGCCATTTTTCTCCAGGAACTGTTTGGCCGATGGGTTGCTATTGATTATGTACCTTTTGCATTTATGCAAAGAAGTTACATCAACCCTACTACTAGATCACCCATGGCACTGAAGCATGGCAAAAATAAGCGTGTATGCACAACGGAGTGTACATAATCAAAGATTGCTAGGGGCATGAAGAAAAGTTTGTTTTTTTTTTGCAAAAGGGACTTTGCATGCCTCTTCTATCAAAAAAATTGGTTGCTGGCAATTTTTGACTTTAGTTCCATTTTCCTGTCCAACTAATGTCACAGAAGCAAATATTCTGCCAATTAGTTATTATGCTAGCAATCACTATTTTCATAGGCGTGCTAACCTTTTTACATCATAACAGCTGTGGAGTTTATCAATGTGTGACTGTGCAGTCCAGTAGGCACTAGAGTCTGACCATGCTGTCTGGTGCGCTTTAAGTGCTCATGCAGAAGGTTGTATAAAAATACAACAGCTGCAGGATTTTGCTGGCAGAAGCTAAAGAGTACTTTGTATACTGTACGCATGTAACATACATTCTTACAGAAAAAAATGGCCCTTTGACTCAGAATTGAGTCACTTGTGTGCAGCAATAATGTACTAAGTTCCTCCATAAGATGTTTCCTCCCCTCTCACTACACACTTGTACCGATGTATGTGTTACAGTCCGAGGGACATGCAGAGCCATTGCCCACTTCACCAGTCCAGCGTACCTCTAGTACCTCACTCCAAGTGATGGAATGGAACCCTGCCAAACAGCTAGGGAGGGAGCCAGAGCCCCGATCCCCTCGCTACCGGAGGCCCTGTCGCCTACCCAGGCACCACACCAATGACCGGTTGCTGTACTGCCCTTCCTTTCAGTTATCAATGGCAACTACCTCCTCTTCTTAGCCATGCAGGTTAACTTCTTGTAGTGGTGTTACCATAGTTCCAAATTGTCCCTGATTTAGAGGGACTGTCCTTGATTTGGGACAAAGTCCCTCTGTCTGTCCCTCTTCCTTCCTCATTTGTCCCTTATTACGGTCTGATCTAAATAGCTGTATATAAAATGCAATATTTATCTTTCAAGAAGTGTTTCCCAGTGCTAAACCTTTCATCCAAATTCTAAACTCTTGCATTTGTAAAATTCAGAAGCCAGTATAAAGGAATAGTAGTGGTAAAAAAAAAACATTTTTTTTGTCTAATTCTCCTTTAAGGGGTGTGTCCTATGCCTACATACTTTTGCTTATAGGTATCCCTCGTTCGCATCTCAAAAAGTTGGGAGGCAAGATGTTACACATACAACATAGTGCTTTTACAGTCCCAAGTTCTTTAGGAAACCACCAAGACCCAACATGCACCCCTTGAATAACTTCAGACCAGGCTCAAAGCAGTTTAAACAACTTTTACTGGAAACTTGGCACAGCATGTATAACATGTATAAATGTCTTTCTCCTAACTACAAATAACGGTGGCTGCCCCAGGTTACCTGCACAGGTAAAGTCTCTTTGGGAAAAGTCTGTAATTGGCAAAGCTCAAATGGAGAAGTACATGTGGGGAGTCCCAATGGATTGGAGCTCCAGCAAGCCTCTGCACGTGTTTCATTATTTCTTAAGCCCCTAGGCCCCCTAGGATTTGGACCTTTTAAAACACATGGGAGGGAGGCTGGGCCCCAGGGAAAGCCTGCAAACACACTCAGGGAAGGCGGCAAGAAACATTAACCCTTTCCCCCCTGACCTGGGCAGCCAAGTGCTAACTTAACATACAATATAGAACGCAGGTGGCTTCTCAAAAAAAGCCACCAAGTTTCCTCCATTGCTAGGAAGCAGGTAGCCTCTCAAGAAGGCCGCCTAACATCCTCAGTTGCAAGTACATAAGTTACTTCTCAAGAAAGCTGCCCAGAATGCTCTGTTGCTAGAATATAGACACGTGCAATTTGTTTCATTACTGATTCGTTTTTGGATGAAATTCTACATATTCCTTCGTTCGGAAGCATCCGAATGAATGAAAGACTCTTTTGACAAATGCATATGAAAACGAATTGTCAGAAAGAACGAAAATCCAAAAGAACGAAAACCAGAAAGAACAAAAATCAGAAAGAATGAAGATCCAAAAATACAAAAATCCGATAGAACAGAAAATGATTCAACCTACGAGTTTAACAAATCAAATACATTTGGATAATTTAGTTTTCTTATTTTCTATCATAATTTAATTATTAACTATTATTATAGTTTTTATTATTATTTATTATTATAAACTATTAAATATAGGTAAAATAGCTGAAGTCAGTAATTCAGATATAGACGGTACACAAAGGAAGCCACCTAGCGTATTCCATCTCTGGGATGAACCCATAGAACACAATACATTGTAAAAAAAAAAGAAGAAAGGCTGCTCCGATACCTAAAACTGATACCTTTGCAGTGCAATTTGAGCCCATACAAAATGAATAGGCTCAAATAGCACTGCAAAGAATCGCATGCAATTTGAACAGGAATGTGGTGCGATACTGACTGAATCATATGTGGTTTCTCACACCGCTCCTGTGTGAACCCTGGCTTGTCATAGTGTCTTCAGCCTGGGTTCACATAGGAGTGGTGCGGGAAACTGCATGTTATTTGGACAGGAATTGTGCCGCATTCCTGTTCAAATCACATGCAATTCTTTGCAGTGCGATTTAAACCCATTTCTTTTGTATGGGCTCAAATAGCACCGCAAAGGTATCGGTAATTGGTATCAGTGATTACATGAGTAAAAGTATCAGTACTCATACTCACCGATAAAAAACAGGTATTGGTGCATCCCTAATAAAGCACAGTGCGTTCGTGACTAGTACTCATTTTGTCAGCACAAAGCATCGGAGTAAAAGGACAGGGAGCATATTTGCAGTACGAGAAAAAGTATTTTAAGGCATTTCCAAGTCAAATGTGTGAAAAATTATAACATAAGGGATACAGGCTCAAAGAGAAAAAAAAAGTGCAAGACTCCAGTTGGGCTTAAAAACACCAATGAACAATCATTGAGAATTTTAAATCACTGGGCACACTGTCTTAAGCTATGTAACTTTAATTTTTGCTTTAGGTTTGGTTTAGGTTTTGCATATGTAGCACCCTTAGCTGTGTTGCTAGAGTGCTAGGATTTATTGCTTGTTAGAGTAGGTAAATTATTTGGCTTGGTTGGCAGCCAAGCCTGTGTGTTTTTCTGGTTCAGGGTTTGAGTGACTCAGGGAGGGCTGGATCACTCACAGGCAGCATCTCTGAGACCTCCCCCTACTTCTGGAACTTACTGGAAACTAATAGAAGATTGGATGTGGAGGTAAGGAGAAGCTGGCTGGAGTATTCTGAGGACCCTGACCAATCCCCAATAGATGGGTTGGCAGGGGGCAGGCCCCCTCAAATACTCAGGGTCAGCCCATCTGGGGCAGTGGAGTTCATATGAAATCTGGAGATGGAGTGTTAGACTGTCGGTGGTCCTTGAGGGTAGCCCCCTAGTCTGGGGGGGTGGCCTGGGCTTAGGTACAGAAGGTATTGGAAAAGAAACAGCAATGTTACTATGTACTGTGAACTATACATAGTGTGTGCATTGTACCTATCTATACCAGTAGGTGGCACTACAGTATTATTATTATAGTGTATAGTCCATGTATTCTATGATATGAGAGGAAATATCGTTTATCCTCTTTGTGTACTTGTTTGCTATTCAGTTCCTGTTTTTCTGTTCCATGATAAAGATATTCTCCATGAAAGAAAAGCTATCCTCTGCATGCAACACACTTCCAAGTGCATGATTCAATAATCAGCTAATAGGTTATGGGTCCCAGGCACCCAGCACTACCCCAGGCACCTAGCAGGCATCCAGGTATTGGAAGGAATTCTACAGTGAGTCAGTGAGTACTGTGTGCAAGCTGCTGAGAGATGGCAAGTGATTCAGATGTGAAGTATGCAAATGCAAAGCTGAACAATGCCAATTACCAGCTATGAAAGTTTAAGCTAGAAATGCTTTTGAACAAGGATGACTTGTGGCAAGTGCTGAATACAGACAGACCCACAGACAGAGAGATGGAGGGCTGGGACAGGATAAATATACAGGCAAAAGCAATTATAAGCTTATTAGTGGAAGATGACCAACTTATCCACATAAGAACAGAGAAAATGGCCAAAGGTATGTGGAATTCATTACAGAAACTGCATGAGCATTCAAGCCTCAACAATAAGTTGTTTTCGCTAAGAAAATTATATAAGATAACACTAGAAGAAGGCCAAAAAATGTGTGACCACGTAAAAGTAGCCATGTGCTCCCTTGAGAATGGCTGATAGTAGTGGCTCACCTTATAGCTGCCCTCAATCACACCATATTTCACACATCCGGAGACACTGACCAGGCCGGCTCTTGTTTTTGTTGTTTTATATAGGGAAAATAACTTGGATGGGGATAAGGGATGACTGTGGAATGCCCAAAGAATTATAATACACGAAGTACATATACACTCCCGTACATGCGCACTTAACATGCAGACCGTCCCTCTGCAGACTGTTACTCCTCACAACTCTCCAGCACTCAACTTGCTGACTGCTTCTCCTACCTTTCTCTCTCCAGCACTGAACTTAGTAAATCTTCACTCCATTACTTCTCTCCAGCACTGAACTTAGTTTCCAGCTTGAAATGAAATTTATCAAGCTTCTCTGTACCTTTCTTTTCACCGTGGCTAGCACATGACAAGGCCTACTCTCAGTAGAACCTCTGAAAACCCATTACAGGCAAGGGATTGCGGGCCCCTGAATGTGTAGCAAAAGTACTTGAGTGCTAGCCAGGCCTTTGATGGACTACAACTCCCAGCCCATCTCTCTTCCAGGTCCCACTGACCTGCTTTTCCTCAGTGACTCTCCATTCTCTGAACTGGCTCCCAAGGCTCCCACAGACTATCCGCTATTCCTCTCCCAGCCTGCTCCAGCAGTTTCTCTTACATTTCCTAGGGACTGTCACTCACCAAACTGGTGGATCACTTTAAAGTCTCTCACTGTGTAGCTCCACCACTGTTCTCTTGTTCCCTTGTGCAACTCAAGGAATTCACCACTGCTCCTGGCTGCACCCGAACCTCCAGGCCCCAAGGTCACCCCCCCCCCAGACTGAGCCAACCTCCCGGGTAGGGGTCTCCATAGCACCTCTGCTACATCTCCAGACTTCCACCCGACACTTCTCCTCCAGATTGGGCTGACTCAGAGTATTTAAGGAGGCCTGACCCCTGCCAATCCTGCTTGGGGATTGTTCAGGGCTCCCTAGAACACTCCAGATGGCTCCACCTATCTCCCAGCTCTCTGACCAGAAACCTTCCACAGGTTTCTAGAAAGAAGTGGAGGGTTCTGGTGACCTCATCTGTCAAGTCCGCTCAATTCTCCCTTAGCCACTCCTCCCTGCCCAGATCAAAACATTCAGGCCTGCTTTTACACTTAGGCCTGGTTAAATTTTGCCTCACCTAGCAAACCCTGCTAGAAAAACGCACCTACACTATGCGGGTGCTACATAAGGGTTAGAGAATCCTACACCCAAAGACTGAGAAAGTGGCAATAAGCTGTAGTGTTTATTTTGATGAGAGCCCATCACCATAAACACTGATCCCCGAAAGCTGTGAAGTGAATATGCCAAGCAAACCAGAAGAAAAGGTTGATCAAAGCGAACCCGTGCAGGAATCAGAACAAAAGGTGGAACTCACAATACCTAAATCAAGTTTCCCACCACATTCTGCTGAACTGCCTGAAGTCAAAAGATCGAACTACAAAGGGGATACCACCCCGCAATCTGTTATACACTGTTAAACACACAACATACTTGAACCAACATCCTGGAAAGATATAGAAAACCTGTCAAAATTTGAAGCCAATAAATGGAGAAAGGCAGCAGAAGAAGAATTAAAATCACTTCAAGAAAATAAGACCTGGACACTCACAGAGCTGCCTCCTAACCCCATAACTATAGGATGAAAGTGGACTTTCAAAGTAAAATCAGACACAGAAGGGAATATCCACAAATACAAAGCCAGACTAGTTGCCAAGTGTTACTCCCAGGAATTCGGTGAAGATTACGATGAAACATTCACTCACGTCATAAAACACTCCACCATCAGAGCGTTTCTTAACGTTGCAGCCGGGAAGGGCATGCAAGTGAAACACCTAGACGTTAAAACTGCTTTTCTATATGGAGATATTAAAGAAGATCTCTTCATGGAGCAACCACCAGGGTTTGAGCAAGGAGACAACCTTGTGTGTAAACTTCAAAAGAGCAACTACAGTCTTAAGCAATCTGCAAGGAAGTGGAATGAGAGAGTGAACAAAATCCTTACCAGAGAGGGATTCTCAAGAAGTAAACCAGACCCCTGCCTCTACTCCAGGAATCAAGAAGACAGATGGATATACATCCTTATTTATGTCGATGACATTGTAACTTGTTTTGAACAAGAAAGGGATTACAATAAAATAGTTGACAAGCTGAAAGAATATTTTGAAATAAAAGAGCTAGGGAACAACAGCTACTACCTGGGAATCCATACAGAGAGAGAAGAAGATGTATATTATCTTCTCAACCAATCTCAGAAAATCTCTGAAATCTTGGAAAAATTCCATATGCACGATGCAAAGGAAGTTAAAACTCCTATGGAACCAGGCTATTTAAAGAACAATGAAGCAGAAAATGTGCTATCCAACAGCAACGCATATTGCAGAGCAATCAGTAAGCTGCTATATGTTGCCACTGTGACAAGACCAGACATAGCCACAGCAGTGGGCATACTATGCAGGAAAGTCTCAGCTCCCTGTCAGCGTGACTGGAACGCAATGAAAAGAGTGATGCAATACTGGAACAATTCAGATGAAGATACAGTTACCAGCAACATCAGATCCAAACATTGTCGGGTATGTGGATGCTGATTGGGCCAGGGACTGCACAGACTGCAAATCCGCAAGTGGATTTATCTTCCAGTATGGGGAAGGAACCATAAGATGATCTAGTCGGAAGCAAGCAACTGTCGCTCTATCTTCAACTGAAGCAGAGTACATTGTAGCAGTATACACATGTCAAGAAGCAATATGGATTTGCCAACTTTTTGTGGACATTGGGATAGACATGTCAAAACCAATTCCAATTTTTGAATATAACCAGGGATGTATAAAGCTTACGTAATCAGAAAGGGTCAATCCCAGGACAAAACACATCGACATCAAGTATCAGTTACTGAGGGTCAATCAAGGGCAAGGTGTTATTAAATTCAAAACTGCCCATCTGAGGAGGTGACTGCTGATGCACTCAACAAGCCTTTGTTGAAAGAAATTCATCCAGAAGAAGCTGAATATAATTTGTAAAAACACATAACACATGTTGCTGAGAAGGGGTGTTGGAGAAGCAACAGCAATATTACTATATACTGTGAACTATACTATATGTACTGTGTGCATTATACCTATCTATACCAGTAGGTGACACTGCAGTATTTTAGTGTATAGTCCATGTATTCTATGATATGAGAGGAAATACCTGTGTGTCTTTTTTTTCTGTTCCATTATAAAGATATCCTCCATGAAAGTAAATTTGATTGTGCTCTTGTCAGACCATCCATACAGTGCCAGCTGGCCCTGGGAGCTGTAGTTCTATAAGTATGATTGGGCTGGAGGTAGAAGAAAAGTGTATATATGGACCGTATATAGTTGTGTACCATCCTCCTAGGTAGGTGTTAGAGTGAGTGTGTATAGTTTTTGGTTTCTCTGCTTAACAGGGAGACAGCTAGGCAAATGTATGTGTTGTCTGCTTAACAGAGGCTGTGATTGTTTAGCAGGGTTTGCTCAATGTGCTCTGGTTCTGCTCATGCTGTCTTGAGAAGTTTCACACTGGTCTAGTAGCTTTGGAATGTACTGGACAGTGGGTGGAAACCATGCAGATGAGAGCATGAATGTCTATACAGCTCTGGCCAATTAGAAAGGGATGTGCCTCAATGCATGCTGGGTGACTGTATTTATATTTGATGAGCATATGGGCTCTGGTATTCCTCTAGAGAGAGAGGTCTAGGTAGGGAGGAGCCTGCTGCCCCTCCTCAGCGCAGGCTGCCATGCAACCTCAGGTGGGTGACCTGAGGGCCTGAAACACTGAAGCTGCAACCCATGGTTCTTGTGAGAACTGACTGAGGGAGGGTGTCTGTGGATCCAGTCTGGTACTACTGAAGATGGCTGCCGCTGGTGCTTCAGGATTATTGTGAGTACATACTCCCCCCACATGGGATCAATGGGACTTATGCTGCTAGATCCCCCTCTTGGTGCTAGAAGTCAGTTGCTGGGTGTAAGCTAAAGGGGACACTGGCTAGTGTCTTGACGAGGCAACGTTCACTGAGTTCCTTCTGCTACAAAGGGACTTGTTCATTCCATACAGGCACTGTATGGTCCTACAGATAATCTGCTACACAGTTCTATTGGGAAAGTTGTCCTCTCATGTGAATAGTTAATTTGGAGTATCCTACTAAATCCCTTCTCCTATCAAAGTTCTCCAAATAAAACACAAAAACAAATCCCCTAGACTGGTCATTGGAGACAACGAGCGGAAGAGTGTGTGCACCTGACTGTGTGAAAATACCCTGTGACTGGCTGCAGATTAATCAGTGGAAGACCCAGGCAAACAAATATGGCTCCTATGGGGTAGCGCTACAGTTGTGTCCCTGACGAGTTCTACTACTTTGATCAAGTGGGGGCATCCCATAATACTCTAAACTGTACCCAAGTTCAAAACCCCTAATAAAATACAAAAACAAAGCTGCAAGGACTGATTCTTGACTCCAGAGTGCTGTGGAAAACTCTGTGTGCCTGGCTGTGCAGGCTGGGAGATATTACATTCACCAGTGGCTCCTGCGGGGGTAACACTACACATACTTTGCAGGCTTATAGAAATTATATATCAGTTTTTAATGTATTATTGATCCAGCAGAATGACGATGTAACGGAACCAAAAAACACCAGCGATCAAGTTGTCATTGCATCATTCATATTGACTGTACTCGAAAAGTAAATATTATACTTCTCCAGCCTTGAAAACAGCGGCGTAATCTTCTGGAATGACTAGTGACATATTGTATAAGTTTTATGTTGCCATGACACAGAGCTTGAGACTATCATTTTAACCTTCGTGGCATCAATCATAATTTTCTGTTCATTCTCGATTAACGTCAAGCTTAATCTCAGCAAAATTGACTCGATGATCTACTGCTCCATTTCAGCAAATACTTCTTGCGCTGAGATGACTTGTGGGGGCTGTCATGTACGACAACAAATACAGACGTGCTAATTGAAAGCACTTGATCTTCAAGCGCTATTTTCTCCTGTGCGTAATGTGACTCACACCGCCCGCTAAGATAATTATATGAGCAACATCTTCCCTTTTTCTACCTTAAAGGAGAACTCCCCCAATGTGCTAACTGCACCAACAATGCGTGCAATTTACTCTTGCCTTTCTGGTTTGTTCCACTGCAGGGAATGAAATGTAATGTGGCATACAGTTTTTAGAAGTAGAAACAAGTGGGTCAAATAATGCAAACTCAGATCCTCACAGACTTACTGTTTGCAAGTCTGGGGGTATTCTCAAATTGGATGTACTCTGCCCAACCACATGTACATGAGTGTTCTTCCTTTTCATCTAATTATGAACTTTTATACTTTTTCAGGGTCCTGCCAGTTCCAATACAAAATTACGTCTTGTGTATCAAGCGACGCAAGATCCTACGTTTTATCTGGCATCACCACCTGCCAAGAATATCAACGTTGGTACTTTATTGCTGCAGATTGGTGGTGCCCAATATCAGACTTTACTATGTGACCTTGCAAATCACCCTCCTGGTTTCCCTCAATGCCACCTCTGAATTAGGGACGTGCAGTCAGGGGAACATAAAAAAAAACAACGATCGACTTTTGAGGGTCATAGCTTGGCGATCTGGGGTCACTGAGACCCCAGATTTGGGGAGTAGGTAGCTGAAGTGCTCCCCCATCACTGATCAAAACTATCATCCATGGTTCCAGACATACCGGGCTCCTTGCGCAGCCTCTCAGAAGATAAATAGAGCGGCCAGTTTAAATGCAAGCTGACACACTGGAATTGATTTACTAAACCTGAAGAGTGAAGAATTTGTTGCAACTCTGCATAGAAACCAGCTTTTAGATTATTTTGTCAAAGCTTAATTAAACAAGCCGAAGTTTGAAGCTGATTGGCTACCATGCACAGCTGCACCAGAATTTGCACTCTTTTGTTTTAGTAAATCAACCCCACTGTGTTTGCAGCAGACTTAGAGGATGAGCTCACAGTGACACTCACTTCTTGTGAGAGGCACTGAGCTCAATGGATAGCTTAGAGCCTTGGACCAATAATAAAACACCACTGGCCCAAGCTATCCAATAAAAATGCTGCAGTGGAGGTTGGCCTCACTGCAGTGTCATAGAAGGGGGCATGTGTCTAAAAGACACATGCTCCCTTCCAGCCCAGCCCTCTTAGCTACATGAAATACATGGGTTTATGTGTATAAGATATACCCACAATCCTATGTTTTTCTCACACAGTTAAGAGGGAGAATGAGAATCTGCTGCTGATGAAAAGGTACAAGCTAAATCATATATTATTATGCTATATGTTATAAGATAATAATTTATTATTTATCTATTTACTGTGAAATTAATAGTTTGAAGCTATAACTTCAATCTTCAGTAATTTGTTCCCTTGCTTGAGTACAGTTTTTGAAAATATAGTAAATTATCTTAAAAATAATATATAATAATTATTTGTACATTACTTACTTATGGTAATTAACCCCTTGCATCCCAGGCCAATTCTGAAACTTCTCTCCTACATGTAAAAATCATAATTTTTTTTCCTAGAAAATTACTCTGAACCCCCAAAAATTATACATATACTGTATATTGTTTTAGCAGACACACTAGGGAATAAAATTGCGGTCATTGCAACCTTTTATATTACACAGTATTTGCGCAGCAATTTTTCAAACACTTTTTTTTTTTTAAAAAGAAACTGTTTCATGACTAAGAAAAAAATAAACACTAAAGTTAGCCTGTTTTTTTGGTATAATGTGAAAGATGATGTTACGTTGAGTAAATAGATACCTAACATGCCTACCTGGGTCCTGCTGGTGATCCCTGAGTGTGTCCCCCTTCTTGTATGCAACTTATCTGGACATCCCCGGCTCATAGGCCTTGCATCCAGGATCCTACCCTTGCCCCCTCTTTACACCTGTAGGACTCGGTGAGGTATTTAAGCAAACTGATCTCTTCCCACTTGCCTATATCGAGTATCCTGTATACCCCACAGTCCCCCCCTGCATGCGACAATTCCTGTCTTCGTCTTCAATCCTCATCTTCATCTTCTTCTTTCACCTCCGCCTCTCTCCCCGCTGCTGCAGCCTGGACCCTGCGAGTCCCCCAGAATGGGCGGTCTTCACAATGACAGTTCTTTTATAAGAAGGGGCGGGGCAACCCAGTGATGTAAATGAGTGACCCGTCCCCTCTGACAACGCATGATGTCAGAAGGGGGTGGATCCACTTGGTTACATCACTGGGTGGCCCCATCCCTTCTTATAAAAGAACTGTTATTGTGAAGACCGCCCATTCTGGGAGACGCGCAGGGGCTGTATTGCAGCAGCGGGGAGAGTGGCGGCGGTGAAAGAAGAAGGATGAAGTTGAAGATTGAAGACGAAGAGAGGAAGCAAGAAGACTAAAAGAAGAAGCAGAAAACCAGAAGAAGGACTGGACCAGGAGAAGATGGAGGAAGAAAGCAGAAAGACGAAAAGAGCTATTTTACACAATAAAGGACTTGTCAAAAACTGCTTCTTGTTTTTTTAAACACTACACTCCTTTTTTGGTGAATGGGTAGGGGTACAATGTACATACATATTCACATGGGGGGGTTGGGATCTGGGGGCCCCCTTATTAAAGGGGGCCTCCAGATTCTGATAAGTCCCCTGCCCGCAGACCCCCACAACCCCGGCCAGGGATGTGGCCCTTCTCCACATCAACATGGGGACAAGGTGCTTTGGGGGCCACGTCAAAGCATCCTCCCCATGTTGAGGGCATGTGGCCTGGTATGGTTCGGTTCAGTATGGCTCGCTCGTGCCCATCCCCTCCTGCCATGCCAGTGTTGCGTGCTCGGATAAGGGTCTGGTTTGGATTTTGTAGGGGACCCCATGCCATTTTTTTTAATTTGGCGTGGGGTTCCCCTTAAAATCCATACCAGACCTGAAGCATGGTTTGGATTTTGGGGGGGACCCCACGTCATTTTTTTAAAAATATTTTGGTGTGGGGTTCCCCTTAAATTCCATACCAGACCTGAAGGGCCTGGTTTGGATTTTGGGGGGGAACCCCCATCATTTTTTTTTATTTTGGCGCGGGCCCTGCTGTTGTTAATTAGTTTAAAAATTGTGATAAAGTCAAACAGGTGGCAAAAAATTGGACTCTGGATGTTGGTGGTGCCAGAACACTGTAACCCCTTGCAGTTACTCTTGTTAGATGGAGGAACTGGACCCAATATTGTAAATTAGTTTACAAATTGTAACGAAAGCCCCAGTCAAGCAGGTGGCAAAAAATTGGACCTTGGGTGTTGGCGGTGCCAGAGCACTGTAACCCCTTGCAGTTACTCTTGTTGGATGGAGGAACTGGGCCTGATGTTGTAAATTAGTTTACAAATTGTGACGAAAGCCCCCAGTCAAACAGGTGGCAAAAAATTGGGCCTTGGGTGTTGGCGGTGCCAGAACACTGTAGCCCCTTGCAGTTACTCTTGTTGGACGGAGGAACTGGGCCTGATGTTGTAAATTAGTTTACGAATAGTGACGAAAGCCCCCAGTCAAACAGGTAGCAAAACATTGGGCCTCGGGTGTTGGCGGTGCCAGAACACTGTAACCCCTTGCAGTTACTCTTGTTGGATGGAGGAACAGGGCCTGATGTTGTAAATTAGTTTAAAAATTGTGGCGAAAGCCCCCAGTCAAACTGGGGGCAAAAAATTGGGCCTTGGGTGCTGGTGGTGCCAGAACACTGTAACCCCTTGCAGTTACTCTTGTTGGACGGAGCAACTGGGCCTGATGTTGTAAATTAGTTGAAAAATTGTTATGGCATGCCCCTGTAAACCAGGTGCAGAAAAATTTGGCCTTGGGTGTTGCTGGTGCCCTAAATACAAAATATTGTTCAAGATTATGGACAGGAGAAATAGGAGCAGTGGCAGTCTTCATGGGATCCCAGATCCCTAGCAAATTTGATCAGTTTTATCAGCATCAGGGGCTTGATAGCTGCTGATCCAGGACTGATTCATTTTTATAAATGTGAGCCTATCAACCAAATCTGTGGACAGGCGCGCTCTTTGATCAGTTACGAACCCTCCAGCAGCACTGAATGTCCATTCAGGAAGCACGCTGGATGCAGGACAGGCCAGAAGCTCAATTGCATATTGAGCAAGTTTTGGCCAGTGGTCCATCCTCAAGACCCAGTAACTAAGTGGATGCTCAGTTGGAGGTCTCCAAGTCTGCTCTTGCCCCTATATATTCCTGCACCATATAATGCAGACGCTGACGATGGTTGCTTGAACCTATCAGGCCTGGGTGCTGAGGACTGAACAAACATTTTTTTAAAGGCATCACTCAGCCACCTTCTCCACCACTCTGCCTCTGAATGACCGAAGCTTCAGAAACACGTTGTCCAGGGCCAGCAGCAGGACATGGTAACTGCCCAGGGTCTGAAAAGGCATTGCACAAACTTTTCTTCACGGTATCATGAAGATGTTTCATCCTCTGCACCCTCTGCACAGGCAGGATGAGTTCTGCAACTTTACCCTTGTAACGTGGATCAAGAAGGGTTGCCAGCCAATAATGATCCCTCTCCTTGATACCACAAAGTCTTTTCACAGGCTTTTCAGAATCAGAGAGCTCATGCAGCGTAAGTTTGAGAAGGCATGAGTGTCCTCTGGGTCACTGAGGATGACATTATCAGGAACTACCTCCTCCCAGCCACATACAACTTCTTGGGTTTCTGGGGCCTGAAAACCATGATCCCTTGAAGACTGCTGCATATTATACTCCGCATCCATGCTGACACAATCCTCCAGCAGGAACAATGCTCCAGAAGGAATATTAGTGGGACAGTGTCACTGATGCATGCATTGTCACTGCTCACCATCCTTGTGGCCTTCTCAAATGGTGACAGGACAGTGCATGCATTGTCCTGGTGCCATGCTCACAGAGGTACTCATTGATGGCCCTCTGCTGTGCGTGCAGCCGCTGCAGCATTGCCAATGTTGAGTTCCACCTGGTGGGCATGTTACAAATGAGACAGTTTTTGGGCAGGTTGAATTCCCGCTGGATGTCAGCCAGCCAGGCACTGGCATTGTATGAATGGAAATGACTACAGGCTTTTCTGGCCTGCCTCAGGATATCTGGTAAGCCTGGGTACCTGGTCATGAAACGCTACACCACCAAATTAAAGACATGCGCCAAGCATGGAACATGTGTCCATTGTCCCAGTCAGAGGGCAGAGAGAAGGTTGGTGCCATTGTCGCATGCAACCATTCCTGGCTCAAGCTGCCTTGGCTTTAACCCCCTCTGAGCCTGCCCCCACAAAGCTGAAAGAATCTCTTCCCCAGTGTGGCTCCTGTCCCCAAGACAGACTAACTCAAGCACCGCATGACATCTTTTAGCCTGACTGCTTGCATAGTCCCTTGAACGCTTAGGGAGCACTGCAGGTTCAGAGAACAATTCTGCAGAAGAGGCCACAGAGGTAGAAGAAGAGGAGGGGGTGGAGGAGGCGGATGTGGCAAAATCACTACCAGCTTTTTGGAGGTGTGGTGGCAGAAATATTTCCAAAACTGAACTCTGCCCTGCATCCTTCCCAGCTGCCAGCAGAGTTACCCAGTGCACCATGAAGGAAAGGTAACGCCCCTGACAGTGCCTGCTGGACCATGGGTCAGCGGTAATATGAACCCTGCTTCTGACCGCACTGATGCTGCTTCTGACTTATACAGTAGGCAACCTCTCTTACAGCCCTGGTTCCAGAACCCCTGGTAGAGTAGACAGGGAGCGCTGGAGCGCAGGGGGGCACGAGGGCTGGACACAGGAGATGGTATGACGTCCTCCAGAGAGTCCATGAAAGACTGAAGAGTAGTGGTGCGGGCCGGGTCGGTAACGTGCGGGCAAAGCAGTACAGGAGGAGCAGGCAATTGGATGGTCAGGTGCAGGCAGGGTCGTTAACAGGCAGGCAGGTGGCGGTACACAAGGCTCAAACAGGAGAGTGGTCGTAGACTAGCCAGGGGTCGGTGCAGGTGGAGTTCAGGCAGATACGGGTACAAGCCAGGTCACAGGTATACAGGAAACTCAATCAGGTTGCAGAAAGTACTGGTAATGCTGTAGAACGGACAGCACTGACTGCTGGGCATGGGGAGGCTAAATAGAGCCGCCTGGTGCCGTTTCCGGTGCATACGTGCGCACGGGTGCTCGCGCGGGAACGCGCACAGGCACCAAAGATTGGCAAAACGAAGTTCTTCTCCTAACATTGCCCCCCCAAGGGGCAGCCTCCGGATGCCCAGCCGGGCCCTTAAGTCTGGGTGTCTCCTCCAGAAACGTTTAAAGAACTCTTTAGCATGGATTTGGTTTTCGGGCTCCCAGGAGCTCTCCTCCGGTCCGTACCCCTTCCACTTGATCAGGAACTGGACCATGCCTTGCTTCTTCCTACAATCGAGGATGGCTTCCACCTCGAATTCCTCTTCACCATCCACAAGGATTGGTTCAGGTGGGGTCATCCTCCAGCCGGGAAAAGGGTCCTGGGTCACGGGTTTCAGCAGGGTGACATGGAACAATGGGTGGACCCGAAGGGATGGTGGCAGCTCCAACTCATATGCCACCCTGTTAATCTCCCTCTTCACGGGGAACGGACCTATGAATCTGGGGCCCAGCTTCTTCGATGGGCAAGACAGCCTCAGGTTCTTCGTGGCTAACCAGACTCGGTCGCCAGGTTGTAAGACCAGTTCCCCACATTTCCTTTTGTCAAAGGCCCTCTTATATTGTTCCTGTGCCCGGGACAGTGTTTCCCGCAGTAACTTATTGTTCCTTTCAAGGAATTTGTTTTTTTTTTTGTACCGCCGGCACCGTACTTTCTGGGATCAGGTTGGGTATAAATGTGGGATGGTAGCTGAGATTCGCCCAAAATGTCGATTGCTTGGTCGCTGAGTGTACAGTGTTATTATAGGTGAACTCGGCTATGGGCAGCAGTGCGATCCAGCCATCCTGGGCAAAGGAGGAGTAACAGCGGAGGTACTGTTCTAAGGTCTGGTTAGTCCTTTCTGTCTGACCATTCGTTTGTTGATGATAGGCTGATGAGAATGCTAATTTAATTCCCAACGAGGTGCACAAGGCTTTCCAGACCCGGGATGTGAACTACACCCCGGGATCTGAGACTATGTTGACAGAAATCCCATGCAGACTAACCACTTCCCTTTCATGGGGACAAAGTGCACCATTTTGGTGAGGCGGTCAACCACTACAAAAATAGAAGTAAATCCTTCGGATGGGGGTAGCTCTACTACAAAGTCCATTGAAATGTGGAACCAAGGGCGCTCCGGAATGGGCAGTGGTTTTAACAGACCCCAAGCTTTTGCCCGGCTGGTCTTGTTTTGGCCGCATATGGGACAAGCGCCGACATATACCCTGCAGTCCTTGTCGGCAGAGAGCCACCAAAAGGAGCGCAACAGCAGCTCCTTGGTCTTGTGACCCACAAAATGTCCCTCCAGCTTGTGGTTGTGGTTAAGCTGCAGGACTGAGAGGCGTAATTCCTCTGGGACAAATACTTTGTCACGGTACCACCATAGGGCATCTTTTACTGTCAGTCTAGGGTCTGGAGGCTTATTGGCTTGGGCCAAAGATCGTCTTATCTGGGACAATAAGTCCTCTTGAGTTAGCAGGAAGTGTTGTGGAGACAGGATGGTATCAGGTGGTGTGGACTCTCCTGGTTCACTGAACATTCTGGATAGAGCGTCGGGCTTTGTGTTCTTTGACCCGGGCCTGTAGGTAATGTGTAACTGGAAGCGTGAGAAGAACAACGCCCAATGTGCCTGACGGGGTCTAAGCCTTTTGGCCGTGCGGAGGTACTCAAGGTTTTTGTGGTCGGTGAATACCATGACAGGGTGAGTAGCTCCCTCCAATAGATATCGCCACTCCTCTAAGGCAGACTTGATGGCTAGAAGTTCCCTGTCGCCTACATCATAGTTTTTCTCTGGAGCAGAGAGCTCACGGGAAAAGAAGACGATAGGATGGAGAGAAGACTTTGGGCCTTGCCTTTGGGAGAGGACCGCTCCCACTGCAGTCTCTGAAGCATCCACCTCCAGAATATAGGGTAAGGTGGAGTCCGGGTGCCTTAAGACAGGTGCAGAGGGGAATAGCTGTTTAAGTCTTAGGAAGGCTTCTTGGGCTTCGGAGGTCCAATGGAAGTGGGTGTTCTGTTTGGTAAGCTGGGTAATTGAGGCAATTACCGCGGAGAACCCCTTCACAAACTTCCTATAGAAATTGGTGAAGCCTATAAATCGTTGGACCCCTTTTCTGTCTACGGGAGCTGGCCAATCCAGGATGGCAGACACTTTTTGTGGGTCCATAGTGATTCCTGTAATGGAGATAATAAGACCCAGGAATGGAATGCTGGAGCACTCAAACACACACTTTTCAGCCTTGGCATAGAGTCTATGTTGTCGGAGGCGCTGCAACACACACTTGACGTGTCTGCGGTGCTCCTCTAATGTGGCTGAAAAAACGAGGATGCCGTCCAAGTAAACGATAACGAACTGGTCCAGGTAATCTCGAAAGATATCGTTTACCAGGTGTTGGAAGGTGGCCGGAGCATTACAAAGCCCAAAAGACATCACAAGGTATTCAAAGTGGCCGAACCGTGTTCTGAAGGCCGTTTTCCACTCGTCACCCTCCCGGATGCGAAGGAGATTGTCAGCCCCGCGTAGATCCAACTTGGAAAATATAGTAGCGGACCCGAGCCTTTGAAACAGTTCTGGGACCAGAGGTAAGGGGTAGCGATTTTTAATGGTGACTTTGTTAAGGTCTCTGTAATCAATGCAGGATCGTAGAGAGTGGTCCTTCTTCTCTACAAAGAAGATCCCTGCACCAGCCGGGGAAGTTGAGGGCCGAATGAATCCTTTCTCAAGATTCTCATCTAAGTAGTCTTTGAGGGCCTTCAGCTCTACTTCCGAAAGGGGGTAAATCCTGCCAAATGGTATCTCAGCACCAGGCAATAACTCTATTGGGCAGTCATAGGCCCTGTGTGGTGGAAGTTCATCTGCCCCCTTCTTACTGAACACATTGAGGAATCCATGGTAAGCAGGTGGGACAATGATGCAGGTTTCCGGATCCGGGTCTGCGTCTAAACAGAGCATGGTAGGAGAGCCTTCCGACCCTAGCTGCAGGCAGTGGTGCTGGCAGTAGAAGGAGGGAAACAGGACTTCCCCGGTGGACCAGTTGATGGTGGGACAATGATATCGGAGCCATGGCAGTCCTAATATGATGGGGAAAAGCGTGGAAGCAATAATGTCCAACCGTAGGTACTCTGTGTGCCCGTTGGGGGTCTGGGCCAGCAGAGTGATTGTCTCATGGGTGACGACCCCCGATTTAATGGCGGATCCGTCTGCCAAGCGGATGACCATCTGGTGGGCTTTAGGTTTAAGCGGGAAAGCCACAAATGTTGAATCCAGAAAGCAACTGCATGCTCCAGAATCGATAATGGCTGAGGCCTGGATGCTCCCATTGGGAAGCTGAAGTGACACAGACAGAACCAGGTGGGTTGCCATTTTGGGCACAGACAGAACTGCTCCCCGTATGGGACAGAGGCCCTTGACCTGTTTGGCCGGGCAGGACTTGACGAGATGACCCGGACCTCCACAATAGAGGCAGAGGTTAGAGGTCAGACGCCTCTGTCTCTCCGCTGGGGAGAGTGAGGGTCGCGAAAGTCCAGGTCCTGATCGGTCTTGGAGGATAGGTTCTGGGTAATGGAGTACTCTGGGTGGCGTCCCGGCCACTCGGGCAAGACCCATAGACCTTTCCACTCTGCATTCCCGCAGGCGGCAGTCAACCTGTATGGTCAAGTTAATCAAGGCATCCAAGGTCCCCTACATGAGCCAACTCGTCCTTCAACTGATCTGAGATGCCCAGCCTGAACTTATGGCAGAGTGCCACCTCATTCCATGCCGTATCGGCACTCCAGCACTGGAACTCAGCCACGTAGTCCTCCGCCATATGGTGACCTTGCTGGAGCACGTGAAGGGCAGCCTCCACTGTAGCAATCTGGTGGGGGTCCTCGTAGAGCCGGGCCATAGACTGGAAGAAGAGGGTAAGGTTGGTGGTTTCAGGCGCCTGTTGATCCAGTTGTCGGTGTGCCCAGGCCTGAGGGCCATCGTGTAATAAGGAGATGACCATCCCAACTTTGGTAGTTTCCAGGGTGAAGGTACGGGGTTGCAGGGTGAAGTAGAGCTCACAGGCGCTATGGAACGCCCGAAACTTCCTACGGTCTCCCGTAAATTATTCAGGCAAAGGCACCTTGGGCTCAGTAGGCAGGATTACCATGGTACTGGTGGCTGACAGGCTGGGAGATGAAGGAGCTGGCAGGGAGAGCTCCTGAACCCTGTTTTCCAACTGAGTGTACCCACTTAGTAAGTCCTTCACCGCTTGGGTGAGCCCGGAGAGATGCAAGCTGAGGTCTTCCATCTGAGAGGGCCACTGCGCAGACTCAGACTGGCTGTCCGTTGCTGTCACGTACCTGGTGGTAGAGTCTGACTTATACAGTAGGCAACCTCTCTTACGGCCCTGGTTCCAGAACCCCTGGTAGAGCAGACAGGGAGCGCTGGAGCGCAGGGGGGTACGAGGGCTGGATAGGACACAGGAGATGGTATGACGTCCTCCAGAGAGTCCGTGCAAGACTGAAGAGTAGTAGTGCGGGCTGGGTTGGTAACGTGTGGGCAGAGCAGTACAGGAGGAGCAGGCAATCGGGTGGTCAGGTGCGGGCAGGGTCGTTAACAGGCAGGCAGGTGGCGGTATACAAGGTTCAAACAGGAGAGTGGTCGTAGACTAGCCGGGGGTCGGTGCAGGCGGAGTTCAGGCAGATACGAGTACAAGCCGGGTCACAGGTAGACAGGAAACTCAATCATGTTGCAGAAAGTACTGGTAACGCTGTAGAACGGACAGCACTGCCTGCTGGGCATGGGGAGGCTAAATAGAGCTGTTTGGCGCCATTTCCGTCATGTGCACATGAACGGGAGCGCGCGTGGGCGCGCATGAACGTGCACAGGCGCCAAAGATGGCCAAAACAAAGTTCTTCTCCTAACAGGTAGAGAGCTGGAATGGCCTTACGTGAAAATAAATGTCTTTTGGGAACCTGCCACTGTGGGACAGCACATTCCACAAATTCACGAAAGGGGGCAGAGTCTACCAGCTGAAGAGGCTGCAGTTGGAGTGCAATTTGACCAAGCTAGCAGTAAGACGCCCGAGCATGTGGATGGCTGGGACAGTATTTCTTTTTACTGTTCAGCAACTGGGGTAGGGATATTTGCCTGCTGAATTCACCTGGTGGTGTACTGCTAGCAGATTGGCTGCAAGTACTAGATGTGGCATGCATTGCTACACCTTCATTCCTCTCAGTGCAGGTTTTGGAGAGGACTGCATGTATAGTAGGGGTTAAGATCTCAGATGAGGAGCAAGGAGGAGTCTGCCTTGTTTTCTGATGTGGGTTCTTCAGGTACTCTTGCCAACGGACTGCGTGGCTGGTCGTCATATGTCTTGTCAAGACAATAATGCCCAAGCGGTTGGAGTCCTGGCCGCTCTTGACCCGCTTCAGACATAGATTGCAAATGGCAACGATGCGATCTACTGCACATGTGCTGAAAAAATGGCCACACCAAAGACATTTTTGAAGTCCGCATGGAGGCAGCAGCGCCCTGCACCTGTGGAGCTCTGTGGTCTGATGCAATTGGGTGGCTGCCCTTAGGCTGGCCCCTGGAGGATATCCTGCCTTGTTTGGAGTTGGGCCTCCTCCTCACTTTCCTCCTCTCTTCTCTCAGACACCCAAGTACAGTCCGTGTCCTGACATGATGGGTATTTTTTTTTAACACCGCACTACATTGTACTATAAACCATACACCCCCGAATGCACTGATATATAGTGTACACTCAATACGCTGCATGTATATCTGGATACACTAGACTGTACATATTTGAAGACCACAGGTTAAGTAGTGTGCTATATATCGTACACCCCGAATGCGCTGATACATAGTGTACACTCAATACGCTGCATATATATCTGGATATACTAGACTGTACATATTTGAAGACAGCACGTCAAGTAGTGTGCTATATACCGTACACCCCCAAATGCACTGATATATAGTGTACACTCAATGCGCTGTGTGTATATCTTGATACACTTGACTGTAAATATTTTAAGACACCCCATCAAGTAGTGTGCTATATAACGTGCACCCCCGAATGTACTAATACATAGCGTACACTCAATACGCTGCGTGTATATCTGGATACACTAGACTGTATACATTTGAAGACAGCACATCAAGTAGTGTGCTATATACCATACACCCCCGAATGCACTGATATATAGTGTACACTCAATACGCTGCGTGTATATCTGGATACACTAGACTGTATATATTTGAAGACAACATGTCAAGTAGTGTGCTATATACTGCACACCCCAAAGTGCACTGATATATAGTGTACACTCAATACGCTGCGTGTATATCTGGATACACTAGACTGTATACATTTGAAGACACCACGTCAAGTAGTATGCTATATACCGTACACCCCCAAATGCACAGATATATAGGGTATAGAGTTGAGCGAACCTGAACTGTAAAGTTTGGGTTCGTACCGGACTTTAGGGTGTCCGTGTCCCGAACCCGGATATTTAAGAAAAGTCTGGGTTCGGGATTCGAGTATTTTTTCCCGCCTTTTGAATAGCTGCAGGGCAGCCAATCAACAAGCGTTTCACTCGTTTTCCATTGGAAGCCATCACAGCCATGCCTACTAATGGCATGGCTGTGATTGGCCAGTGCATCATGTGACCCAGCCTCGATATTAGATGGAGTCATGTAGCGCTGCATGTCACATGGTCTCAGACTAGTGTAGGGAGAGGATGCTGCTGCCGCTGTGTGGGGCAGATTAGCATTATAAAATCATCTAATACTAGTATAGGGAGAGGTTCCTGCTCCTGGTGTGAGGGATAGATTAGCATTATAAAATGGTCTCATACTAGTATAGGGAGAGGTTCCTGCCGCTGGTGTGAGGGATAGATTAGTGTTATAAAATCATGTCATACTAGTATAGGGAGAGGTTCCTGCTGCTGGTGTGAGGGACAGATTAGCGTTATAAAATCATCACATACTAGTATAGGGAGAGGTTCCTGCTGCTGGTGTGAGGGACAGAGCAGCGTTATAAAATCATATCATGCTAGTATAGGGAGAGGTTTCTGCTGCTGGTGTGAGGGACAGATTAGTGTTATAAAATAATCTCATACTAGTATAGGGAGAGGTTCCTGCTGCTGGTGTGAGGGACAGATTACCGTTATAAGATCATCTCATACTAGTACAGGGAGAGGTTCCTGCTGCTGGTGTGAGGGACAGATTAGCGTTATAAAATCATCTCATACTGGTGTAGGGAGAGGTTCCTGCTGCTGGTGTGAGGAACAGATTAGCATTATAAAATCATCTCATACTAGTATAGGGAGAGGTTCCTGCTGCTGGTGTGAGGAACAGATTAGCGTTATAAAATCATCTCATACTGGTGTAGGGAGAGGTTCCTGTTTCTGGTGAAGGACAGATTAGCGTTATAAAATCATCTCATACTGGTGTAGGTAGAGGTTCCTGCTGCTGGTGTGAGGGAAAAATTAGCGTTATAAAATCATCTCATACTAGTATAGGGAGAGGTTCCTGCTGCTGGTGTGAGGGACAGATTAGCGTTATAAAATCATCTCATACTGGTGTAGGGAGAGGTTCCTGCTGCTGGTGTGAGGGACAGATTAGCGTTATAAAATCATCTCATACTGATATAGGGAGAGGTTCCTACTGCTGGTGTGAAGGACAGATTACCGTTATAAAATCATCTCATACTAGTATAGGGAGAGGTTCCTGCTGCTGGTGTGAGGGACAGATTAGCGTTATAAAATCATCTCATACTGGTGTAGGGAGAGGTTCCTGGTGCTGGTGGGAGGGACAGATTAGCGTTATAAAATCATCTCATACTGGTGTAGGGAGAGGTTCCTGCAGCTGGTGTGAGGGACAGATTAGCATTATGAAATCATCTCATACTGGTGTAGGTTCACATATAATTCCATCATAGGGTGGAACTATGATGGTAACAATAGATAAGCATGCCACATCCTGGATATATACCTAGAATGTAATTGATTTTTTCAGGAAATGGACTTTAAAGGCATGTCAGATAGAAAAATATAATATACTTTATTTGTTACAAATAATAACATCCATGTGCTCACAGTACATAATTGTTTTTTAAAAAAATATATTAATAAAAGATTGCATGCATATATCTAGGACTAATGAAAATCCTAAAAGGTGGCATCAATTCATGTATGATTCCCCAGGGTCATTCAACTGGGGAGTTGAGTCCCCGGTAAATCAACATGAGAATGATCCCCACTGTTCCGGGATATATCCCATCGTAACCTAATTTGTCATATACAACCGTGATCTTGATACAGAATGATATAAATATGCAATTAATGTAGGCTACGTTGACGGGACTCCCGGTGGATAGGATGAAGAATGGTATCTTGTTCGCTCAACTAGTTTCGCGCTTAGCGCTTCGTCTGGAGCGTAGGAGTCAATCTAATAAGATCAATGAACAACATACATATTAGAGTTTTGAAAAAGCATGTCTACCAAGGTCATCTTATTTCTCATTTGTTAGTACACTGCAACAAATACATGCAGAGCGGAAACCACTCACATGATAAATACCATGTGTTCATATGCCAGCAGTGTTAGATACTTCCCCAAGGGTCTAAGAGGGCCATTACCCCAATTAGGGGAGGGTCTCTCAGTGGATAGGAATTGTCACCATGCCAGTCGCGTCCCCCACCAGCAAACCGAACTGCACCAAGGCTAGCACGGGGGCCTAGGTGTAAAAATTAGAAAAACAGTATTTGATATAGTTTTATAGGTCATTGACCCCAATAATATGTAATGTGAAGCCACAGTCTCAAAATTACCTGAGAGTGTTATGTTATAAGGCACGATGTCCAAACAACCAAATACACCATAGGACATATATATATATATATATATCTCAGTTCCCTTAAATCAATGATGTCAGTATTGCAATCTATAGTTGGAGGGATTTTTTTGGGAAACAACTTTGTGGGACTTCAAACCGCCATCAAATCATTATCGCGTCCATCCCGGCAAATGTGGAGTACGTCCAGCTCCAGGGATGCCACACTATAGAGTACAAACACATAAACATATCCATGAGATCAAATGACCCCACAAGTCGAGCCATAGGCTCATGTACAAAGCGTTATAAACAAGGGTCACAGAGTTGTCACCCATTGTATGACTCACCAAGTGTGTCGCCTATAAAATACTGCCTATGTCCGCGCAGATGTCTCAAGCGTCCTGTATGGACTGTCAGGTGGCTTGTGTGTTCGCTGCTCCCATCCCATCTTATATGGAATACCCATAGGCCCCAATTGATGGCGTGCGTCTCCACACCCCGCCAAAACGGCGGCGTGTGACGCCATCAACCCGGCTGACCCACTGCGCGTGCCTGGACCCTCCCCCGTATCCCAGGCGACGGATGCGTCAAAGGAAGTAGACGCTCGCCGTTCCAGGACCGAAGGGAAGGCAGCACCCATGTACCGCAGTGGTTAGGGAGCTCCCCCTCGTGGGTGAACTCCCCTGCCGCAGTGTCCATGGCCCAGGGCAGATCACTCGGGATCAACCGCCGAGCAGGCAACTACGCCTCGAGGGATTGGTGACGCCATGTACCCACGACGGAAGGGAAGCCAGGACCTTGCCGCTCGCAGATGAAGGAAACTGCGTAGGCAGCGGACCCTATGCCCCCTCCCAGGTCCGTGCGCGTCACCCAGTCGGCCCAACTACCGCAGTGTGCGGCGGCAAAACCGCCCCACACCTCTGCGTGCGGTAGTTAACCCCGGATACCCATAAGGTATATTCTACCCTACCCTCGTCGCTTGTGTGTTCGGTGGACTGTCAGGTATGTCCTGCGAACTCTGTAGACGCGCCTGTATCCGTCATAAAATATCCGCTGTGTGAACCACTCAGTAT
>BLSH010164238.1:421733-437813 GCA_018402905.1 Glandirana rugosa | reverse complement strand
ATATATATATATATATATATATATATATATATATATATATAAACCTTTTTTTTCATCGGTTTTGGCCGACTTATATTCTTCCTCATTTTTGGTAAAAGAAACATCGCAATCGGCATTTATTGATTGGTTTGTGCAAAAGTTGCAATGTTTACGAATGATGGGAATTAATTTATGAGGTTTTTATTTTTATTTTTTTATATTTTAGTAGCAATGGCGGTGATCTGCGATTTTTAGCGGTACTGCGATATTTCAGCGGACATGTTGGACTATTTTGACACTTTTTTGAGACCATTGGCATTTATACAGCGATCAGTGCTATGAAAATGCACTGATTACTGTGTAAATGCCATTGGCAGTGAAGGGGTTAACCTGCAGGGGGCACTCTAAGGGTTAACTGTGTTCCCTAGGCGTGTTCTAACTGTATGGGGGCTGGCAGGGGAGTGATCACAGCTTCCATATACAGGAATCCTGTTCCCCCTTCCCCCTCTATGAGAACGGAGATCCGTGTTTACATACACCGACCTCCGTTCTCTCTCTGCGGGGGGGCCATCACGGGTAGCCGGCGGAGATTGAGTCCGCTGCACCCCCCCGGAACACAGTGAACACGTGATAATCACAATACCCAGGTCATGGTGACGGTGATTTGTGATAATGAATCACTTTTGCCGCCGTCAAGCCACGGCGGGAGGTTGGCAAGTGGTTAATAGGCACGCACCTGTATCTCCCTGCAAACTACATCTCTGCAATTACCCAAAAGCTGACCTTACAAGTTTAGTGATTTAGTGAAGGAGAGCAGTATTATCCAAGCAGTGTTCCTATTGTGTGTGTGCTCAGGTACTACATTGTGAGATCATTACCAGGCAGAACTTCATTTCTGTGCATACAAAACCACACACCTACCCCTCTCCTCTGCCCTTCCCTTCCCCAAACTTCCACCATCTTCCACATGGTTAGCTGTGTAAAAGTACCTTTGTCTAGCTGGCTGTCACAGATTTGCTTTCTTTGTCAGTGCAGTCTCTTTTCTTTTCAGCTCCCAATCTCCCTTCCCGAGCAGGCAGGAGATAAGGATAACGGTGCAGCTGAGCTCACCCCCTCCTCCTCCTCCCCTCGGTCATGCTGCACAGAGCAGCACTTCTCCCCACTCTCAGTGCAGAGCAGGGAGGCAGCTTTAGGATCCCTGGGGGAGAGCATTCAGAAGCCGTGCAGAGCTTCCACACAGCCGGAAAAAAAAACTGTAAGCAGCCTGTATTAGCGCGGGCTGTTTCCCTATAGGCTGAGTGAATGACAAAGGGGAGGGTATGGGTAGCAGCCCCGCCCATCCCCGACATCACAGCTTGAATCTGACAGCTGCAGCTTCACAGAGCACACCCAGCAGGCTTGCTGGCCAATCCCTGGCTGTGCTTTGTATTCTCATTTCAGCTGGAAGTTACTGCAGTTTATGTTCTTTTACAGTGGGATGGCAGGACAGAGGTATAAGGGCCCCCGTGCAGCTGGGGCCCCTGGGCTGTGCCCAGGGGTGCCCGCTCACTAAGACGGCCCTGGGGTACTAACATTTTTAGGTAAAATAGGGTGAATCCGATTGCCTCTCGGGGGATCAGGAAGGAATTTTCTCCCCGCTATAGCAAATTGTATTATGCTTTGCTGGGATTTTTTTTGCCATCCTCTGGATCAACTGTGGGTGAAGGATTGTATAAGGGATTGTATGAATATATAATTTTTCTGTTTTATGTTCTTTTTTTTTTCTTTTTTTGGTTGAACTAGATGGACTTGTGTCTTTTTTCAACATGACTAACTATGTAACCATGTAACATTTAATGCAGTATATTTCAATGCATTTCTGCAAATTTAACACAGTATATTTCAGTGCATTAGTGCAAGTTTAATGCTGTATATTTCAGTGTGTTACATGCCATTTAACACAGTATATTTCTGTGTGTTAGTGCAAGTTTAATGCCGTATATTTCAGTGCATTACATGCCATTTATTGCAGTATACTTCTGTGCGTTAGTGCATGTTTAACACAGTATATTTCAGGGTGGTACTGCAAATTTAATGCCGTATATTTCAGTGTGTTACTGTAAGTTTAATGCCATATATTTCAGTGCGTTAGTGCACGTTTAATGCCATATATTTCAGTGCATTGCCTTCCGTTTAACACCATATATTTCAGTGCATGACATGCCGTTTAACGCAGTATATTTCTGTACATTAGTGCATGTTTAACGCAGTATATTTCAGTGCATTACTGCAAGTTTAACACTGTATATTTCAGTGCGTTACTTTCCATTTAACGCAGTATAGTTCAATGCGTTACTGCAAGTTTAGTGCCATATATTTCAGTGCGTTACGTGTCATTTACCCACAGCTGTTCCAAAGGCCCAGGTTGAGAAGCTGGCAGTCACTCCCCAGCAGCAGTTCAAAGACTTGGGAGAAGAGGTGGTCTGCCTCCCTCCTCAGCCACAGATTACAGAAAGCATGGAGTTGATTGACTTTTATTTGAAGGATGTAACATTTACTGAAATTGCAACTGGAGTGCTAACAACAGGTCTGAGCTCTGCTAGCCTCTGCCCAGCACCGGTAATATCTTCTGAGTTTCAGGGACAGGAGATGGTGAAATTCTATCCCCAGACACCAGTTCCAGAGACTGGGGATTTAATAGACTTTTCTGCTGAGGAGGAACCACCAAGTGAGCCTACAGTAGAAGAGCGCACATCCAGGCATATCACTGCTGGTCTCTGCCTGCAGCAATCGGTGGCCCTGGAGGAGTTGTGCAAGGCCACTGACTATTCAGTTAAATTCCCAGTGGAATAGCTGGCATCAGGGAAGAACATCACTGAGTTCTGCCCAGCACCAACAGCAGCTTCAGGCTTCCTGAGAGAAGAGGCAGGATCAAGAGGCAGGGACCTTTTTCTCTCTGTAGCGGATATACTGTATTTTGTTTCCTTGCCATGCACTTTAAAGGTGAAATTATTTCTACTTACTACACAAGTCCTGCACACTCTGATTTAATTTATTTTAAATCCTGAAAAATGCAAAAGAAGTGGGGATACTAATAAATAGTGGGCAGGTGCATCCAAATCTACAAGCTGGGTAGATACTAAAGTGGAGAGATGTCAACATTGGGATCACCAGTAGTTATAAGTATGAATGAGGTTCCATTTCACCACTGCAATGAGTTCATGGCAAATTTCCTGGATTCACAGAGTTCGAATCGTGAATAACAAACTTTGGCTGAAAAGTTTGCATGGTCATGGTAAAAAAAAGAAACGTACTATAATACAGTGCACAGCCCTTTCCTTGGTCAACAAGAGACAATAACTTAAAAGAATGAATAACCCAACCCCTTTCTTGAAATGGTTGGGCTGTCAGCAGCCATTTTGTTAGGAAGAGCTGACAATTCTATGCAAGGAGCTTTTTTTTATTTTGGCATTGGTACATGCATCAGTGCCTGGCTTCCCTTGCCTTGCCAGTATGGCATTACTTTATTCATTAGCTCTACAAATAGCCAGAATTAAATACAAAGATTCACAGCCCATATACTTCAGCCTTCACCACAAAGTCCATGAACTTTGAACAAGATTTGCAAACCAAACCAAACCCATGCAGATTTGCTCATCATTAGTTATAAAAAGCGCACAAGATTCCACCTATCTGTAGCACTACCCCCGTAGGAGTTGCAGATGAAATTAGATCCCCCACTCCTGCACAGCCAAGCACACCAAATTTTCACAAGCACCCAGAGTCAGAGAACAATCCGTGGCTTTTTTTTTCTTTTTTTTATTTGAGGGTTAATAACTTGGATAGGGATGAGAGGTTATGGGAAGTCCACTTGACTTCAGTAAAACTTCAAGGACACTTCCTATATACATATATACTGTGTACAGTTTCCTTCACTTTCCTCCTGCACATTCACTTGCTTGCTCCAGCTCAATCACTTTGAATTATCTGACAGACTCCCAGTCAAATTAGCAATAGCCCATTACAGGCAGGAGCTCATAGCCCCTTTTTGTGTACCACAAATGTAGTAAAACAGCTTGTAACGTTTCCTCTGTGGCCATTGATACCAGCACCACCTCTTCAGGCACTGCCAATCCACCAGGCTGCAGCTGCTCCTTTCACTAGCTATTCTGACTCCTAACTGTTGTAATGGCGACTTATCCCTTGTTGAGACCTCTATACCTGGCCTGTATAAGCAGATATGATCACCGCAGACAGTTCTTATCAGATAGTGACTCACCAATTACCGATTCCTTCCATGAGCGTTTATTCATTGGAATAGCAGGTACAGCATACAACAAATGTGACAGATGGTCGAAAGATGGTAACTGCAGGTCAAAACATAGTAATGTGTCCTAGGATGCGAGTAGATTGAGTGAGGCCTTCTAGCATGTAGCCATATTCTTTACCTCATGAGAGAGAGGACACAGGAAGAGGAACTAGAATAGCAGAGTGCACCCGGAACAGGAAGTTACAGAGTAGAGTGAACTAGGAAGAGGAAATAGCTCACAGAGGATGGGAGGTACACACTTAGAAAATACAATAGAAAGGTGTAATATCCAAAAGAACCACAAGATGGCATTGTAATAACCAACTATAAAAACATTACTATAGCTGCATATTTATGTTACATGCAAATCATGTAACAGAACACTAGCCCTCCAGGCTTTCTCTCCACACCAGTCCACCTGACTGACTCTTCACCAGCCCACCCAGCTGACTCTTTCAGAAGATCTCTCAGGAAGGATGAAGTCTTAAGCACACCACTGTCTTCAGGGAGACTGGCTACATGTTGCAGTCTCCCGCTTTGTTAGTCCCCAACAGTGTTGATTACTCACCCTTCCTGTCTTGCTCCCATGCCTCTAGGAAACCCCCACCAGACTAGGGGGCACCCTTGAGGGCCACCAACAGCCTCCTCTACGCTGTATCTCCATCCTCTACCCGACTCACTTGCTGGCATCACTCATGTCTATTTATGGAGTGGTCTTAGCCCCCTGCCAGCCTACCCCTGAAGATTGGCCAAGGCTTCATAAATATTCAAGCCAGCTCCTCCTAACCTCCACCCTCTAGTTATAGAAGATTCTCCAACCTTCTAGACCAGGTGGAGGCATCAGAAAGCTGCCAGTATGAGTCACCCAGCCCTATACTTTAGTAAACCCCTTACACAAATTCTAAAGACTAATTTTACCACAAGCCAGTAAATTTATGTGCACTAACTTCTAGCACACACTAGAGGGTGCTACACATTTTTATAATATCACTTTTAAGCTGACAGTATCTTAAAGGAGAACCCCCTCTTTTATAGTAAGTGGCAATAATCGGTGAAACAGTGTACATAAACCAGTTCACCTACATATGCCCATGATGCGTCTCCTTCCCCTTCAGTTTATTTCAGGCTACCTCATGCTGCCATTTTGAGATTATACATCTTGTCTAAGCTTGCAATACTGTTGTACTGTGCATGTGTGAGATGGAGCGCATGATGTCTTGCCCCTTGTATCCTGCACTGTACCCCATTACATTTACCTCTAAAAAAAAATAAGAAAGGGAAACATTTTTTTTTAAGAATGTTATTTTTTTTTTGCCAACAAATGAGTGTAATCTTGTATGGTGCATGCACGAGATGAGATGCATGACGTTATGCACTTTATCTTGCACGTGCACATTCTGATGAAACCAGAAAGTAGACGCAAAAAGTAAAGCAAGTAAAAAGGCATTTAAAAACTGATTAGATGATCTGACACCAGCATGCCGAGATGTACACTAATGTGAATTTTAGCAAAGGGGGGAAAGATCCCCTTTAAATGGTAATGGAGGAGCAATTCTCCTCTATTTAGGATTAGTGCTACCCCAAAGAAGAGCCGAAAGTTTCCTTATATTTCAATGTTGAGCTATAAAATGATGTAATAGCAAAGACATCAAAAGCTTTTATATCCTAGAAGTTTCAGCTTCTCCTCCACCTGCTCATAAACAGACAGGCAAATACTGGGCCGCTTGCATGCATAAAACCTTACAATGTCAGTCTGTAAGATAAATGTATTATTTTTTTATGGTGCTTTGTTCCATGAGACTAGTTTCCTATTGTAACAATTAAATGTGAGGAGTTAACCTATTTCATTGGCTGACTCAGCTGAACAGAGTTTTGAAACAGAACTCTGGGCATAAATCCTATTTTTTTACTGACCAGGAATGTAAGGGGAACTATGTTACTTAAATTGACTCTTGCACCCTACGTACCGCACTGTGTGTGACATAGTCCCAATTCCTGCACCGTACAGGGCTTAATTACATAGGTATCTAAAATGGCATGTTTAGAAGTGTAGAACATATATATTTGTATGCATCTAAGCACAGTACTATAGGAATCAATGAGCCCATACACATACTGTAGCTGCCTTGCAAACATGAAAATGTGCATTGCATTTAGTGTCATACATAAAAAATAGGGCACTGTTGCATTTGGGGGCATACAGTTCTTCAGATTGTATGTGTGTAAATGTACGTAAAAGTGTGTAAATGCATAAAGAAAAAAATGTATGGGTCTAAATGCTATTTGAGTCTAAATACAGGGGATTTAGTCGCATATGTTATTATCTTTTGCTAGCTCTGCCAGCTAACCTTCATGTCATGCAGAAAATAGGCATATGTCTGTGTGAATCATAGCTGGATCTGTGCCCCCACCCCCAGATTTCAGTAAACCAGGAGTTGGAGCCGGTACCTGTCAAAACTAGATACCCTCCAACCCCCCCCAAGAAAAGTGTCAAAAACATGTTGCGCCCCCATAGTATAGGTGCTTTACTTTTGTAGATTTTTGATAGGAAAGGAAAAATCTAGTCAGGCCTGACTGTAGGTGCAGGCCTGAATGTTTTGATCTGGGCTAGGGGAGTAGCTCAGGGAGGGGCTAGAGACAGAGGGAAAGAACACCCTTTGGAAATTCCTCCCCCTTGAGCTTGTAAAGTTCTGGAAAGGGGGATGGAGGAGGAGGTGTCACTTCCTGACAAGGTGCCCTGACCAATCTACAGGATGGGTTGTCAGGGGGCAGGCCTCCTTAAATACAGTAATCTGCCAGCAGGTGTCAGGAGAATTCCGGTGGAAGAGTGAGGATGTAGTCAAGAGCTGCAGAGCAGGGAGGGGATCCTACTTCTCGGGGGGGGGGGGGGTGAACCTGAGGGCTGGGGCTTGGGTGCAGTCAAGAGCGGGAGTCTGCTCCTGGAATGGCACAGGAGAAGCAGGAGAGCATCTGAGGTCTACATGGAAGGAGACTCTTTAAAGGAATCCACCAAGAAGTCGGTGAGTGGTGGCCCCCTGGGAGTTGGAGGAGATGGCTGGGACAGTCTGGGAGAGAAAGAGGGGAAGGAAAGCCATTAGACCGCAGGACAGACCGGATGGGTCTGAAGAATGGGCTGGGAGTAGTAGTTCATCCAAAGGCCCATCTAGCACCAACGCACTTTGCTACACAAGAGAGGCTGTCTGGCTCTCACCCACAAAGGGTAGTTCTGAGACCTTGCCAGCAGCTGCAGCAGACCTAACCATGTGCTAGCTGTGGTGAAGAAGAAGTGTTGTAGAGGTCTAAAAAATTTATCTTCGGACAGGTGTAGCGGTTGGCGAGTAGTGTACTGGAGAGAAGTACAGGAGAAGTGTAACGGTCAGCAAGTAGTGTGCTGGAGGTGAAGAAGTGTATATACCAGCGGAGTATATAGCATGTCCTATGTTTAATTACTGGGCATCCCACAGTCATCCCTAATCCCTATCCAAGTTCAAACCCCTAAATAAAACAACAAAAACAAAGCACCGGCCTGTTCAGCGACTTTGGATGCGTGGAATACGTGTGATTGAGGGCAGCAGGCAGATGGACCACAACTTTTGGCCACTCTTAAGGGAGCACATGGCTACAAACAGAAGAGGAGGTGGGGAGGAGGGCATAAAGTGAACTTCCCTTTTAGGGTGAAGTTCCACTTTAAATTACCTAGGTCTCTTGGATGTTTGTTTGGTGCTCTCATTGGATAAAATTTATGAGCCAGCTTGGAACAGCTGCAGCATGGAGGTGAGTTTGTATGTATGATCATTATTTTACTAATCCCATAATTGACTTTTAAGGCAACCCATTTATTAAAAGCTCAACTTCAGGAAATTTGAAATGGATTCCTTGCAGTTGGGGGGGGGCTGCTTTTAGGATAGATGAGAAGCGCTTTTACTTACCAGATCCTCTGCTCCCCCTGCCAATAGCTCTCTTCCCTGCTTCGGTGGTAGATTGTCCCTCTGTGTCATCATGTCATATGCAAGACCCTGGAGTGTAGGGAAGAGGGAAGAGGATGCTGCAGGGATTGGTCTAGCAACATTAAGGAGGAGTGGAGGAAATCCTCTTTAACAAATCCCATAATTCATAATGAACAATTAACTCTTCAAGTGTGGATGCAGCACCGCTACAAGGGATCATTTTTTAGTTTACCGGTATTGGGCTTTAAATCAGCTTTCTGATGCACTAAACTGAAACAAAAAAAGGTGCATGCACTATATTTAGCAACATAGTAGCATGTTACTGTATGTTGTTATGCGATGCAATCCAGATTGTGTCAGGGCGAGGCCACGACACTCTTTATTATGGCGGTCTGGGCTAGATTTTCTGGGTTTATGGTAGAGACAGAGTTGGACGTCAGGGCCCCACCCTCACGAGGGGGTCAGTGTGTGAAGGGAGCTGTGGGGTGCATGTCGCACCATACTGTCCAGGTCAGGACAGAAAAAGGCCTGAGCCTGTGAAAGATGGAGCAGCAGGTAGCTGCAACTAAGCTGACAAAGGTACAGCGTTTTGTTAATGAGCACTGAGACAAGATGTGTTAGATGGTCTGGAGCAGGGATCTCTAATCTACGGCCCTCCAGCTGTTGCGGAACTACACACGTCCCATGAGGCATTGATAAACTCTGACATTCAGAGACATGACTAGGCATGAAGGGAATTGTATTTCCTGAACAACTGGAGACCCATAATTTGGAGACCCCTGGTCTGGAGGACCAAGGCAAGAGGCCTGGGCAGTAAAGCTGCAAAGAGAGCCACAAGGCTGAATATTGTTTGTAAGTCATATTGATGGTGAGAACCCCTACATGGGAAGACCTTCATTTGTGAATGTTTGCTTTCTTTTAACCTGTTTCAATACCGGGCGCTTTCACCCCCTTCCTACCCAGGCCAATATTCAGCTTTCGGCGCTGTCACAGGTTGAATGACAATTGCACAGTCATGCAAGACTGTACCCAAATGAAATTTCATTATATTTTTTCCACACAAATAAAGCTTTCTTTTGGTGATATTTTTATTTTCTGCTAAATAAACAAACATTTTGAAATAAAATTTTGCAAATAAATAATCTTTCTTCGTAAATTTAGGCCAAAATGTATTCTGGTACATTTCTTTGGTGAAAATAACCTAAATCAGTGTGTATTATTTAGTCTGTAGAAAAATTATGGTGTCTACAAATCATGGTATATAAATCTGAAAATTGATCAGTCCTGATGTATTGATGGCCTATCAAACTTCTTGAGGCCCAAAAATGCCAGGGCAGTGCAAATATCCCCCAAATTACCTTTTTGGAAATTAGATAGTCTGAGGAATTTAGCAAGAGGCATGGCACGTTTTTTGATGTTGTAATTTTTTGTTGGAAACAAAACAGTTTTTTTGCACTTTTTTATGTTTTACATAATGTAACTAGTGCAGTACAGCATCATCAAATAATTGATGTGCCATTGACCAGGGACAGTATGTAGTAAAACCCAATTAATAATTTTTCTTTTCAATGTTTTAAAATATTTTTTCTTTTTTCTTTTTTTTACATACTTTGACCAGAGATACACTGTTACCATAGTGACACTGCACCACCTTTTTTAACTACTATACTTGCTTATACCAGTGCCTTTCACTGCTATGTGCAAATATTTTTACTCAATGACAGTGTGTAGACACTGTCTATTGTTGTGATTAGCTGTAATTGGTTAATCACATGGTACAAATGGGCTGTGATTAGCCCTGTCTGTACCATGTGATCACTGTGACCAATCTCAGCTAGCAACACAATTGTATACAATGAATTACTTTAAAGGAAGCCATTCATTGTTTACAACTGTCATTATTATTATTATACAGGATTTCTATAGCACCAACAGTTTGTGCAGCGCACTACATCATAAAGGGAAACAATACAGCAACAGTACAATTCAATACAAGAGGGTTAGGAAGGCCCTGCTTCTGCGAGCTTACAATCTAATTGGTCACACTGATCCCATGACACTTGCAGCGGGCCGGTATAGTGATCAGTCATGTCCAGTGGACACAGCGGGTGACAGATCGTGTCAGAGCATGGCCCGTTCTCGGGAGGACATCATATGATGTCCTCCAAGAATCATAGGGTTCCCACCTGTCCGTCATTTTATGACGCAGGCTGGAAGCAGTTAAGTAAAAGTGGGCAGAAAAAGCTGTCGAGAGTCTGTAATAATGAGCCATTTGTAGATCACGAACTCGGGGTTCCCTCGGGCACGAAGTCCAAGCCCCAGACTGCTTCTTCACCAGAGCCCCTGATAGTGGGGATGGACTTGCAGCAAGCTGGAACCAGGTACGCCCAGCTGAGGATGCGGAGACCAACACGTCAGGCTTGCCAACCGCCAGTAAATTTACTGACAGTTTGTAAAAATCAGTGATTTTTACAACTGTCTATGAATATCAGGGTCTGATAATTTGTCATGCTGTGCTGATTTTTTAAGTGTAAACCAAGCAAATTACTTGATATGGGTATTGTCAGTGTTTCCATGTTGTGTTTGAATATCAATTGCCTTAGTTTTTAATAGGAGTTCTGTTATTTTTCAGGTTGCCAGTAAAAAATGTGCTCCGCCAGTAAATTTTCCATGTTTTGCCAGTAAAAAATGCTGCAGGAGGTTGGCAACACAGCAACACGTGTGCAGAGTACGAGCAGGGAAGCAAACAAAGAGATGTCCCAGGAAGTAATAGAAGGGAAAGGGATATAAACCCACAGTGGAGCAGGCGATGCCCAACGGTGAACAGAGAAGCCAAACACCACATGTGTAATGGAGTCACAGATCTGCAGCAAGGAAGTAAGAATTTCACAACAGAAATCTGCAGGCTAGACCATGACAAAAGCCCTGAAAAGACACCTCTGGCATGGAGTAAATTCACTATTTTGCACTACCAATGAGCTAAACAACCCCCAACTTGTCACAAGGTGCATTGGGAAAGGTAGCCATGATTAACCACTTCAATACTGGGTGCTTTCACCGCCTTCCTTCCGAGACCAATTTTCAGCTTTCTGTGCTCTCGCACTTTCAATGAGAATTGCGCGGTCATGCTACACTGTACCCAAATAAAATTCTTATCATTTTGTTCACACGAATAGAGCTTTCTTTTGGGGGCATTTAATCACCACTGCTTTTTTATTTTTTGCGATATAAGCAAAAAAAGAGCAAAACATTTGAAAAAAACACAATATTTTCTACTTTCTGTTTTAAAAGAAATTCAATAAAATCTAATTTTGTCATAAATGTATGCCAAAATGTATTCTGCTACATGTCTTTGGTAAAAAAAATCTGAATAAGTGTATAATAATTGGTTTGTGTGATCACGGACAGATGTACACAGATAATCATGTACAGATGTGCGCAGATGATCACACGGACATGTGTGTGCAGATGATCATTGGAACAGATGATTTTACTGGGACATATGTGGGACAGGTGTTTTTATTGTGTGGGGTGACACTGTGGGTGGGGGGGGCAAGTGTGGCGACACTGGGGACATGTGTGGGGACACTGGGGACATGTGGGGGGTGATGGCACTGTGTAAGGACACTGGGGCAGTGATCAGTGTGTAAACAGCTGTAAAAAACAGCTCATACACACTGATCACTACACGGCTGCAGCGATCCGCTCTCCCTCTCCTCCCTGACGACTTCCGTCTGAGGAGAGGGAGAGCCAATCGCCTAGCAACCGGCTTTCTGTTTACATCACATGATGGCTGTGATTGGACACAGCCATCATGTGATCAGGAAGGCTAATCACAGAGCCCTCCTGCCGATCTTAGATGTGCTGTGTACGGGTGACACGAGCGCATCGGAATCACGCTGCTGCGCGGGTACGCGCCCCTGCGATCGCTCTTCTTCTGAAGTACGTTCATGAACGTCCACTCAGAAGGAGGGAGTGCCCACCCGGCCGTATATATGCAGTGGCCGGGTGGGAAGTGGTTAAGGCCTGATGGCCAAAACTCATTGGCTTTTTTGACTGTTGCCCACATGCAATAATAAAAAGATGTTTTAGCTGACTTCCATGGCACCAGCCTTTCTCTTTTTTTGTATGGACTACATGGACGTTTACAGAGACTTCATAGGCTGAGTGCTGTGCTCATGAGGCTCAGCAGACATTGCACAGGAGGTGGCAGCTCGGATGCACCTGTTCTATTGGGAAAGGTGTTTGGAGTACCATTCAGAACGACTTAAAGGGTTACTAAGCCCACAACAGTAAAATCAGTCTGTTTATGCAGTAAAGCATGCTTGTTCTTCTCCCTGTGGAACGTAAGGGGTTAATCCTCTGCACTGTGTAAAAGGGCTGTTTGATCCTCTGTTCTCTGATCCTTCCCTTCTTCCACTGTCCCCAATCCATCTCCTGATAAGACAGAGCCTTTGGAGTCACTCTGCACATGCACAGTATGGTAAGTATTGCAAGAGAGTTATTTTTTCTCTTGGGAGGGTGCATGTGATCAGCACAGGGCCAATCGGCACTGTCCATACAGAGGGTCAGGGGTCCTGCAGCCTTATAGGACAGTCAGAGTATAATGAAAACTCCTCCTACAAGATTTAACCAGACACTGTTAGAAGTCACAAGCCTGCTATATATTGCTGATGAGAAAAGGGGATTTGACAGTTTATATTTACTAAAATAATTGCATTTCCATGTTCTGTGTACTGTGGGAGACCAGATATAGTGAATTAAAGGTCCTTGGTTTAGAAACACTTTAACCACTTGCTGACCAGCCGCTGTCATTATACGGCTGCAGGTTGCCACATTTCCACAAATCGCCGTAGCTGTACAGCTGCCTTTTAAATAGCTATAGCAGGCGTGCGCGCTGCACAGCGGGGAGAGCTGATGCGCGTGGCCGCTGACCGCGATGCCTGCCCTGGCCACCCACATTTGCTCTTTAGACAGAACGGGGATCTGTCAATGTAAACAGACAGATCCCCGTTCTATCAGGGAAGTAGAGAGAGAGCTGCTGTTCCTAGTATTCAGGAACAGAGTTCTCTCTCTACTCCCAGTCAACAGAAACACCTCCCTGGGAACACATTCAACCTTTTGATCGCCCTTGGTGTTAACCCCTTCCCTGCCAGTGACATTTCTAGAGTAATCAGTGTATTTTTATTGCACAGATCGCTGTATAAATGTCAATGGTCCCAAAAAAGTGTCAAGTGTCCCATCTGTCCGCCGCAATGTTGCAGTCCCGATCACCGCCATTACTAGTAAAAAAAAAAATAATACGGTAATAATAATGCCATAACTCTATCTCATAGTTTTTAGACGCTATAATTTTTGCGCAAACCAATCAATAAACACGCATTGCGATTTATTTTTTTTACCAAGCAGAATACATATTGGCTTAAACTGATGAAGAATTTTTTTTTTTTTTTGATATTTATTATAGCAAAAAGTAAAAAATGTTTTTTTTTTTTCACAATTGACCCTCTTTTTTTGTTTATAGTGCAAACAATAAAAAACGCAGAGGTGATCAAATACCACCAAAAGAAAGCTCTATTTGTGAGGAAAAAAAAGACACCAATTTCAATTGGGTACAACGTTGCACGACCGTGCAATTCTCAGTTAAAGAAACACAGTGCCATATTGCAAAAAATGGCCTGGTCAGGAAGTGGGTAAATCCTTCCGGGGGCTGAAGTGGTTAATGTGCGTCTGGACTCAATAGACTAATGGCCCGTACACACGATCCAATTTTTGGCCAACAATGGTAGTCCAACAGCCTGTTGGCCGATAATCTGACCATTAGTACGCACAATTCGACAGCCGATTTCCAATTGTCGTCCAACAGAAGTTGGCTGACAAGACTAGAAATCTTCTGTTGGCCAACAAGGCGTTGGCCGATTTTCGGCTCGTGTGTACAGAAGTTGCCCAACAAAAGTTGGAAGTGCAGACACGCATGCTCGGAATCCAGGAAGTGTTCAGTCGTGTAAACCTGCGTTCCTAATTCACAAATCACATGTACCTAAACTTCCTCATTATATGCTTGTAGCACGTCACTATGTTCGCCTTGATCGGATGATTACTAGAGTACCATCAGTACGCTAGACAAAATAGCCAGCTTGGACAAAAGTTGGACGTGCGGTCGTACGATAATCGGCACTTGTGTACGAGGCTTTGGAATTGCTGAGCTTTACGATGATGCAATAATGGTATGCTCATTGATCTGAATGGTACCAACTAAAAAAGTGACTATTTGCTTAAGAAAGATTTCTTGAGTGCAGGTGTATTTTACATTGCAAAAATGCATCGCATAGTCACAAAAACGAAAGGTGCAGCTCACTATTCAATCCCTGTGAATGTTTATAGCTATAGACTTTTCCTAAGCAGCCTCCTAATGCAGTCAGTACAGCTGTGTACCTATCATTAGCTCTCTATCTGCAGCTTGCAGAGTAGTCTCTATGGCTCCCCTGGTCCTGTGCAGACCATTAACCTTTCTGGCCTCTATTGCTGCAGGAGGTTACAAATCCTTTTTAAAAATACATTCCGTTCAGAATGTAGAATTTTTTGGCACGGAGCGTACACATCGTTATTACAGTGTGAATAATTCAGATTACAATTATACAGTGTACCCACCTTTCTTCCTGAACGCAGGCAGCTATACAGTAACAATACCTCCTTGCCTTGCACTGAATAAAATATTATTTTTTTTCAATTATAGAACGAGTGGACTTATGGCTGTTTAACATTATAATTGCTCCTATCGCTGTGCAGAGTTGGGCTATTTAAATTTAATTGCAGTCCTGCACATGCACCATCCGTTTTGGTGTAGCATTGTAAATCAAGCTGAAAAGGTTAAATTACTAAAGTTTTCTAGCGGTGTATTTCATTCAAGGCATTAAATCTTGCAATGGTCCAGAAAAATGAGAGCAGGTAGTGATAACCTTTAATTAAATAATTTGTTTTTTATATAATGAACAAATCATGAAGCTTACTACATTTTAATGTAATAAGAAATATTGAGTCAATGTTATCTATTATATACAACAATACATGCCTCTCTATCTACCCGGTTACAGACCACACACACCGTATCCTCATCATAGCAAATCAGGTTGGAGGATGAAAGACAGTGTCGCTCAAGACTTATAGGTCAGTTTTGGCCATGTAGTAGGGGGCTGAACCACATTCTGGATTTTTATAAATCATGGAAAATTTGTAATATTTCCCCACAGTAGTGCCTTCATATGGAGGTGTGTGACGCCATCATTTGGCCTTGCATATGCTGGAGAAGTTGACCTTCTTTAAGAAGTTTTGTATGATATAAGGATCAGTCATTTAATTTAGTTTGTTGGCCACCCTGCAAAACTAAAATATCAATTTTAAACAAGTTGTTTTACTTTGCATCTTTTTAACCACTTCAGCCCCGGAAGGATTTCCAGCTTTAGGACCGGAGCCCTTTTTGCGATTCGGCACTGCGCCGCTTTAACTGAAAATTGCGCGGTCGTGCGACGTTGTACCCGAGGCCAGGATTTCGACCTTTAGGAAGGCCCCGACTTCACCAATTTTTCTACGTTTCATTTTGTTGAACAAATTTTAACTATAAAATCAAAACGTCCCACCGGTTGTTTGATTTAATTTACTGACTAGGAATATAGTATGTTTTGAAGAATTTCTTCCAGTTGAAGAGGTCGTATACGTTCCGGTTTACTACCGCAGTGTGTGGAGGTATACTTCCGTGATGACACCCCTTTATAATGTTTAAAAGGTACTAAATATTTTTAGGTCTTACACCAAGTCGGGGGATGATGTACCGGTTTTGACTGGATATTCAGAACTCGCTGTGACAGA
>BLSH010164238.1:384768-396207 GCA_018402905.1 Glandirana rugosa | reverse complement strand
TGGGATGATTATCAGAGGCGGATCTTAAATAAGACAAATTAGGCGGCCACGAGGCCCCTGTAGGTGCGAGGCCTAAGGCGACCGCCTAATTTGCCTAATTAAAGAGCCGCCTCTGCCTTCAACGGTATATGGTAGGCCCGAATGCCCCTCAACGATTGGTGAGGCCAGAACAAGTACAGGCGATAGTAGATTGGGTGGTTGACAATGCCTCCAGTTCCTTCACATTGTCTCCCTCCCGGTCCCTTGATGAAAGCTCAGAGTTGGCACCTGAACCCCCTGGCCATCTGTCTTTCACCTCAGCCCCTTGTAAATTAGCCAAGCAGTCTGAGCCCCAAGTCATGCAAGAGACTCTTATGCTTTTTGATGACTCTCCTGGTGTGCTTTCCGTGGGCCATCCACATAGCGATGCCCCAGAAGTGGAAGACATTGAGTGCACCGATGCCCAACCACTTCTGTTGCAGGATGAGGACATGGAAACACCAGCGCAGCACGTCTCTGATGATGACGAAACACAGGTGCCAACTGCTGCAGCTTGCCTCAGTGTGCAGACTGACAAGGAGGGCAGTGGTGAAGGGTGGGTGGAAGATGATGGGGAAGAGGATGATGAGGTCCTAGACCCCACATGGACTGAGGGTCATGCGAGTGACGTGTGCAGTTTGGAGGAAGAGGTGGTGGTCGCACAGAAGCACCAGCACAGCAAAAGAGGAAGCAGTTTGCAAAAGCGGAGCGAGCGTCCCCTAGACAGTATGCATGCTACTACCCACCGCACCCAGGGACCTAGCACACTAAAGGCAGCTCAAAGGCGTTCCCCCGTGTGGCAGTTCTTCAGACAATGTGCTGACGACAAGACACGAGTGGTTTGCAAGTTGTGCAATGATAGCCTGAGCCGGGGCATAAATGTCCTAAACCTGAGCACAACCCCCATGATCAGGCATCTAAATTCAAGGCACAAGCTGCATTGGAATAATTACCTCAAAATCCAAGAAAGGTCTCGGCCTCCTCCTCCACCTCTACAGTGACAGTGTCACCTGCCACCCAGCAAACAGATGATATGACAGCAACACCACCATGTCCGCCACCGTCCCCAAGCATTTCCACACCATGGTCCCATGGAAGCTTACAGCTCTCCATCTCCCAAACACTGGAGAGAAAGAGGAAGTACCCCCCTACCCACCCGCGATCCCTGACCCTGAATGCTAGCATTTCAAAATTCCTGGTCTTTGAAATGCTGTCATTCCGTCTGGTGGACACGGACAATTTAAAAAACCTGATGGCGGTGGCTGTCCCACAGTACGTGGTTCCCAGCTGCCACTACTTTTCCAGGCGAGCCATCCATTCCCTGCACAAACAAGTCGGGGACAAGATCAAGTGTGCACTGCGCAACGCCATCTGTGGCAAGGTCCACATAACCACTGATACCTGGACCAGTGAGCACGGGCAGGGACACTATATCTTGCTAACTGCACACTGGGCAAATGTAGTGGCGGGTGGGCCTGAGCCGGCTAGCCACTTGGCGCATGTCCTTCCCCCACCGGGGATTGCAGGGCATTTCTCTTTGCCTCCTGTTGCCTCCTCCTCCTACTGCGCTTCCTCCTCCTCTACCACCTCCTCATCCGCTCAACGTAACACTTTCACCACCAACATCAGCACATCCAGGGGGAAACGACAGCAGGCTGTTTTAAAACTGATATGTTTGGGGGATAAACCCCACACTGCGCAGGAGCTGTGGACGGGCATTGAACAACAGACCAATGAGTGGTTGTTGCCACTGAGCCTCAAGCCCGGCCTGGTGGTGTGCGACAATGGCCGAAATCTCGTAGCGGCTCTGGGCCTAGCCCGTTTGATGCACATCCCTTGCCTGGCGCATGTGCTGAATTTGGTGGTACAGAATTTTCTAAAAAAACTACCCGGATATGTCAGAGCTGCTGCAGAAAATGCGGGTCGTCTGTGCGCACTTTTGGCGTTCTCACCCTGCTGCTGCTCGCCTGTCTGTGCTGCAGCGGAACTTCGGCCTTCTCGCTCACCACCTCATATGCGACGTGCCCACAAGGTGGAACTCCACCTTGCACATACTGGAGAGACTGTGTGAGCAGCAGCAGGCAATAGTGGAGTTTCAACTGCAGCACGCACGGGTCAGTCGCTCTGCGGAACAGCAACACTTCACCACCAACGAGTGGGCCTCCATGCGAGACCTGTGTAGCATATTGCAGTGTTTTGAGTACTCCACCAACATGGCCAGTGCCGATGACGCTGTTCTCAGTGTTACTATCCCACTTCTATGTCTCCTTGAAAAATCACTTCGGGCCATGATGGAAGAGGATGTGGCACAGGAGGATGAGGAGGAAGAGGGGTCATTTCCACGGTTATCAGGCCAGTCATTCGCAAGTGGCTCGGAGGGTGGGTTCCTGCACCAGCATAGGCCAGGCCAAAAATATTCAAGCCAGTGCACAGTTCTGCAGGACGAGGAGGACGAGAAAGATCATGAGGAGGAGGAGGAACCGCAGCAGGGTGGCACCCAATGCAGCTCGTGGGCATCACTGGAGCGTGGCTGGGGGGATACGGAGGACACGGATGATATACCTCCCACAGAGGACAGCTTGTCTTTACCTCTGGGCAGCCTGGCACACATGGCCGACTACATGCTGCAGTGCCTGCACAATGACAGCCCACATTGTAACGTGTGCCGATTACTGGGTGGCCACCCTGCTGGATCCCCGTTACAAGGACAACATGCTGTCCTTAATTCCCTCACTGGAGCGTGAGAGGAAGATGCGCGACTACAAGCGCACACTGGTAGACACGCTGCTGAGGGCATTCCCAAATGACACCGGGGGCTCAGTGGAAGCACCATGCGAAGGCAGAGGAGGAGGAGGAGGAAGAGGCCGCCAACGCAGCTGTGGCACTGCCAGCACCTCAGAAGGCAGGGTTAGCATGGCCGAAATGTGGCAAAGCTCTGTCAGCAGCCCGCCACAATAAACAGCACCACCAGCCGATAGGCAACGTCTTAGCAGGAGGCAGCATTTCAGCAACATGTTGGAAGAGTATGTGTGCACAAGCCTACACGTACTGACTGATGGGTCTGCCCCATTCAACTTCTGGGTCTCCAAATTGGCCACATGGCCTGAGCTTGCCCTTTATGCCTTGGAGGTGCTGGCCTGCCCTGCAGCCAGTGTATTGTCTGAACGTGTGTTTAGCACGGCAGGGGGCGTTATCACAGACCAGCGCAGCCGCCTGTCCACAGCCAACGTGGACAAGCTAACCTTTATTAAAATGAACCAGGCATGGATCCCACAAGACTTGCCTTTACCTTCTGCAGAATAGACATTTAGACCGGACTCACACAGCCATTCGTATACTTGTTTTTTTGAATATGCCTCAATATTTTGGGGGCTACCCCAATTATAAACAAAAAAAAAAAAAACAGTGTTGGCTACCTCCTCCTACTCCTCCCCCACCGCCACTTCCACCTACACTGCCACGGTCACGGCCTAGTCAACCTCTAGGCTCCTACTCCACATTCCTCCCATTTTTTAAAATTTGATTTTAATTTATTTTCCCTATGCCCATTTTTTTGTAGGGCACTTGCCCTACTCTTACCCCCATTTTACTTCCTTTTGCAGTCCTCCAGCACTTGCCAGGACTATGTTATAGCCATTTTTGTGCCGAAAAGTTTGGGTCCCCATTGACTTCAATGGGGTTCGGGGTCCGGGATAAAGTTTGGGTTATGTTCGATACCGAACCCGGACTTTTTCCCGAAGTTCGGCCGAACCTACCGAACCCGAACAGTGCTGCCTCATCAGTGCAGCCTCATCAGTGCCCGTCAATGCAGCCTCATCAGTGCCCATCAGTGCAGTCTTATCAGTGCACATCAGAAAAGAAGAAAAAGTACTATTTTTTTCAAAATGTTTGGTCTTTTTCCACTTGTTTGGCAAAAAATAGAAAACCCAGTGGTGATTAACCACTTGACCACTGGGCACTTAAACCCCTTAACAACCAGACCAATTTTCAGCTTTCAGTGCTCTCACATTTTGAATGACAATTACTCAGTCATGCTACATCGTACCCATATGAAATTTGCGTCCTGCTTGTGTTAAAGGGACATCGGCACTGATAATCAGGGCACTGATTATCAGTGTCCTGATTTTAGTGCAGTCCCAACAGTGCCCACCAGTGCTGCCAATCAGTGCTCAGTGCTGCCAATCAGTGCCCGACAGTGCTTCAAATCAGTGCCCATGAGTGCCTCCCCATCATTGTCACCTATCAGTGCTGCATATCAGTGTCCATCAGTGCTGCTTACAAGTGCCTATTAGTGCCCATCAGTGCCGCCAATCAGTGTCCACCAATGCTGCCAATCAGTGCTCATCAGTGCCCATCAGTGCTGCCAATCAGTGCCCATTAGTGTCTTCTCATCAGTGTCACCTATCAGTGCCACCTAACAGTGCCCATCAGTGCAGCCTATCAGTGCCCATCAATGCAGCCTCATCAGCGCACAGGATTAAATGAGAAAAATTACCTGTTTGCAAAATTGTATAACAAACTATGAAAAATGTTTTTTTTTTTTTCAAAATGTATGTTTTTTTTCCTTTGGTTAGCAAAAAATAAAAACCCCAGTGGTAATTAAATACCACCTAAAGAAACCTCTATTTGTATGAAAAAAATTATAAAAAATTTCATATGGGTGCTGTGCTGCATGACTGCGCAATTGTCATTCAAAGTGTGAGAGCGCTAAAAGCTGAAAATTGGCCTGGGCAGGAAGGTGGGTAAAAGTGCCCTGTAGGCAAGTGGTTAAACAATATACTGTAAGTCATTTTACATTCATGTTAAAAATGGAGACATGTTTCTTCTTTATGACTCTTTCAATAAAATAGCCATCAAAAAAACATATTTTATTTTTTTGCTTTTGAGAAATGCAGCTGGCGTCAAACTTGGGCTGGTTAATTCAGGTCCGTGCCGCTGACATGGCATGTTCTTAAAATATGTAATTCTTCCATATATTGATCTTTACAAACTTGAAAGTAAATCAATATGCTGCATTTTATCCATAAATCTTGCGGGTTCGTATTTTAGATTTATGCTTGTGCCACAATACTCAACACCTCTTGATTACATGCTATACTTTTGGAATGGAAAGTTATCAAAAATGTATAGGGCCATAAATTGTACCATCGATCAAGGAGCCAATCAGTTTCTTAGACAATTCTGGTTTCAGACTGCAGAATGGACAGAATACTCCTACTGGGTCATTTTTTCGAAAGCCTTAAAGCAGGCCTAGCTTTTGCATTTTAAGACTCTCTGAATACATTGAATACATTCCTGAAGTATCACTATATAAAGCAACAGAAAAACATTAAAAAAAAAACTTTAAAGGACAAGTTCAGCAAAAAAACAGCTTCCCCCTCTAAACCCTACCTCTCAGCCAGTGGCGGCTGGTCAATAAGGGGCGCTTGGGTGCTGCCTCCCCACCGCTGACAAAAAAAAAGTCAGCCCAACCCCCTACAGGAGGCGCCAGTATATTGACTTTTTTTTTTTTTCTCGGCTAGTGAGCCAATTGGTCAGTCATTAAAGACTATGTGTGTGCGCTGAACAGGCGACCACACATAGTCTGATTGGCTGTCCTGAGCCAGTGACTGACTGGCATTGGATGCTTTGGGCGGGGGGCGGGACTGTGGCAGACGTGCAGAACTCCGCCGGGTTTCAGTCCCGACTCCCATGCCACAGACCATCTGTCCGCAAGCGAAGCTCTGCACACTGACAGCCCGCTCTCCGCAAGCCGATTTCTGCACACTCCTGCCTGCCTGCCTATTAGATGGGCTTTGGGGGGGAGGGGGTGTCTGCAATGAACCCCACCTGTGATATTGGCTGCAATTTACCCCCACCTGTGTTATTGGCTGCAATTTACCCCACCTGTGATATTGGCTGCAATTTACCCCTACCTGTATTATTGGCTGCAATTTATCCCCACCTGTGATATTGGCTGCAATTTACCCCCACCTGTGATATTGGCTGCAATTTACCCCACCTGTGATACTGGCTGCAATGTACCCACACCTGTGATATTGGCTGCACCCATACCTGTGATATTGGCTGCAATTTACCCATACCTGTGTTATTGGCTGCAATTTACCCCACTTGTGATACTGGCTACAATTTACCCCCACCTGTGATATTGGCTGCAATTTACCCATACCTGTGTTATTGGCTGCAGTTTACCCCCACCTGTGATACTGGCTGCTATATACCCCTACCTGTGATGCTGGGGCTCTATACTATGTCCTGTGATACTGGCTGCTATACACCCCACCTGTGATGCTGAGCTATATACCATGTCCTGTGATGCTGAGCTGTATACTGTGTCCTGTGATGCTAAGCTGTATACTGTGTCCTGTGATGCTGAGCTGTGTACTGTGCCCTGTGATGCTGAGCTGTATACTGTGTCCTGTGATGCTGAGCTGTGTACTCCTGACACGATTCTATAAGGGGTGGGGCTTATTAGAAGTAGGAGGGGTCACAAAGAAAGGGCGGGGCCTGGTGCCCCCTAACCTAAAACTTCCCCAGCCGCCACTGCTCTCAGCAGGTGCTTACTTCCTCTGAAGGATTGTGGCCTCCTAAATTGTCTACAGCCTGGCCAATAAAAGTGTAGTGACATGCTGCTTACACCACTACATAGATTTTTATAGAATGTTGCTCCTGCAGTAGAGGCACATCTTATTCAGGTCTATGAAACATTGGTGCACAGGCACAGGCAGCCTGGCACTAGATTTTTCCCAGTCAGGCTATAGACAACATGGCCACTGTCAGTGGAGGTAAGTAAGAAAGGGGAATGGATAGCCAAGTTTAGTGTATTTAAGGCGCTAGGGAGGAAACCATTTTAATATTTAATATATTGTAATATGGGGGATATCTATCTTAGTGCTAAATACATTTTTCAGTGAGTCCACGGCAGTCAGCTATTAGGTTTAAGGGCGTGGCAGTCCATTTTCATTAAAAGGAACAAAAATAATAGTCCATACACGCATGGATTGCCCACACAGGGGTTCTTCTCCAGTAAATAAACACATGTAGTGGTACACCCATAGGGGCTACTGAAAGTTGTGGTTCACCGGTCACCAAGCCCAGCCCGGCATTCATAGTTACATAGTTACATGGTTAGTCAGGTTGAAAAAAGACACAAGTCCATCCAGTTCAACCAAAAACCTTGGTGCAGGGCGCCCACGAACGAGCAGATGGACTCCATCCTGAAACTTATCGTCTTTACGAAGCGGTTTAGCGCCTTCAGGTCCAGAACTGGCCTGACACCACCCTTTTTGGGCACCACAAAAAGGTTTGAGTAAATCCCGTGAAATCTTTCCACTATGGGTACCGGAACAATCACTCCTTGTTCAGCAAGTGCCCGAATGGCACCTAGAAGCGCCTCCCGACGCCTCTGAGGGAGTCTCAAGTTTGAGGGGAAGAACCTTTCTGGGGGCAGAGTGCTGAATTCTATCCTGTACCCGGTGGACACCACCTCCAGCACCCACCAATCGGTGATGCAGGCAGTCCAACTGTCTGTGAACCCCAGCAACCGGCCCCCCACCCGTGAGTCGGGTGGGGCAACCCATTATGCAGAGGTAGATTTATCCTTCGCTTTTTCGGACTTATGCTGCCAGGGCCTTTTACTGTGCCCCGCGGAAGCCTTCCCGGCCTTGAAGCCCTTACCCGCTAAGCCGGGTGCCCGAAAAAACTTCTTCTGACCTGAAGAAACAGGGCCCTGCCTATGGCGAAAATCTCGCCCCTTTGGCTCTGGAAGGAAAGTACTCTTCCCTCCCGTGAAATCCTTAATGATTTCATCCAACTGTGGGCTAAACAGATGCCCTCCCTGAAAGGGAAGATCTGCAAGAGCTTTCTTTGAAGCCTGGTCGCCTGACCAAGAGCGGAGCCACAGCACCCGCCTGATAATTGCAAAAACAGACATACGGGAAGAAGGTCCCAAGCTGCATGGCATATGTAGCGGAGATCTTCTTCCAAATGTTGTGCCCGCTGTACTTCAGCCTGTGCACCTTCACCAGATAAACCAGTGTGCAGCGTGGCAGCGTGCTCACGAAGAGACTGTGCCGCTAGCGCCGGCCGCATGGCTGACCCAGCCAACAAGAATAGTGCTTTAGACACTGCCTCTGTGCAGCGATCGGCCGCCTCCCTAAAAGACGGAAACCCCTCCAAGGGAATGGCCGTTGCTTTATTCACACGAGCCACTGGGGGGTCCACCGCTGGGGGGTCCACCTACCTCAGACACTCAAAGACAATGAACAGTACTTTTTTTTTTTGTTTGTTTTATTGAGGGAATTTAACTTGGATGGGGTAAGGGAATTTATGAGATGCCCGGAAAATTTAACTTGATTGGGACAAACTATGTACACTCCTTGTACATACTACTCCTTTAGTCTCCTTCAGCACAACACTTGCTTGCAGACGGTTACACCGCCTCTCTCCTGCACTACTCTTACACTTCAGGCACAGGTAGCACATGGTTGTATTAGTTACGCCTGACACTGACTCAGCCATGCCTTAGTAGCTGTCCTAGGTTGACTAATGATCCCAGCTAGTCTCTTCTAGCATTGACAGCCCTCCTGGCTGCAGCTGCCTAACTCCACTGCCCATGACTAGGGATGAGCTCCCTGTTCGAGTCAAACTCACATTCGACTCGAACATCGGGTGTCCCTCTGTTCGGGTTTTTCCAAACATTATAGGGCATTCGCTGGAACTTTGCGTGCCCCATAATGCATTCCAAATGCAAATCATGTGCATGCTTTGGCCAATCAGTGGGCGGCCTGCTGTGAGAGCTTTGATAGATAGATAGATAGATAGATAGATAGATAGATAGATAGATAGATAGATAGATAGATAGATAGATAGATAGATAGATAGATAGATAAAAAGAAAACAAGACAGATAAATAGATAGGGCTATCTGTATACAATCAGGCAGTGAAAGAAAATATATATACCTTCCTAGTGTATATATACAGTATCTCACAAAAGAGAGTACACCCCTCACATTTTTGTAAATATTTTATTATATCTTTTCATGTGACAACACTGAAGAAATGACACTTTGCAACAATATAAAGTAGTGAGTGTACAGCTTGTATAACAGTGTAAATTTGCTGTCCCCTCAAAATAACTCAACACACAGCCATTAATGTCTAAACTGCTGGCAACAAAAGTGAGTACACCCCTAAGTGAAAATGTCCAAATTGGGCCCAATTAGCCATTTTCCCTCCCCAGTGTCATGTGACTTATTAGTGTTATTAGGTCTCATGTGTGAATGGGGAGCAGGTGTGTTAAATTTGGTGTTATCGCTCTCATACTGGTCACTGGAAGTTCAACATGGCACCTCATGGCAAATAACTCTTTGAGGATCTGAAAATAAGAATTGATGCTCTACATAAAGATGGCATAGGCTATAAGAAGATTGCCAAAACCCTGAAATTGAGCTGCAGCACGGTGGCCAAGACCATACAGTGGTTTACCAGGACAGGTTCCACTCAGAACAGGCCTCGCCATGGTCGACCAAAGAAGTTGAGTGCACATGCTCAGCGTCATATCCAGAGGTTGTCTTTGGGAAAGGTATGAGTGCTGCCAGCATTGCTGCAGAGGTTAAAGGGTGGGGGGTCAGCTTGTCAGTGCTCAGACCATACACCGCATACTGCATCAAATTGGTCTGCATGGCTGTTGTCCCAGAGGGAAGGCTCTTCTAAAGATCACACACAAGAAAGTCCACAAACAGTTTGCTGAAGACAAGCAGACTAAGGACATGGATTACTGGAACCATGCCCTGTGGTCTGATGAGACCAAGATAAACTTATTTGGTTCAGATGGTGTCAAGCGTGTGTGGTAGCAACCAGATGAGTACAAAGACAAGTGTGTCTTGCCTACAGTCAAGCATGGTGGTGGGAGTGTCATGGTCTGGGGCTGCATGAGTGCTGCCGGCACTGGGGAGCTACAGTTTATTGAGGGAATGAATGCCAACATGTACTGTGACATACTGAAGCAGAGCATGATCCCCTCCCTTCAGAGATTGGGCCACAGGGCAGTATTCCAACATGATCGAGACCTCAAACACACCTCCAAGATGACCACTACCTTGCTAAAGAAGCTGAGGGTAAGGGTGATGGACAGGCCAAGCATGTCTCCAGACCTAAACCCTATTGAGCATCTGTGGGGCATCCTCAAACGGAAGGTGGAGGAGTGCAAGGTCTCTAACATCCACCAGCTCTGTGATGTCGTCATGGAGGAGTGGAAGAGGACTCCAGTGGCAACCTGTGAAGCTCTGGTGAACTCCATGCCCAAGAGGGTTAAGGCAGTGCTGGAAAATAATGGTGGCCACACAAAATATTGACACTTTGGGCCCAATTTGGACATTTTCACTTAGGGGTGTACTCACCTTTGTTGCCAGTGGTTTAGACATTAATAGTTGTGTGTTGAGTTATTTTGAGGGGACAGAAAATTTACACTGTTATACAAGCTGTACACTCACTACTTTACATTATAGCAAAGTGTCATTTCTTCAGTGATGTCACATGAAAAAATATATTAAAATATTTACAAAAATGTGAAGGTGTACTTACTTTTGTGAGATACTGTGTGTGAATATATATATATATATATATACATATATATATATATATATATATATATATATATACTGCACTACTTGACCTTTAACTGGAGAGACAGGCTCGCCATTACACCATTATACCCTTAGGCTCTGTGCTATTGAGTACAGTGGAGTGGTCTCCTCAAGGAATATGGGGCTCATTTTATATCTCAAAGCACAGAGATGCACACATGGGCAGAATTGCATTGTTTGGCCAAAGGAAAATGTAAATTCTGCTTGCAGGTTTGGCATAGGTTGAAGGCTTTGATACAGAAGGATATGTTAAGGTCTGGAATGGGGCAGGTAGTTTTCTGAGGTCTGTGAATGGGCGGATACACTCCTGAGGTCTGTGATGGGGCAGTTAGCATTTGGGGGTCTGTGATGGGGCAGATCATTTGATGAGTCAGTGGAAGTGGATGAGTGAGCTATTTGGCATTACATTTGATAAAACTATAGCTTACCTTTACATTTATTTTAAACACTAATGGTATAATTGCCTGTAATATGTATTTACTGTAATGTAAAGCATATCTGAAGCAATTGTTTTTTATTTAGTGGGAAAACGGTTAAAACTTTATGGCTGGGGTGAAAAAAGGGAATGGAATGTGAGCACCCCACTCTGTCAGGAGGAGCATTACCTCTGTCCAGAGGAAGATAAGGTCACTGCTCCTCCTATGGGTAAATCTTTTGCATCTTTTTTTGCCTATTGAACCAGTACAAACAATATACAGTGCATTGAGATGGTACTCCTGATTAGAGACAACCCCCCCCCCCCACACTTCCGAACTCAATCAGTGTGGGGACCTG
>BLSH010164238.1:345553-380853 GCA_018402905.1 Glandirana rugosa | reverse complement strand
CCCCCCCCCCCCCCCCCCCCCCCCCCCCCCCCATCGCGGATAGCCAGCAGAGATTGAGTCCACCCTACCTGCTCCCTGACCCCCCGGAACACAGTGAGCGTGTGAGCGTGCCTCCGGCGGCGCGCACTTGCTCACAATGCTAGTTATCGAGACCACCGCCAGGTGACAGCGGTTTGCGATAATGAGACACTTTGCCGCCGTCACAATGCGGCGGGTGGTTGGCAAGTGGTTAAAAACAAAATATAACCGCAAAAATATCACCTGTGATGTAAATCCATTGTCAATCACATTGTCCAGTGGTGCAGACCCTTGTGATCATGAGGAATGACAATTCCAATGACCTATCAAAAAAGAAAACAGAGATCGTGCACAATGAATGTAAACAAAGGGGCGTGGAGCTGTCTGAAATCATTCACCAAATAAGGTTATGTCCATATTTGGTGAATGACGTCTCTCGGGTTGCTTCTGGCTCTGCAGTTTGTCAGAAGTATGTGAATAACAGCAGTGGCTGCATATAATTGCAAATGTTTTGATAGATAAAACAGATCACAAATCAGCAACCAAGTATGCATTTAGCTGGAGTTCTACTTAAGGCTGGGTTCACACTGGAAACGGCACACAACAGGGGTCCGGTGCATCCTGGTTCATCGTCTCAGGTAGAGTTGAGCGAACCCGAACTGTAAAGTTCGGGTCCTTACCGAACTTTTGGGTGTCCGGGACCCAGACCCGAACCCGGACTTTTCAAAAAAAGTCCGGGTTCGGGTCCAGGGTTCTGGTATTTTATTCCACGTGTTGAAAAGCTGCCAAGGGCAGCCAATCAACAAATGTTTCACTGGTTTTCCCTAGAAGCCATGCCTACTAATGACATGGCTGTGATTGGCTAGTGCACCATGTGACCCAGCCTCTATGTGGGGCTGGAGTCACCGTGCTGCATGTCATATGCTCTCAGGATAGTTTAGGGAGAGGATGCTGCTGGCTCTGTGAGGGACAAATTGCAGATATTATAGAACATCTCATCCTGCATTACTGAACGATCTGATTGTGGACTAGGGAAAGATACTAGTACTGGTGCTTTGAGGGAGGGAGAGATACTAGTACTGGTGCTTTGAGAGACAGATTGCACACCTCATCCTGCTGCACAGAATGATCTGACTGGACTAGGTAGAGTCTGTTGCTTTAAGGGAAAGATTAGTGTTCTAAAATCATCATCAAGTTGTACAGGGAAAGGTTCCAGTTGTTGCTTTAAGGGAAAGATTAGTGTTCTAAAATGATCATCAAGTTGTACAGGGAAAGGTTACAGCTGTTGCTTTAAGGGAAAGATTAGTGTTCTAAAATGATCATCAAGTTGTACAGGGAAAGGTTCCAGCTGTTGCTTTAAGGGAAAGATTAGTGTTCTAAAAATCATCATCAAGTTGTACAGGGAAAGGTTCCAGCTGTTGCTTTAAGGGAAAGATTAGTGTTCTAAAATCATCTTCAAATTGTGTGGGAAAAGCCTATATCAGCTGCAGGGAGCCATATTAGTGTTCTAAAATCATCTTCAAAGTGTATGGGAAAAGCCTATTGCAGGCGCAGGAGCCATATAAGTGTTCTAAAATTTAGGACACTAATATGGCTCCCCGCGGCTGAAATAGGCTTTTCCCACACAATTTGAAGATGATTTTAGAACACTAATATGGCTCCCTGCGCCTGCAATAGCTTTTTCCCATACACTTTGAAGATGATTTAAGAACACTAATATGGCTCCCCGCGCCTGCAATAGGATTTTTCCATACACTTTGAAGATGATTTTAGAACACTAATATGGCTCCCCGCACCTGCAATAGGCTTTTCCAATACACTTTGAAGATGATTTTAGAACACTAATATGGCTCCCTGCGGCTGATATAGGATTTTCCCACACAATTTGAAGATGATTTTAGAACACTAATATGGCTCCCTGCGGCTGATATAGGCTTTTACCACACAATTTGAAGATGATTTTAGAACAGTAATATGGCTCTATGCCCCTGCAATAGGCTTTTCCCACACACTTTTAAGATGATTTTAGAACACTAATCTTTCCCTTAAAGCAACAGCTGGAGGCTTTCCCTGTACAACTTGAGATGATTTTAGAATCTAAAATTATCTCCTAGTTCTATAGGGAGAGGTTCCTACTGTTGCTTAAAGGGACAGATTATTGTTTCTTGCACAAAATTAAAAAGTGCATCTACATTGCTGGTTTAAAAAAAAAATAAAAAATTTCAAAAATAAAAAACAGTGTTGGCTACCTCCTCCTCCTCCACCGCCACTTTCACCGCCTCCTCAACCTCCAACTCCACATCCACCTCCATTTTTGATTTTTTTATGTGATTTTAGGTTAAAAAATATTTTAAGTTATTTCCCTATCCCCATTTCTTTGTGGGGCACTTGCCCTACTCTTACCCCCATTTCCTTCCTTTTGCAGACCTCTAGGACTTTCCATGACTTTGTTACAGCCATTTTTGTGTATGAAAGTTCGGGTCCCCATTGATTTCAATGGGGTTCGGGGTCCGTGTCAAAGTTCGGGTACAGTAGGAACCCCCCATCACCCACTCTTCATCAGAACTTTTATTTGGAGACAACCACTTCGACAGGTGCTCCATGGACCCAAACTCCGCCAGCAGTCTGGGTGACCCCCAGTCTATGGCCCTGTCCTCAGCATCCCCGCTTGTCTCAACAAGAGGCTCATCCCACTTCACCACTAGCTCTGACCCCGCTGGTATTGCTATAGGGTGGGACTTGGCTGGCATTTCAGGGACCCCGGAATCCTGCATGACAGTACTCACAGTATCCAGGTCCCCGGCCGGGTCACAGGCCATGACAGCCTCCTCTCTTCCTCAGTCCTCTGTCTTTTCAGAGGAGCCGCTTGGCTGCCACTCTACCCCGCCTTGATGGGATGATCCCAGGCCCACTCCGGCCTTCCAGGACTTCCGAGGCTGCGGGCGACAAACTCCCGTGCACAGGTCCACTGTGTAATATGATGGCTCCTGCTGTGTGGATGTTAGCCGGGTCAGCAACTCACCACAATGGCTGCACCGGGCCCAAGCGGTAACTTCCGTGGTAGGCATCCGGCACTCCGCACATAGCAAACATAGCTGCTCGGCCCCTTCTATCACTCCCAGGTCGAGTCCCCCAGGAAGCTCCAGTTGGACACCCTTGTCCACGAGTGTCCATTCCGGCTTGCCCGGCAACCAGGTGAGCGCTGACAAAAGACCGCAATCTTCCTCTGCCTCGTGGTGTCTGAAGCTAGCTGCAAATGTTGGGCGTGGCACCGCCCCCTTCTCTACCAGACAGACTGGTGCCAAAAGTCTTGATGAGCAGGCTTGCTGCAGGTCATGCTACTGTAACACCTTGTGTGAAGGATGGAAACTTGCAGATATGCTGAGGCTAGCAGGACTTGTCCAGACATGCTGACCTTGTTGGTGGTTGCCGGTAGAAACAGTAATTGTAGCAGCCACTGTTTTGCTGGAAAGAACACCTTTAACACAGTCTCTCACTCCAACAACAGAAAACATTTCCAGGCATACTGCGAGCAGGAGTTTGAAGCACAAGTCTATAATGCCCAGCTTTTGGCATATTTATAATCCAGTGGGTGATGTCCAGCTTTTGCAGAGAGCTTGACATATTTATAATCCATGGGCGCAATCACCACACGTGGTTGCCACGGGTGGCAGCACATGTTTAACAAGTCACTGAATTGCAGAAAAGTATTTTACAAGTCACCGCCCCAGCACTGGTTGCTAGGGGCAATGGCACTTGCATAAAGCACAGTTTGGTGGGCAGAGCACATAAGTCCTTTCCCGGGTTCAACCTTGCTAATAGCAAACAGTCACATTTCCTTGACTCAGTTCACTTCCGTTGCTAGGAGTAACGACTGGCAAAATTATGTGAAACAGGTGAATCCCGGATACGAGCCCCAAATGTAGCCAATGGCCCCCTTAGGGGTGGCTGGTTGTTGTGGTTCTTCTGATCACACTGCCCTCAGTCACACTTTTTCCGCACATCCAGAGACACAGAACAGGCTGGTACTTTGCTTTGTTTTTTTTATTAGGGGATTTGAACTTGGATGGGGTAAGGATGATTATGGGATGTCCAAGAATCGAACAGTTCTTTACATGGGACCTCTATATACACCTCCGTATATACACTTCTCCATCTTCCTCCAGTACAACACTTGCTTCTCTTTGTTCCTCTCTCCTGCACAACACTTGCTTCTCACAGGTGAGACCTGGAAGGATATTTACCAGGCCTCCAAAATGTCTCTTAGGCCTAGCTAGCACATAGTGAGGCCTGCTGTAGTTTAAACAGGACCTCCGGACCAACCATTACAGGCAGAGGCTAATAGCCCCAAAAGTGTAGCAAAGTACTCTGTGCTAGCTAGTGCGACGGACTACTACTCCCAGCCCATCTTCTTCCAGGCCCTGCCAGCTCTTCCAGCTGCAACAGCCTTCTCCACTGCCACAGAAACATCAGAGTCCCAAAATGGTCTCTGCATCCTTCCCAGACTGTCTCTCACCCCAATCTACTCCGGCATGCCTCCACCAGTATCCCAGGGTATGTTGCTCACTAACTCCTGACACTTGTAGTTCCACACTGAAGATCTCTCTCGATGGTGCTCTCTCCCTCTGTCCTTTCTGCTCTGCCTTGTGCTTCCCACCAGGATCTCGCTCCTCCTAGCTGCACCCTAGCACTCCAGGCCCGGGGTCACCCCTCCAGACTGGGAGCTCCCCCTGGGCCGCGACAGCTACTACACTATCACATCTTCAGACTTCCATCCACACTTTGCCTGCCCTCACTGGACAGACCACAGCATTTTAAGGAGGCCTGCCCCCTGTCAATCCAGGTTGGGGACCGGTCAGGGCCCCCCAACATACCTCAGAAACCCCTACCTCCTCCTCCCATCCCCCCTCCAGATCCTTCTGAAGAAAAGGGGAGGAGTAACCGAGGGGTGTTTCCTCCTGCAGTCTCCAGCTCCCCGAGTGACTCCCCTGCCCAGAATCAAAACAATCAGGCCTGCATTTAAGTCATGCCTGACTAAACCCGCCCCACCCAGCAAAAATTTCACTCCAACACCTACCCAGGAGAGCGCTACATATATATATGTGTGTCTACACCAACAGAATACCAAAGACTGTCCACATAACTGGATAGGTAATCATTTGTGTGTGTTGGATGGTATCTGTATCACAGATGGACTAATGTGAGGTCGCATTAGAGATCCCCCTAAGGCAGTGGTTCTCAACTCCTGTCCTAAGGACCCACTAACAGGCCGTGTTTTCAGGATAACTTAAATACATCACAGGTGATATCATTTGCTGCTCAGTGATTGCAGTATTCTAGTCTGCATCTCCCCAAGGTAATACTTAAAATCTGGCCTCTTAGTGAGTGCTGAGGACAGGAGTTGAGAACCACTGCCCTAAGGGGTAGCCTACAAGTAAAACATAAGTATAAATTTGCACATTGGGCAGACCAAGAAACAGTGTCTTCCCCAGGTGAGAACCTAAAGGGTGATGAATGCCAAGAGGGATATTCAGGATGAACTGTCCAAAGAGCAACCTTACCTATCTTTTAACAGATCTGTAGCATCTGCAGCATCTGCTCTCGGCTTTGGCTCTGTTGGATACACGTTTTTAATGTGTTTTTTTACATATTTGTAAATAAAATTATACCTTTTTAATAACAAGGTGTCAATGAAGCTTTAAGAGTCCCACCCTTAAGGGGGTATATCCAATTCCTTCCCTCATCTCTATGGTAAGCCGGCTAAGCTGCCTAAAATGCCAGTCATGGGCTTCCTGGGGGCACGGGAGAGCCCAGGAAGGTGAAGGGAGGGGGGACCCCCTTCCGCCACATGTAAAAACAATTCAATGGCTCTATAGCGGCTCAAGTTGCTTTTACATTATTCAGCATCGCTGGCTAAAAAAAAAAGATACCAGGGTCATGGCTGCCGCTGTATAAACACTAAAGCCGGTGGGAAATGGTTAAATGGTATCATCTAGTCGCATGTTCCCTTAAAAAATAACAAAAAAAGATAAAATACTCCCTTCTTTTGCAGCAATCTGCTTATTGTTCTATTAAATTCTATTGCCTAAGATAAATCCATATTTCACGGCTAATTTTCACCATGATGGGAGATATAAAAACCCTTCAGTGGTCTTATAAAGCTTTTCTATAGCTGCACAATGCTTTCCAGTGAGATATGATATTCCTTGGGGGAAATAAATAGCAGTAATTCATAATCTTCTCATTCACTGTGTTGGGTCACTCGTAGATACAGGGAAAGGTGCCTGCATGTGATGATAGATAAATAAGTACACATTTGTATAGCTTTTTTGTATAAGATTGTATTGCAGTCAACAACTTGTCATGAACATAAGATTACTTCTTTCATAAACAGAAAGCTAAGTAATAAAATTGCTGCCCTTTTATTAGAATGACAATTCTACTACTTCTAATATATTATGAGAGATACTTGTAGGCAGGTACAGTCTGCTTTCTGTACTGCAGGTGGTGCGCATTCGCAGAGGCAGTGCAGAGGGAGAGAAAGTTATGAGGAACATGGTTCCTTTATGGTTTCCTGAGTCATTGGAGCAGTGATCTGGTTGGATGCTGGCTGCCCATTTAACACCGGTGGCTATCTTAGGTATGTCAGAGACCCTGGCTCCTGAGTTTGGTGCACACTTAGTGTGTGATTAGTGTAGGACCATGTCACCCATTTGTCATGGATAGTATAAGCGCCAGGGAAAGGTTTGAGATGAGTAGGGAATGCTTAGGGCTCCGCCACTCCCCTTGGACATTTGGGCTCAGACCAGCCAGGCTACCTTATGCCCCTCCAGACAGATGCTGTCAATTCGGCTGTAACCTACTCTCTACATGCTCTTGGCATCCATGGGTGTTCTTGGCTTGGCCTCCTTCCGCCTGGGTTGTTGTGAACTGTTTTTCATTTACTTCAGTACAAGTTCCATTATTTGAACTTGGACTGAGTGTGTTTTATTGCCGTCGCACCATGCTGTACCCACCCACATACTTGTCACCTGGGTGGGTTCAGTGGCAGAATTTTGGGTGAGATAAAATATCTGATAAGAAGTACAGTGGGTTGCACTGAGCAGAGGCAAGGCTTTACGCTTCCTGGTCTTGCGTTTCATAACTGAAATACATCTTTTTAACTCCTTATGAAATATGCCCCTTGCCACGAGAACTTTAACCTTCCTTGCAGCAGAGAACTAGGAATGTGCAACTGTGTGTATTCCCTATTCTCAGGCCTACTGTCAAACTAAATATTATTCTCAGAGTTATTGTCAAATTACTGACACTGCTAAACATGGTCTGGGCATCTAAAATTCAAAAACATAATCTAAGGACTTTGGTCCTGGTCAAGACTCCGGTGCTCCCAAGTAGTTAGTGAGATTGGGTCTAGTGTCTAGATTTTTTTAATGAGTGTGTAGCACCCTTTGCTTTAGGTAGGTGATAGCTGGAGATTTTTGTGTTAGAGTAGGCAAATTTAGTCAGGCCTGCCTGATGGTTTTCATTCTGGGCATGGGAGTGGTCCAGGGAGTGGCTGGTGACTGTAGGTAGTGACTCTCTTTGGTTGACCCCTCCTTGCTTTTGCAGAAAATTCTGGAAAAATGGAGTGGGGCAGAAGAGTTGGAACTGCTTGTTGTTTGGGAAGCCCTAACCAATCCCCAACCTGGATTGGCAGGGGTTAGACCTACTCAAATAGCCTGGGGCAGCCCAGTGTGGGAGGAGGGTTTGGATGGAAGTTGGAGGATGGATACACAGTGCTGAGGCTGTCGGTTGGCCTTGAGGGAGTCCCTAGTCTGGTGACCTCGGACTGGGGCTCAAGTGCATCCAGGAGGAGTGAAATCCTGGTGGAGAGGCACAAGGTGGAGCAGGGGAGGACAGCAAGAGGAAAGTACTACCAGCAAGGTCCCCAGGAGGAGTTCACCAGGTGTCGGTGAGTGACACAGCCCAGTGAAGTGGAGATGCACTCTTCAGCAGATTGGGTGAGAGATAGTCTGGAGGAGGTGCAGGAAGAGACTGAGACTTTGATATCGGTGGGCAGTGTACAGGTGCTTGCAGTCAGGAGAACTGTTGAGGCCTGGAAGAAGATGGGCTGGGAGCAGTAGTCCATCAGGCCAAGTAGCACATTCTATAAACTTTGCTAACACTATAGGGGCCTGCGGTGCCTTGCCTGCAAAAGGAGGTTACTAGGCCCGGTCAAAGCCAGATCAGGCCTCACCATGTGCTCCTAGGCCGGAAGCAAGTGTTGTGCAGGAGAGAGGAACAAGGAAAAGAAAGGGTTGTGCTGGAGGAAGGAGAGTGTATATACTGAGTATATATAGAGGTCCCGTGTAAAGAACTGTTGATCTCTGGGCATCCCATAATCACCCCTTACCCCATCCCTGTTTAACCCCCTAATAAAAAACAAAACAAAAACAAAGAGCAACAAAAACAAAGAACAAAGATATCTGGTCATCTCCTGTGCTGACTCATGACAGTGGTATTTAACAAGCAGGAGAGATGTTGAAGTGCTGTAAATCTTCAGACAGTTGGTCTGAGCAAACAGCAAGCACTAGCAGAATCAGCAAGCCAGATCAGGTGTGGACAAACTAATCCTAAACAGACAGAATCCTAGGTTTCAGACAGGTAGGCAGAACATAGACTTACAAGAAAAAAGGTGACAGGTCTGAATAAACGCAGTCCAGCTAGGTACAAACACAGTCCAAACAATTCACATGAATATTCTAGGGCATTAGCAGACTGGTGAGGCAGATCTGAGTCCAGGGCAAGAGCAGACAGACTATCGTGTTAATTGGGCCTTTCATGAATGTCCATCAGCCGACATAAGCTTCCCTGATTAGGGAAGATGTGTATTCCAGAGACAAGCTGCAATGCTAAGTAGCAACATGCAGGTGGTAAAGGCTCAAGGATGATTGTTACAACTTGAGAATGTACTAAAAGCCTAATTGGGTATACATTTGAATATATTATTTAGCTAAACACTGCACTGAACAATTTTCTGTTCACCTAAACTTTGTGCAGCCAGGAGCTGGGTATACACACTCCCAGCAATGAGAAGACATTTCTGCTATTACGTTTAATGCAACTGTTTTCCCTAGTATTCCAGTTTGCTTATCTGTGACTCTAATAATGACAAGAGAGAGATGCCCTCTATGAGTTGTAGTTTACCTGTGAAAATTTGCCCCCTGGCTGTAGCTGGAGAGAACTACATCTACCAACAGGCTGTGGGGAAGAGGATAATTTCTGGGAGAAGAGGTGACTCATGGGAGAGACTATATAAGCAGAGGCTTTGGGCCTAGCATGCTCTCTCTGGAACAGCCTGGATCTGTATGCAGGGAATCTGTTGCTGAAAGTGGCGGAGTCGTGGCCTGCTTTCACAAAACTCATCAATCCAGATTCCCTGCAGGACTTCAATGAGCAGCCTGAATGACATGCCTTACAACAAGCGGGGCCTGTTCCTGGTCCATACACCCTGTATGGGAGGAAGATCCGGGAGAGCTGCAGTGAGAGGCGGTGGAGGCTGGAAATCATCCTAACAGACAAAGACCAGAGAGATAATCATCATCATCCCCATCATCATCATCAGCGGTGTATACAGCATTTACATCTACTGTTCCTGTCTCGTGAGCTGGTGAAAGCCCATCCTAAAAGACACTGTGCACAGATAACCTGATTCTTCATATCTGTTAGCATATCTACTACTAGGAGAAGCCTATTCATTCACTTTGGGAGTGGAAGCTAAACACAAGCATTCCTACTTTACATTGGATTGTTGCTACTTGTAGTTCAACAGATTTTTAAGTCAGTGATCACTGTGAAGCTTTCATTGCTCTTCTGCAGAAAGTGTGCTTTCACAATCACATTACACTTCTTTGGAATTAGTTTTGTTATATCAGCCTTTGTTTGGTATATACCATTTAATTTACAAAAGCTAGCTGAAGATCAACTGAACTGTCAAGCAATGAACACTGAACTAGTTTATTACACAGCTGCATTCACCAAAGAACTCGCTCCTTCAGAGATGGTTGAATATTACTATATTACTATTTGCTGATGTTATACTTGTTTATCTAGTGTTTGCTGGTGTCATGTGAGAGTGCAGTAGAGAGAGGTCTGACACTTGCAGGAGTCATTCCCCTGCTCTCCTGTGCCCCACTCTCATGCACAGTAAATATATATATATATGCATTGGTTGAATCTATAGAAACATAATTGACATAAATTATCATGTACTGGTGTGTGACTTTTGTCCAGTTATGAGAATTATTTGATGTGCCTAATTTTACATGGGTGGGTCAAAGTATTTCATCTAACATATTCTTTGAGTAAACATATCTGAGTTACCTCAATCCTGTGCATTTTATTACTGTGTCTTCACTTAAAGAAAAACTAACACTATGAGTAAACCCAGTGTGTCAGAGGTGGCAGAGGACTCACAGAGTCAGGGAAACTAGAGAACTGTGAGAAGGGAGAGCTGAGCCCAGCCCTGACAAGTTGTTATAGGATCCAAGGTCATACACAGCTAAATCCAATCTAGCAGGGCAGGGCAGATAAACAGGCAGCTTGATCAGGTATTACACACTCTAACACACTCTATCACATGCATGAGACTGCAAGCTTGGCTGGCTTAAATCAGGTTGGGTCTCCACCCAGAGTCTGGTCACAATCAATCACCCTGCAGGTGGACAGACAGACAAGGAGAATGCCAAACCAAAACCAGAATGCTGGAACAAGCAGCAAAGATGGAGCAAGAGCGCACACATTCCTGACATTTTAATGTATGGACAGCTAAAAGACTTTTAATTGAACGTAAAAGCATACTACCATCTGTAGAGAGACTACTATATCATTATTACATCATTATGACTGCCCAAACGTGTTATTGACGACCCCAGAGTCAGGGAGAGCTGACATTCCTCCCCAGGATGCAGGTTACTAGGCATGGTGGGTGTAGGACAAGATGGAAGGATGGGAGAGTCACTTTTACAAGTGATCAAAGAGAGTTTTATTTCTCTTAACAGGGACAGGGGAAAGAGGGGTAGGGCACAGGACACCCTTAGGCAAATGCAATAGCAAATTGGCAGACTCCGCAGACAAAAATAGAACTAGGCAGACAGCAATACAGAAAAAGGGCCTTTAAGCTGAATGCAGCAATCTGCATTTTGCTGTATTTTGTATTTTTATATATCTTAGCATAATAGCTGGCTTATTGGACTTATCTCATCTATCAGATTTTTCACATTATCTCTAAATCAAGTAGAATTGTAATGTTTTAGAGTGCCACGTGCTGAGCCCCCACAGGCTAGCTGGATGCTTATCAGACATTTTCAACTGTGCCTACCATAACATTGGAGAGGTTCCCGTTTCCCCATCAGCCTATGGAATGAATTATTGTGCACATGCCTTGATTGGTACACAATCTAAGTAGCTGAAGACATAGTCCATTAATGTGCAGCACAGTGTTCTAACTCTTATTTTTTTTCTTGTTTTTTTCTAGGCGAAGATGAAAAGCCTGATTCATCAGTGTGGTTTAAGGCATCCATAACTTTACACCGTCATTGGCTGTATATCTGAATTACAGTGATTATCACCCTTGCTCTCAATAAGGAAAAGCAAAACAGTATGTCGCTTCACAAATGGCTTCCTAACAACATCTTTGGCAGCGGCTTTTTGCAATAAAATAAAATGTTTTCTTGTGCCGTCATTGCAATTGGAGCAGTTGAAGGAGAAAGATATAAAGCCAGCTTCTGAAATGGTCTGCCTTGAATGCCGCAAGGTAGCACTCTCATTGTCATCTTAACCCTTGTCCTGCCAGAAGACGGCGGTAATGCACGATAAAATCAGAACTGCAGGCTAAAATCATAAAATCCTAGGGTCTCAATTATATTCCATGTGTTCTTTCTTGTACAACTGCATGCAGGGTCAAGCTTATACTTCCTGAACCCTTAGGCTGTTTTCAGCTACCCCCCTCCAGTCAACGCGCTAGCTTTTGGATCACAATATCTGCAACCCCGAGCATAGCAGCAAACCTTATTCAAGTCTATGGGAGCTGAATCTTGTAATTTTTGTAATTCTGCCCTTTTAGGAGGTAAATTTGAAAATGTTTGCGAAAAAGGGCAATGCAAATAGCTTGTTCTTAAATACCCATAATACTATATAATGCTTACTCATTAACATAGGAGGAGAATATCGATGGAGACCTTTATTTTATAGGGGGTTTCCAGATTGTAACAAGTCCCCCCCCCCCTTTCCCCATAAGCCATTGTCCAGTAATGTTAGGAAGACGGCCTTGTCCATAACAACCTGCGAACAGGGCCCTTTGCCATGACATTCCTTAGCAAGGTGTCCTTCCTTACCAAGCTGCATGCTTGGATAAAGGTCTGGCATGGATTTTAGTGGGGACCACACTAAATTATAATTTTTGTTTTTCTGCTCAGACTCATTGGCAAACAGTAGACAGTTACCATGTTATACTGTTTTTCCCAATTGTCTGGCAGAACAGCACATGCGAGGATACAGTTGTGCTCATAAGATTGCATACCCTGGCAGAATTTATGATTTCTTGGCCATTTTTCAGAGAGTATGAATGATAACACAAAAACATTTTTTTACTCATGGTTAGTGTTTGGCTGAAGCCATTTATTATCAATCAACTATGTTTACTCCTTTTAAATCATAATGACATTCGAAACTACCCAAATGACCCTGATCAAAAGTTTACATACCCTGGTGATTTTGGCCTGATAACATGCACTCAAGTTGACACAAAGGGGTTTGCATGGCTATTAAAGGTAACCATCCTCACCTGTGATCTGTTTTTCTTGTAATTAGTGTGCGTGTATAAAAGGTCAATGAGTTTCTGGACTCCTGACAGACCATTGCATCTTTCATCCACTGCTGCACTGACATTTCTGCATTCTGAGTCATGGGGAAAGCAAAATAATTGCCAAAGGACCTGTGGGAAAAGGTAGTTGAACTGTATAAAACAGGAAAGGGATATAAAAAGATGTCCAAGGAATTGAGAATGCCAATCAGCAGTGTTCAAATTCTAATCAAGAAGTAGAAAATGAGGGGTTCTGTTGAAACCAAACCACAGTCAGGTAGACCAACTAAAATTGAATTCCACAACTGGGCTTTTTGCCAAAAGGAATGGGCAGCTTTACCATCTGAGAAGATATCGGCAAAATGCCAATAACCCTATTTTCGGCCTATAATTTTCGGCAGACAAAATTTCGGTACATATCTAGAGTCTTATAAATTTTTAGCTGCTAATCATGAAAATAAACTGTAATTTACCATATCACTGTTTTATAGAAATATTATGTATTGCAATTTGAAATTTGCCATTTGCAATACCTATTAGCTATGCTAAGAAACATACGAAAACATGAAACTGTTGTTACTCTTTACCCTGCAGTGTAAAAGCATAATGGGCTAGTATGCATAACATGCCACTTCCATCTTCTGCCCCTCTTCCTTCCAGGGCTGCGGACTCCGGCTCTGTGACTGTCCGGAGTCGTGTGATGTCACTCACATGCATGCGCGCAGGAGCCGCCAATCGCGGCACGATCTCAGTGACGCATGTGCCTGATGATGTGGGCACATGCGAGTATACTGTATATCTCCTAAACCGTGCAGGTTTAGGAGATATGCAGAGAACCTACAAGTAAGCCTTATTATAGCTTTACCTGTAGGTTAAAGTGGTTGTCAAGGGTTGACAACCACTTTAAAGCACATCTAGTACACCAAGTACAACTGGAATCTCTGTGAAGATCTAAAAGTGGTGGCTCTCCTGCTTGGTACATGGATCAAATATACAGAGTATTGTTATATATTCGATTGGGACAGCCAAGCAAAAGCATTGCATTACATTAAGAAATAATTTGATTCCAGGCCAGAAAAACATGGCAAATAAACCACTTGTTGATCTGGCAAATCTATTTTTGCCTTTGATTCACCCAAAACTAGGACGGATGAAAAATTCCAAGAAAGCGATGATGAAGGTTTTCGTTATTTGAAATGGATGTTTCCGAGAATAATTGATGATAAGATTGAGGAAGGCATTTTTGTTGGTCCACAGATCAGATAATGCATCAATGACAGTTTGGGGATCTGTAAGTGAAGGCAGATAAAATTGCTTAGAAAGCATTCAAGGATGTTCAGAATTTTCTTGGCAACTACGGTGCACCAAACTGCAGACAGCTGGTTGACAAACGTCCTACAACATTTAAGACCATGAAGTGCAACATGCCACTAAAGATTCATTTTCTGCATTTATATTTGGACCTCTTTTCTGAAAATCTAGGTGTAGCAAGTGACGAACATGGTAAAGGTTTCACCAGGACATCATCACAATGGAAAATAGTAACAGGGCAACTGGAAACCATCAATGCTAGCTGACTATTGTTGGACACTGCAGCAAGGTGCACTGGACACTGAATGCAAAGAAAAGCGGGAGCAAAACACTTTTAGCTCAGCTGAACTCATGCAGCATGTTGGAAACCTTATGTGATTAAAAATATTATGGTCATTAAAGGTTAATTTTATGTTTCTCAAGGTTGTTTTGTGATACAGTTATAATGAAAACTATATTTGTGTTCAGTCTCAAGGGGTCTGTCACAATCACTAGACATGTGCATGACGAAACAATTTGTTTTGTTTAGATTCGTTAATCTAGGTATTTCGTTTCATTAAGTTTGGTTGATTCGTTGAATTTGTATTCGGAATTAGTTTCATGTCTTTTTCGAATTTTATTCGAATTTACCAATATTTTTAAATTCAAAACGTTTGAATCAATAAATTTTGACTCAGCCAATTCGAAAACTTTAGATTTTTTTTTGCGATTCGAATGTGGCAAAGTGAACAAACAAAAGAAAAATCTTCATCAATTGATTACAATGACTCTATAAATCACCTTTGGCTTAACTAAAACAGCATTATTTCGAAATGGTACTCTAATAACACACACCGTCTTTGATTTCAGAAACGTGTTTACAGTTTTCATTTGTCTGGAATTCGATGTAAAATTCAATTCAAATTTCAATTCGAATTTCGTAAATTCGGGTGAATTTCATTCCCTTATTTAGAACATTCAGTAAACTTTGTTTATACTGTAATTCAGTTATTCCGATATATATGATTCTCTGAATAATGAAAAATGTGTCCAAATATTTATTCGTAACGAAACGAACCGCACATGTCTAACAATCACCAAACGTTTTTTCAGGAAGCAAAACTTGTGAAAAAAAATGTTCAGTGTTGCCATTCAGTCACTGGACAGTGCATTGTTATTGGGGGGTATAAATCAAAATACAGGGTGGGCCATTTATATGGATATACCTTAATAAAATGGGAATGGTTGGTGATATTAACTTCCTGTTTGTGGCACATTAGTATATGTGAGGGGAGAAACTTTTCAAGATGGGTGGTGACCATGGCGGCCATTTTGAAGTCGGCCATTTTGAATCCAACTTTTTCAATAGGAAGAGGGTCATGTGACACATCAAACTTATTGTGAATTTCACAAGAAAAACAATGGTGTGCTTGGTTTTAATGTAACTTTATTCTTTCATGAGTTATTTACAAGTTTCTGACCACTTATAAAATGTGTTCAATGTGCTGCCCATTGTGTTGGATTGTCAATGGAACCCTCTTCTCCCACTCTTCACACACTGATAGCAACACCGCAGGAGAAATACTAGCACAGGCTTCCAGTATCCATAGTTTCAGGTGCTGCACATCTCGTATCTTCACAGAATAGACAATTACCTTCAGATGACCCCAAAGATAAAAGTCTAAGGGGGTCAGATCGGGAGACCTTGGGGGTCATTCAACTGGCCAACGACGACCAATCCACTTTCCAGGAACTGTTCATCTAGGAATGCTCGGACCTGACATCCATAATGTGGTGGTGCACCATTTTACTGGAACTATGATGTCGGTGATAGGGAATTGCTGGCTATCAAGTCGGCTTTGGAGGAATGGTGGTACCTCCTGGAAGGAGCAGCTCACCCGGTATTGGTTTTTACTGACCATAAAAACCATAAAAAAACATATGCTGTGAAGATACGAGATGTGCAGCACCTACGGGTACTGGAAGCCTGTGCTAGCATTTCTCCTGCGGTGTTGCTATCAGTGTGTGAAGAGTGGGAGAAGAGGGCTGCATTGACAATCCAACACAATGGGCAGCACATTGAACACATTTTATAAGTGGTCAGAAACTTGTAAATAACTAATGAAAGAATAAAGTTACGTTAAAACCAAGCACATCATTGTTTTTCTTATGAAATTCCCAATAAGTTTGATGTGTCATATGACCCTCTTCCTATTGAAAAAACAAAAGTTGGATTCAAAATGGCCAACTTCAAAATGGCCGCCATGGTCACCACCCATCTTGAAAAGTTTCCCCCCTCACATATACTAATGTGCCACAAACAGGAAGTTAATATCACCAACCATTCCCATTTTATTAAGGTGTATCCATATAAATGGTCCACCCTGTAGATTTAAATATAATCTGTGCTGGGGCAAACTTGCTTCAAATGCAAAGAATAAAGCCGCCACTGTGCAATAGTGATACCAATGTGGTCAAAAATACTAAATTATTTAAAACAGCGCTAAATTCCGAAAAACTAGAGTTACAAACTTTTTACTAAAATAAATAAATTAACAACATGAAACTGATATCCATATGCAAATAAAATGCAAAAAATATTTAAAAATGTGAACCATATGCAAATTAAAGTGCAAGTACAATCATAAACTCAAAACCAGTTCATGAAGTATCTTCCAAATAAATAATAAATAAAATAGCAACAGCTCATATGTTGACTCAATGTGCATGTTTAGGGTGTAAACCAGTACTTCCACCACTGTGCCCAAAAGAAAAAAAAATCACTGTTAAAAAGGCCTCTAACTAAACAGTATGGATCATAATGTTATAAATGGTCAAAAGCACTCAAGCTCACTATTATTCTCCAGTGGCCTCCTATTGCAAGCTCCATCTCCTGTATGGACCACCTCCATCACCTCCGGGCATTACCATCAAGAGGAAAAATGGTACATATCCATTGTAAAGTGTGTAAAAACTGCTCATGTTTTAAAAAGTTGCACCCTTAGAATTTTAAATGAAAGCATCCCAAATAGTATCTCCGCAGTTACATACTCCTGTACAGCAGGCTGATGCTCAGTGCTGGACTCCAGCCATGATATCATGTCATAGCCATACCCTATAAGATTAAGAAGGTGTAAGATTGGGCCCTGGTGTATTAGATTGCTGTTGACAGGGAATATCCCAATGAGGTGGCTATTTGGCCGTAAAGGGCTGTAAGGATTATATTTTCTGTTTCCGATATGGTGTACTAGGTCAGTACAGGAGTTCATTGGAAAGCCTATGTAGCCGACAGCGGTCTACATTTATCTGACAACAGGCCTGTACTGGCCATTAGGACTACCGGGAGTTTCCCGGTGGGCCGATGGCTCAGTGGGCTGGTTAGAGTGACAGTGGAGAGGAGGTAGAGTGGGCAGGGACTCCCATACCTTGTCCAACAATAAACGAATCCCCCACTGTGCAGCTGTTTAGAAAGAAAACTTCTCCGGGCCTCCTGTGTACAGCGGGGGCTGGGGGACAGAGTGTGGACTATTATTTCCCTTTCGGTTTTTGGCGGATTACACCGCCACAGCGCAATACACAGGAGCCGCCGGGAGCGCTGCGGCAGTTTAATCCGCCTAAAGCCAAATGTGAAAAAATAGTCCACTCTCTGTCCCCAACTGAACACAGGGGGCCCGGAGAAGTTTTCCTTCTAAACAGCTGCACAGCGGGGGATTAGTTTATCTCTGGACAGGGTATGGGAGTCCTTGCCCGCAGGCTCCCAGCTCCAGAGGAACCACCTGAACCCAGGACCTAGGTAGAAGAATTGCCCAGACCAGGTATTGGGAGAGAGCGGGGACTAACATTGATGGGCACTGATCAGGCTGCATTAATGGGCACTGGTGTGGCTGCGCTGATGGGCACGGGTGTGGCTGCATTAATGGGCACTGGTGTGGCTGCGCTGATGGGCACTGGGGTGGCTGCGCTGATGGGCACTGGTGTGGCTACATTAATGGGCACTGGTGTGGCTGCATTAATGGGCACTGGTGTGGCTGCGCTGATGGGCACTGGGGTGGCTGCGCTGATGGGCACTGGTGTGGCTGCATTAATGGGCACTGGTGTGGCTGCATTAATAGGCACTGATTGGGCTGCATTAATGGTCACTAGTGTGGCTGCATTAATGGGCATTGATCATGCTGCGTTAATGGGCACTGGTGTGGCTGTGCTGAAGGGCACCGGTGTAGCTGCATTAAAGGGCACTGGTGTGGCTGCATTCATGGACGCTGATCAGGCTGCATTAATGGCACTAGTGTGGTTGCATTAAAGGGCACTGGTGTGGCTGCATTTGTGGGCACTGATCAGGCTGCATTAATGGGCACTGGTGTGGCTGCATTAATGGCCACTGATCAGGCATCATTAATGGGCACTGGTGTGGCTGCATTAATGGACACTGATCAGGCTGCATTAATGGGCACTGGTCTGGCTGTGCTGATGGGCACTGGTGTGGCTGCATTAATGGGCACTGGTGAGGCTGCATTAATGGGCACTGGTCAGGCTGCATTAATGGGCACCGGTGAGGCTGCATTAATGGGCTCTGGTGAGGATGCATTGATGGGCACTGGTGTGGCTATGCCCTGTCCTATGCCCAATAATGGAATTTTTTTTACTTTTTTGTTTGTTTGCGCAATTCCATATAGTTTACATACTGTTTTTGGGCGTGTTTGCAAAATTAAAGTGGGCCTGTCTGGATGAAGTCCAGGGCCAAATTTTTGTCCCAGCCCAGCCCTGAATGACAATGCAGACTTACCCCCTTTCATTCTTCTATGTCTCTGTTTCCTTCTAGTGTTGGGCTCGAATTACATGCATCATCTTCCTGAGCCAAGCAGAGTGCATTGTAGGAAATGCAGTCTCCTGAACTGACATCCTGGATCTGCAGAACTATCCCTGGACTACAAATCCCAGCAGGCCATCTGCTACACAGAAAAGAAGTCTGGGAGAGGCTATAAAAGGGTCAGTAAAAGGCTATAAAACTGTCAGTAAAAGGCTATAAAAGGGTCAGTAGATTAGGCCTAAGCTCTCTTGCATTCCGGGTTCCATCAAATAAACATCCCATGCGAGAGGACTGCGGCCTACCACACAGCAACACGACTATCCCTGTCTCGGCCCAGGTGGGTCCAACGCCACTTGCTACATGAGGGGCATCACCGCAGAGCCACTGTACCAGCCGGATCAGACGACTTACAGTCCCCAGCAGCCAGTCTGCCATCTCCGCCCATTCTGCAGACGGATGGATCATGCTCACAGTCTCTGACCAACCATCTCTTGTGCCATGCCCGCAGTCTCTGCCCATCTCTCGTGCCATGCTTGCAGTCTCTGCCCATCTCTTGTGCCATGCATGCAGTCTCTGCCAATCTCTTGTGCCATGCCCACAGTTTCTGCCCATCTCTTTGTCACATGCCCACAGTCTCTGCCCATCTCTTGTGCCATGCCCACAGTTTATGCCCATCTCTTGTGCCATGCCCTCAGTCTATGCCCATCTCTTGTGCCATGCCCGCAGTCTATGCCCATCTCTTGAGCCATGCCCACAGTCTATCCCCATCTCTTGTGCCATACCCGCAGTCTCTGCTCATCTCTTGTGTCATGCCCGCAGTCTCTGTTCATCTCTTGTGCCATGCCCACAGTCTCTGCTCATCTCTTGTGCCATGCCTGCAGTCTCTGCCCATCTCTTGTGCCCTGCCTGCAGTCTCTGTCCATCTCTTGTGCCATGCATGCAGTCTCTGCCCATCTCTTGTGTCATGCCCTCAGTCTCTGCCCATCTCTTGTGCCATACCCACAGTTTATGCCCATCTCTTGTTCCATGCCCTCAGTCTCTGCCCATCTCTTGTGCCATGCCCACAGTCTATGTCCATCTCTTGTGCCATACCTGCAGTCTCTGCTCATCTCTTGTGCCAGACCCACAGTCTCTGTTCATCTCTTGTGCCATGCCCACAGTCTCTGCTCATCTCTTGTGCCATGCCAGCAGTCTCTGCCCATCTCTTGTGCCATGCCTGCAGTCTCTGTCCATCTCTTGTGCCATGCATGCAGTCTCTGCCCATCTCTTGTGCCATGCCCGCAGTCTCTGCCCATCTCTTTGTCACATGCCCTCAGTCTCTGCCCATCTCTTGTGCCATGCCCGCAGTCTCTGCCCATCTCTTGTGCCATGTATGCAGTCTCTGCCCATCTCTTGTGCCATACCTGCAGTCTCTGCTCATCTCTTGTGCCATGCCCGCAGTCTCTGCTCATCTCTTGTGCCATGCCCGCAGTCTCTGCTCATCTCTTGTGCCATGCCCGCAGTCTCTGCCCATCTCTTGGGCCATGTATGCAGTCTCTGCCCATTTCTTGTGCCATGCCCGCAGTCTCTGCCCATCTCTTGTGCCATGTGGGGTGGGGGTTTACATTGTGGAGAGGACAGTGGTGGCAGGAGGATGGTTTATGGGGGGGGGGCACCAAAATGCACCTTTGCCTAAGTAGACAAAAATCCTTGCACTGGACCTGTTCCCAAGGACAATTATTTGATCCTCTGCTGAATGAAATCTCAGCAGCTACAACCCCTGAGCATTTTCTATGTATATAATCAAGGACAAATTCAACCTGAACATAATCAAAATGACACATGCATAAGAAAATTTACTCTGTGTATGTAAATGCATAAAGTCATTTTATTCTTTAAAATGCATGAGGCCAGTATTGAGGTGTATTCATATAAGACAAAAACAACAAATCGTGCAGAAACGTCTACAACAAGGCTTATGCCCCAAAGAACACCATCAGCAATATCACACATATAGGTTGCAAATTAAATATACAGAGTCTAAGCTGCAGCATAAAGATAACGTAGTCAAGTCCCAGCGACCAGAGGTCTTACCCCAGAGCCATCTATTCCATGTACAAATTTATGACCGAACAATACAATGCAAGTATAATCAAAATAATGCATGCACAAGTAAAATGATTCCAAGGTCATGTATGTAAATTAATACATAGTGACAAAACATTACAGAATGCACACAAGTCTTTGTTGAGGTGTATTCATATAATAAAAAAACAACAAACTATGAAGCATCCTATGCAATTGAGGCCTTTACAATAAAGCTGACTATTAAAAAATGTCTCAAATATAGATTCGTGGATATTTAAAGTGGATGTAAACCCCCATAAAAATGTAATGAAGGTTTACCTGGTACCATAGAGGATGTCAAGTCATCTGTGCCCAGTCTTGACACGAAGAGTCAATCCAGCGCTGAGCAATCCTCTTGCCTTTTTTTGCTAGGCTAAAAACAGACAACCTGAGAAATTTGTGCCATCACATCCCCCACTGCCGTGACCAACATCTGATTTCTCTCATGCATGACTGCAGGCTTACTGCAGATGAGTGCGGGGTGTAGCAAGATGGCCATCGCGGTGTTGTGACAGAACATCACTTCCAATACCTATTCTGATGGAACACCTGCGTCAAGTAGATGACATGTGCACATTGATGGTGGCCGTGAGCGCGCTCTGCCTGTGTGTAGTTCTGCCTTGCGACGCAGCCTGGCTAGGGGGAGAGTAGAGGTGGGCAGGGAAGTCATGTGACATCAAAACTCCGTCCCCCCAACGCCGGCAAATACACCCGCCCAGGGTATCAAGACTTTTGCGGCTCTCCTACAGCCGAAAAGAGTAACATTTTAAAGGTAATGACACATGCATGATGTTTATGCACCGACATAAGCATAGGAAAAAAGGGGACCCAAATAGTGTAACTCCATATAACACGTTTATTAAAAAGATACTCACAGATGTTCATGGTATTCACACATTAATAGAGCTATACACATCTCTAACACTTCAGATAAAGCGTTCGTTCACTGGTGAGTTTGCCCGTCCATCCGGGATCATGTAAGCGTGGTCGCGTCAGCGTGTAGCTCCGCCCTACATGTTTCGTCAGAGATTACGTCTTCCTGGGGCATGGAACAAATGTTATAAAGGTTTTGTGATGGAGATTAAGGCAGAATATTTGTGTAAAGTGTCGTGCAACGTGAAGGAGTGTGATAAGGTGGGGGATAGGATTAGAGGTCTTGCAGAAGGGCTGCACCAGAGCAGGAAGTCAATTGCATTAAGCGGGACAGCTTGTCTTTCCATAGAGACCCAATCAGGTTTGGGTCCACCTACATAGACTATGGAAAATTGCGCCAGCTGTGCGGCCTGATAGTACCACCAAATATTTGGTAGTCCTAGTCTTCCCTGTGTTTTGAGACAAAAAAACAGGACCTCTTTAGCACAGCAGTAGCCCTTTTTCCCCCGGACAAATCAAATAATTCTTGATTGATCTTTGGAGGAGGAGCATTTCTTGATAGGAACAGGGAGGGACCTGAAGAGGTACAGTAAATGCGGTAATAATGTAATTTTGACAGCATTTATCCTACCCAGCCAGGAAAGACCACACTACGACCATGTATGAAGGTGCTCTACCAATCTCCTAAATATTGGGGGGGGGTAATTGACAGAGTATAGGTTGCCTATATTCTGTGGAAGTTTTATTCCTAGGTAAGGAATAGCTTCAGAGGACCACCTGAAAGAAAAATGTTGTTTTAATCGCTCCAATAGATCATTAAGAACTGAGTTATTTAGGGCGACGGATTTAGATATATTTACTGTCAGGCCCGAGATGATGCTAAATTCCCTAAGAAGCTTAAACACTATAGGGGTAGATGCCAGTGGAGAAGTTATGAATAGTAACAGATTGTCCGCAAAGAGGGTGCATTTGTGTCCTTGGGGACCACAGAGTACCCCTTTGATGTCTGGTTGGTTTCTAAAAGCAATAGCCAAGGTTTTCAATCGCATTTGCAAAAATTAAGGGAGATAAGGGGCATCCCTGTCTTGTTCCTTTCCTAATGTCAAAAGTATCCGAATATCTACCCAGTAAGCATACCTGTTTGCTGGGAGTTGAGTAAAGGGAGTGAATAATACATAAGAAGTATGAACCAAATCCCCATCTTTCCAAAATTATAAAGGATTTAGGGCCAACATACAGTGTCAAATGCTTTTTGGAAGTTGATTGAAAGGAGGAAGCCCTCTTGAGGCAATAGTTACCTACTTCACTAGTATTTTTCCCAGGTTTGGGGATTACTGAATTATAAGCAGAGTTTAGGAGTCTGACTAAGGGGGTTCCATATGAAAGACAAAAACAAGAAGGAAAAGGCAGACTTTAAAGGCTGCCACTAATATCCTAAACAGGAAAGGCTACAAGACTTGCATATGTTTAAAAAACGTTTATTCCATATCATTAAAATATGTAGCAAAAAGGAAAATAACAAAACATAAATTCTTAAAATGGATACAGTCTAGAATGCAAATGCATGGGGAGCTGAACATAAGATGGAAGTCTGGAAGGCCCATAGATGGTGTCATACATGAAGGATATTCCAAAGAAAGTCCTTGGTGGTTGAGGGCCAAACCAGCGAAGGCATATGTTAGCGTCAGAGCATCGCTACGCATTTCACCAACATCTTCATCAGGCAATCCTTGCGTTTATTGAAGGAGTACATCACAATTAATATTATATTCATATAATTAGTAATTAAAATACTCATATGTGATCAATTAAGATCATACTCACTGTAATTAAGGCCTACCACCTAAACTCAGATGAGCATTAAATTTTCAATCAGAGAAAAAAAAGGAAAAAGAGGAAATATGTGCATAATAAACAAACAATGACAAATTATGCATATATGTTTAATACATAAATACATTACATGTGGTAACTGGTAGGTTGCTATAGATTCACAAATGGCATACATACCTACTATGACTGTAGTAAGAGGAGCATCCCATATGTCCTATCTGGAGAGCGGCACACCATGCAAAGACTATCAGATGTGGATGAAGAGAAGAATAAAAAAAAAGGAGCAAAAGCTCCAGAAAAATGCCTAACGGCCCTAATTGAGGGGCCTATTAAAAATGGCCTGCCAAAAAATGAATGAAAGGAAATGAAATAAAATATATAGATAAAAATAAGTAAAAAACGAATAAATATGTGAATCGGATTTATTATGAAACAATCAAGAAACTGACATATATTAGTATTAATTATTACTCAATTAATCGATTTCATATTATAGTCTAACACATCAATATATTCAGTTGAATTAAATTAAATTGTATGATATGTATACTTTTTAATCAGATTACCATAGATTTATTAGGAAATAAATTATCTTTAGATTTTAAGTTGAAACACTATATTTACTTATAAGGAGAGATGATCAAAATAAAGTCAAAGGGGGCAAGTAAACAAGGGGTTAGAATATTATACTAAAAAAATATAATGAACTATATAAGTGGACTAAAGATTAATAATACAGGAATAGTAAATTGACTATACATATGAATATTGGTACATGCGTATATATTAATAGATAACCATGAACTTACATATAAAGGTTGCCTGTGCAGTAAGACATTGCAGGGAAAATTGACATACACATGTGATAATGAGTAGGAACAAGTCCCACCCTGCCAAGAGGTATGTTTACAGAGCCATGGGAACCAAAAAACAGATCTGATAATTAAATCTTCAGACAAAAGGTGTAATGTGGTGCTGATGGGGAGGGATCAGTATATTACAATGTGTCAAAAAATTCTGTCAAATCCAGAATGGTACAGATTAATTTCTACGAAAAATATAGGAAAATTATCAATGAGGCCTACTCCACAGCACTCATTGATAAAGATACCTGGAGCTATTTGAATGTGAAGCACCCAATTGACCCTACTTTCTATGCCCTACCAAACGTCCACAAGAATCTTGTGGACCCTCCTGGTAGACCAATCATGTCGGGCATAGGCTGTCTCACTGAGCATGCCAGTGAACATATAGATGATTATCCTCCACCCTTTGTCTTTTCACTTCCATCCTATATTCAGGATACTAGGGATCTCCTATGTATTTTAGAGGACCTCTGGGTCCCTCGAGGAGCATGGTTAGCTACAATCAATGTCAAAGCCCTCTACAGTTCTATACCCCACAGTACAGGCTTACAGGTGATTGGGGAATTCCTTAGGATCAAGCCAAATACATTGTGGACATACAATGCGTTTGTCTTGCGCCTTCTAGAGTATATACTCCATCACAACATTTTTGTGTTTAGGGGCTCCCACTTCCTCCAGGTGCAGGGGGTAGCAATGGGAACACGATGTGCCCCATCGTATGCCAACCTGTGCCTGGGGGGGGGGGTGGGAGCGCCAACTGTTGTACAATAGGGACTCATTGATGGACCTGTGCCACATCATATCATGTCACAGGTACATCAATGACATCTTCAAGCTCTGGGATGGCACATTGGAAGAACTACATACCTTCATGGAAAAAAATTGGACAAAATGACTTCAATATGAAGTTTACAATGGAGTGTAGTCAGGAGAAAGCAATGTTTTTAGACATACAGATTATGGCTGACAAATCAGGCAACCTGTCCTCGGATCGGCTAATACAATACTGCACACCACCAGTGCTCAAGATCTTTAGTTCAAAGCATTCCTTATGGGCAATATTTAAGATTAAGATGCAATTGCTCAAATGATGAAGATTTCATCACATGAGCTAATGAATTATGCTCTAGACTCCTCAAATGGTGTTATACAAAAACTTGCCTAAAAAAAGCTTTCAACGAGGCCAAATTAAGAAACAGACATTCTCTGATTCACTCCAAAAAACAAAATACAGAGCGCCAGCCAACTAGGTTGATTACCAGATACACGCAACAACACCCACAGATGCGCAATGTTTTGGCACAACATTGGCATCTCCTTACAGATGATGCCATTGTGAGCAAATGCATCACTCAAAAACCTACTATTAACCACAAAATAGCTAAATCACTAAAGGATCATCTTACAAAATGTTATTTCCCCAAAACCAAATCACCACAAAAAACATTCAAGGAGGGATATACCAGTGCAATAAATTGCGAATATTGTAAATGGGTCCAAACAGGGAGATCCATAACACTACTAAATGGATCAATTTGGACTCTTTCACATCATGTCGACTGCTCCACTATAGGAGTGGTATACATAATGACATGTAAGTGTCAGGCCTTTTACATTGGAAAAACCTGTAGACCTTTCTGGAAAAAGATCAAGGATCATGTAATGGTAAAATTGATTCAGCAATAAGTAGACATGTGGGACTTTACCATAATTTTGATCTCTCGGTAATGAAATTCTTTGCACTTGAGCACGTCCTGGCATCCGAGATCATTCTCATTGAGCGATGCCCACATGCAATGTGCAATCTCTTGCTGGTTGCGGGGTTTTTTTTTTAATATAGTGATAATACAATTATACAATAATCTTATTTAATATAATTCTGTTTTCCTAATTTAACTGTAATATAACTTAATTGGGTCAGATTCTGTCTTTGGTAAAATAATGAAAAATAATTTATTTATTGCTTTAAAAATTGTTTTCCTCATTGCACTTTTCTCATTATTTTCAACCTACTCTTTCTTCATATCTTTCCAAGCCTAGGATGTGAGAGATGTGTCCCGGAGCCACAATTTGTTTATCTGTTTTCCCCTATAATGATTGCATACTGTCTTATCCCGTTTGCCCTGTTTTGTATGGTGTTTTTGGTTCCCATGGCTCTGTAAAACACACCTCTTGGCAAGGTGGCACTCGCACTATCCCAGCAATCCACCCGATACACTGGGCGGAACATTTGTGGCGTTTGTGTTTTGCACACGGCGCCACGCGCCGGTTCCATGGCGACCAAGCGGGACGTGTCTTTTTCTCCTGCCTCGCCATTTCCAGACATGCGCAGCTTCCTCTTGGAGCCTCACGCATGCTGCTGCATTCCAGCGTGTTGGGCGCGTGGAGGAGTCCTTTCTCTGACGGACATCTTCAGCCTTCATAAGGGAGACACTCTGTCAGCCCCAGACTGTGCAATACACATCTGGGACACGGTCTTAGAGCGGAACCGGTGGGCTCTTTTCTTCCTCCCCCCTTCTTCTCATTCTCGGGAACACACTTGTGCAGAGTTGCAGGTTGGTAGTCCATTGATCTTACATATGGACATTGGCGTTGGTTTATTGCTGCAGGAGACCTGGCTCCACCTGCATTTATATTAATATGGCTTTTTGTATTTTTGTCTTATTTAGACCTGGCTGTGTCTCCTGCCATCTGCTCTTAGGCACCGGCTTTGCCCTGTGCCCCATTTTCCTTATTGTGGGTCCATCCCATCTCTGCGCTGTGGTTTCTAATGAGTCGTTCCTACTCATTATCACACGTGTATGCCAATTTTTCCTGCAATTTCTTACTGCACAGACAACCTTTGTATGTAAGTTCATGGTTATCTATTAATATATACGCATGTACCAATATTCATATGTATAGTCCATTTACTATTCCCATATTATTAATCTTTAGTCTACTTATATAGTTAATTATAATTTTTTAGTACAATGTTGTAACCCCTTGTTGACTTGCCCCTTTGACTTTATTTTGATCATCTCTTCCTATAAGTAAATACACATAGTATTTCAACTTAAAATCTAAAGATGATTTATTTCCTAATAAAACGATGGTAATCTGATTAAATCGTATACATATCATACAATTTAATTAAATTCAACTGAATATATTGACGTGTTAGACTATAATATGACATTGATTAATTGATTAATAATGCTAATATATGTCCGTTTTTTGATTGTTTCATAATAAATCAGATTCACATATTTATTTGCTTTTTACTTATATTTTATCTATATATTTTATTTCATTTAATTTCATTTATTTAATTTAATTTATTTTTTGGCAAGTCACTTTTAATAGGTCCCTCAATTAGGGCCGTTAGGCATTTCTCTGGAGCATTTGCTCCTTTCTTTTTCTTCTCCTTTACATCCGCATCTGATAGTCTTTGCATGGTGTGCGGCTCTCCAGATGGGACATATGGGATGCTCCTCTTACTACAGTCATTGTCGGTATGTATGCCATTTGTGCATCTATAGCAATCTACCAGTTACCACATGTAATGTATTTATGTATAAAACATATATGCACATATTTACTCTTTTTCCTTTTTTTTTTTTCTCTGATTGGAAATTTTAATGCTCATCTACTTTTAGGTGGTAGGCCTTAATTACAGTGAGTATGATCTTAATTGATCACATATAATTAGTATTCTGTGTTCTAAACCAGTGCATGAGATAATTTGTTAGAAAAAAATTGCTAATTATATGGATACAATATTAATTGTGATGTACTTCTTCAATAAACGCTAGGATTGCCTGATGAAGCTGTTGGTGAAACGCTTACCCATCTTCTGACGCTAACATATCCATTCGCTGGTTTGGCCCTCAACTACTAAGAACTTTCTTTGGAATCTCCTTCATGTATGATACCATCTATGGGCCTTCCAGACATCCTTATTTTCAGCTCCCCATGTATTTGCATTCTAGACTGTATCCATTTTATGAATTTATGTTTTGTTATATTTTGTTCATCTTTTCCTTTTTGCTACATATTTTAATGAAATGGAATAAACATGGTTTTTAAACATATGCTAGTCTTGTAGCCTTTCCTGTTTGGGATATTAGTGGCAGCCTTTAAAGTCAGCCTTTTCCTTCTTGTTTTTGTCCTTCATATATAATTGGATGTGGTGCCATGCTCTGCAGTGTATGTCTCCAATTTTTTGATTTCCTCTATGGTGGTTCCATTTCTAAGGGAATTGAAGAACCGGGCCATAGAAGGGGCTAGAGAGGAGCTAAATTTCTTATAGTAGCAGACCGAGAAATCACCCGGTCCTGGTGCAGAGCATGTTTTGGGAGATTTTATTGTTTTGAGAACTTCATTCGATGAGAGAGGTTTCTCAAGAAGGCCCCTATGTTTGTGAGTAAGCTTGGGAATGGGAAGGTCCCTTAGAAAGGTGTCCATTTTATGAGGTGTGAGGGAAGCATCAGTGTTATAAAGTTTAGAGTAGAAGGTTTGGAACGTGGCCATGATCTTGGAAGGGTTTTGGGCCATATCGCCTGTTGGAGTGCAAATTTTGGGGAAGGTGAGGTTGTAAGTTTTAGGGGATAGGTTGGTTGCTAGCTTTGACCCTATCATATCCTTTTGCGAGTAGAATCTAGCACCTGTCCATCTAAGTTATTTTTCTGCTGATGTGGTTAAGGCTAAGTTAAGAAGGGCTCACGCTGAGTCGAGTTGAGCTAAAGTACCTGGGTTACGGTTCGTTTATGCTGTTTGCTCAGTTGGAGGTAATACTATGTCAGCTCCTGAATGTCTGCTTTACATTCGCGTTTAAGATTGGCAGAGATCTGAATAAGTTTACCTCTCATCACAACTTTATGTGCTGCCCATAGGGTTGCTGGGTATATTGATTCAATGTCATTCTGTGAGAAGTATTCTTTCAGGGCTTTTTCTATTAGTGTACATTGAACTGGACCACTTAGAATGACTTCATTGCATCACCATTTGAACGGGCCTCTGGCAGCTAAGGGTCTTTTGAGGGATAGCAGCATTATGGAGTGATCTGAGAGGTAGGTGTCCCTGATTTTGGAAGTGAGAGCGGTAGGAATAATGGCAGATTGTATGAAGATGTGGTCAATCCTGGCGTAGATATTGTGCGGAGCAGAAAAATGCGTGTAATCTTTGCCGTGGGGGTGTAGCTCCCTCCATATATCCACCGGTCCAAGGAAGTGCAAGTGTTGTGCTATTTTCAAGCTTTGTCTAGGAGGACCAAAGTAAAAGACAAAAGGCTAATATTAGGCGCCGACACCCCATCCCTAAAATATGAAAAATTGCGAACAAAAGGGGAATTAGATAATCCCCTATAGAAGAAATGGGACTTTAACCGCTTCAGCCCTGGAAGGATTTCACTCTTTAGGACCAGAGCACTTTTTGCGATTCGGCACTGCGTCGCTTCAACTGACAATTGCGCGGTCGTGCAACGTTGTACCCAAACAAAATTTGCGTCCTTTTTTTCCCACAAATAGAGCTTTCTTTTGGTGGTATTTGATCACCGCTGCATCATTTCTGATCGCCGCTATAAACAAAAGAAGAGCGACCATTTTGCAAAAAAACCCAAATTTCTTACTTTTTGCTAAAATACAAATCCAAAAAAAAAATATAAAAAAACATTTTTTTTTCAACGGTTTTGGCTGATTTATATCCTTCCTCATATTTGTGATAAAAAAAAAATCACAATCTGCGTTTATTGATTGGTTTGCGCAAAAGTTGTCGCGTTTACGGACGATGAGAATTCATTTTTGGGGCTTTTATTTTTTTTTATTTTTTACTAGTAATCGGACAGTCATTGTTTGTTTGTTTTTCATTGTAGGGGGAGATTATACAGTGGGCCTGGGTGCTTATTCACGAAGGCATATTTGTGCGGCACTTATTTTGATCTTATGATGCTGTGGTATCATTAGCCCGTGTGGGCACATTTTACTATGTATCAATAAAATGTGGTTTTAAATGATGACATGTGTGTAGGACCATTTTTCCAGAGTTGGAGTTTTGACCGACACCATTACAGTCCCATTTTTTGTCTAGGAGGACGTTTAGGTTTTAAATTCCCACCTGTTGATTTGTCCAGGGAGAGGTTGAAAGCAATGTTAGAATCGCAAAAAACACTGTTCCCTGTGCCAGAGTTTTAAAAAACCTTGCTTAGCCCTTATTTGGTGCATAATAGGATACAAAAGTGTATGTCTCGTCCTCAATGGTTCCCACAACCAGGAGGTAACAGCCTTCTGGGTTCTTGAGAACCCATGAGGGGGAGAAGTTAAGGCATTTGGAGAAGCATATTGCCACTCCTTTTGTCTTATTTTCGGCATTTGCTAGGAAGAACTGGGGAAAGTTCTGGTGAAAAAATGACGGGTTATACGAGGTGGGAAAGTAAGTCTCCTGTAGCACCGATATATCAGATTTTAGGGAGTGATAGAATTGGAAAAATACTTTTTGTCTCTTGATAGGCGAATTGAGTGCTTGTACATTGTGGGAGATAACTTTGATGAATGTTTTGGAGGAATGTGAGTCAGCCATGGATCAGAGAGAAGGAGATCTCAGAGAATAAGAAATGGTTGCTTACCCATTCCAGACATAATGCCAGATAACTTGCTAAACCATCCTACGTGCCAGCCCTGGGAAAAGATGACAATGGACTTCCTGGAGGAGCTGAAGATAAAGGGGGAAAGAAGTAGAAAGGTGAGTAATACATTGTAGATAAACATAAAATGAACAGATCAGACACTTAGTTCCCATACCCGCCCGGGCTGGGGATGGGCCTGCCCATCCCCAACCTGTGACCTGAAAAGGTTGGCGACGCCTGGAGAGGGAAGCGTCATTCCATCTCTGAGAAGAAGACATATGCCCCTCAGAGGCAGATGGAGGCGCATTGTCGCCACTCCGGTCATCCCGCCATAGAACTTCCCAAAATGAGTAAAAAAAGTGCCAGAAGTAAATTGAGTAACTGAGTAGAGCGCCAGTACCCATAATAAAGTAGTAAGGTTCGAAGTTGCTCACCCCCCAACCCCCCACCCGGGAGGATCAGGGAGACAGTGGAAACACGAATGACATTCCATGGAGCGTTCAGATAACATTTTCAAAGAAAAAAAAACTGATAAGAGTTTGCATAGACCAATGTGTCCTCTCAAGGAGTAATAGGCCCTAGGGCCTACCTAATAAAGTGTTTGAAACAGATACACAAAAATGTAAGTCCAAGACTAATTGCTATAAGGAAACAGACTGCTTTGGTCCTTAAAAAAAGGGTGAAACTTTTCAAGTAACATTAACGTTCAACTTTAGGCTGGATCCCCACTTCCTACCACCCTCAGACAATGACCCTAAAAAGAGTATAGCAACAACTGACGTGAGGGAGTGAAAGTAGCCATCAAGGGTGAGAGAATAAAGGGTAACCAAGAGGTCAATTAAAAGTACAGCAAAATAGCACGACTGAGTCGTCGACTAGAGCAACAGCTTCTCGGTGGTTGTGATTCCTTTGAGCGTTTCTGTCAGATGGAGTTAAGAGGACTATGAGGGACGGTCTCTTTGATGAAGAAGAGTATCCTCTGCTGGAGGGTTGCGGGTGGATTTCTTGTGTTATCAGGCCCAGGTGCAGTAGAAAACGTTCTTCTTCTTGAAACGATGAGAAGCCGTAGCCTTTATTGCAGTAGGTGAAGTTAAGTCGAAAGGGGAAGGACCATCTATAGGTGACTTCTTTTTGTGTCAAAACTTGAAGGAGAGGCTTAAGAGATTGGCATTTCTGAACCGTGTAGGGGGAAATGTCTGCAAAGATTTGTATCGGATGACCTTGCTGATTACGCTTGTCCGAGGCTCTAGACAGTCTCATCACCTCTCCCCTGACCCCGTAGAAGTGGGGTTTGACTATGATGTCCCTCGGCAGGCCACCTGGACGTGGTGGTTGTAAGGCTCTGTGGGCCCTGTCTAGTTCCAGTCAGTGTTCTGGAATGTCTGGGATTAAATCCTCGATAAACGATCTAACTGCTGGATATACCTTTCACAGATTTAGGGAGTAGAGTTGAGCGAACCTCTGGAAGTTTGGGTTCTGCAGGACCGGCTGGACTTCGGGACAAAGTCAAGTGTGTATGGCGGCAGCCAGGTGAGGAGTACAAAGACAAGTGTGTCTTGCCTATAGACAAGCTTTGTGTTGGGAGTGTCATGGTCTGGGGCTGTATGAGTGCTGCCAGCACTGGGGAGCTACAGTTCATAGAGGGAACCATGAATGCCAATGTGTACTGTGACATACTGTGGCTGTGACATACTGAAGCAAAGCATGATCCCCTCCCTTCGGAGACTGGGCCGCAGGGCAGAATTCCAACATGATAATGACCCCGAACACACCTCCATGACGACCACTGCCTTGCTAAAGAAGCCGACGGTAAAGGTGATGGTCTGGCCAAGCATGTCTCCAGACCTAATCCTTATTGAGCATCTGTGGGGCATTCTCATATGGAAGGTGGAAGAGTGCAAGGTCTCTAACTTCCACCAGCTCTGTGATGTCGTCATGGAGGAGTGGAAGAGAACTCCAGTCAACCTGTGAAGCTCTGGTGAAGCTCCATGTCCAAAAGGGTTAAGGCAGTGCTGGAAAATAATGGTGTGTCCATCAAAGAAAGAATTCGCAATGCTTAGCAAATGAAGCCTATGAAACAAAGAAGACATTTAGAATTTTCACATATAGGTGTAACCTAGTCACTGGCTACCTATCTGTTACATATGTATCCCATGAAGGAACTCCAAAGGCTCCAGGTGATAATAGGTTTAGGTAAGCACACCAACGGGGGTGTATATAGACATAGACATGAACATAACTAAACGTCTTAGCTGGAATAATAGCAAATATGAGCACACAAATTTGCATATTTAATCAATACATGTACACAGTGACCCCCCCAATGCACTGCAGTACATATGATTAGCTTTACCTAGCCCATGCTTACATAAGAAACAGTCATAGCCATTCAGCTGTTAAGTCTTAGGAATCTTTCACATTGGTGTCATCAGTTCAGTCATGTTTTGTGCCAAAAAAAAAAGATAAATACTGATTTATGTTATATTAGTTTGAACATCTGTGTTCAATTTGGTTTACATTCGTTTTTGCATCTGTTGTTAATTTGTATCAGTTGTTTTAGGTTGGGTTCATACCAGAATCCGCAGTGGCGCACAACAGGGGTCCGGTGCATGCTGGTTTACAGTTTTAGGTCAATTTTCAGCCAGAATTTTGGGCTGAATTTGGACCTGAAACGGACCAAACGGACCTGCTGCGGAGATGTGTGAACCGGTCACAATCTCCTGCTATGCGAATTGGATGCGGGAAACTCGCATCCAATTCACATAGGTGTGAACCCAGCCTAAGGCTCCATTCACACCACAGCGTATCGATTTACTGGCAAAGTTCCTCTGGCATATCTTTGCAGCTTTAAAAGCGTTTCAGAAGGATATTACAAGCATTTACAGCTTCAGTTGGTTTTGTTTAGCCAATAGAAAGCACTAAGGGAAGGAGAGCGAGAGGAAATTAGATGAAGAGAACTGCTATTTGAGCATTTTACGAGCATATTACGAGTTTTACAAGCATTTTTCTGCTCAAGTTAGGCCCTTCTATTAAAGTCTATGGAGTCAAAAACAGTTGTAATCTGCCAAAAAGAAGCTCATGCACTTTTTTGAGCTTCAGGCGTTTTTCTTCAAGTGACAAAATGCTCATATGTGAACAGGGGCCATTGAAATGAATGGGATTTTGCTTGTCAGGCGTTTTGGAACTTCAGAACTGAACGTTTTACAAGGTGAAAAATACTCAGGTGCGAACAGGACCTTAGAAAGTATTCACAGGTGACAAAAGTATAAACAAAAAATACCTAAAAATGGACCTAAATGGAATGCACGTAAATGAACATCGTCCACTCACATTCATTTATGTCCACAAAAACAGAAAAGAACACAAACCTTTTTCATTTTGTTTTCTGCAGACATAAATGGACTTGGATACAAGTAGATGGAATTGGACATACATACATACATACAGTATCTCACAAAAGTGGGTACACCACTGACATTTTTGCAAACATTTTATTCTATCTTTTCATGTGACAACACTGAAGAAATGACACTTTGCTGCAATGTAAAGTAGTGAGTGTACAGCTTGTATAACAGTGTAAATTTGCTGTGTCCTCAAAATAATTCAACACACAGCCATTGATTTCTAAACTGCTGGCAACAAAAGTGAGTACACCCCTAAGTGAAAATGTTCAAATTGGGCCCAAAGTGTCAATATTTTTTGTGGCCACCATTATTTTCCAGCACTGCCTTAACCCTCTTGGGTCACGTTCAAGAGATTGTAGACGGTCGAGACAATACAGAAGTACTTCCTCACCTTTTCCTGATGTCATCGTTGGACACTTCGAGACCACTTGAGGTACGGGTTCTCCCAATTCCGTCACGACCTTTTATTACCACCGGTGTTTTTTATAACTGTGAAACCCGGGTTAAACTTGTAAAAGTGAATCCCCACATGAGTGAAAACAACGGTCGTCAAATCTTTAGTTACCGACACACAACTTAATAAAACTCCTGTGTCGTTTAAATGTGACAATATGTTCGACATGTGAGTGATGAAATGTAACGTCGTTTCACAGTAAAGAAG
>BLSH010164238.1:327618-341137 GCA_018402905.1 Glandirana rugosa | reverse complement strand
GGGCACTTTGCAGGCAGTATCACAGGTGGGGGCACTTTGCAGCCAGTATCACAGGTGGGGGCACTTTGCAGGCAATATCACAGGTAGGGGCACTTTGCAGCCAATATCACAGGTGGGGGTACTTTGCAGACAGTATCACAGGTGGGGGTACTTTGCAGACAGTTTTAAAGGTTGGGGCACTTTGCAGCCAATATCACAGGTGGAGGTCCTTTTCAGCCACTATCACAGGTGGGGGCACTTTGCAGTCAGTATCACAGGTGGGTCTACTTTGCAGCCAGTTTTACAGGTTGGGGTACTTTGCAGCCAATATCACAGGTGGGGGTACTTTGCAGGCAGTATCACAGGTGGGGGTACTTTGCAGAGAACCCCCCCCGAAGTCGGGACAAGTCCTGCACTTACCCCATCTAATAGGCAGGCAGGCAGGAGTGTTGCAGAGTTTGGCATGCGGACAAGCGGGCTGTGTCTGCAGAGATCAACATGCGAAGAGTGGCTGTCCTCATAAGTCCATCGGTCACCGGTCAGGGTCTTTGTGGGAGCGGGAGTCACGTCCGCCACCACAGTGACCCATCTACGGCATCCAATCACAGTGAGCCGCAGGCTCAGGGTGCAGCCAATCAGACTATGTGGGTGCTCCTGTTCAGCGCACCCACATAGTCTTTAATGGCTGACCAATAGGCTCACTATTTGGCTGTCAGGTGACAGCCAAGGAGCCGAAATAAAAAAAGTCAATGTACCGGCACCTCCTGTAGGGGGGCTGGGTGGACTTTTCTTTTCTTTTTAGGCAGCAGGGAGGGTGCGCCCAATCACCCCTTATACACCAGCCCCCGCTGGTGTGGGGCTAGCTTCAGTGAGGGAACACAGAGTCGGAAGTTGCGAGAAGACAGCCAGACCCTCCCCCCAACTTGGTCCATAAACAGAGACAATCAGGAAGCGGTATTGACGGCACTATTGTGAGCAAACTCCGCCCAAGGTAACAGGTCAGACCAGTTGTTATGGTGGTCAGAAATATATCAACGTAAAAACTGTATCAAGGACTGGTTGGCTTGTTCTGCAGCCCCATTGGACTGCAGGTGATACGCAGAAGGAAATCTGACTTCCCAACTATGCACAAAAGGCTCATCAAAACCTGGACACAAACTGGCTACCCCTGCCTGAGACGATGACCTTGGGAAGCCCATGTAAGTGAAAGATCCCCCGAGCAAAAAAGGATGCAAGTTCCTTGGATGTGGGCAACTTCTTAAGTGGAATACAATGGGACATCTTTGAGAATTGGCCAACCACCATAAGGATAGCTGTGTTACCCCGAGAGTTAGGTAACTTTGGTGTTTTGTTCTGAGCACACACGGAACAGGCTGCTATGAAGACGGCTACATCAGTGCGGAGACTAGGCTACCAGAACTGTTGGGAAATAGCCCAAATGAGTTGATTCTTCCCTGGGTGACCAGCAGCCTTTGGTGAATGGTAAGTCTGGAGCACAGCAGTGCGGAGACTCTCACGGATAAAGCAGTGGTCAGAAGGTTTCTCAGGAGGAGCATGGATCTGAACAACAAGGATTTTATCACCCAAAGGTGAAGTGAGACTGGTACGAACCATAGCCAGAATATGTTCAGGAGGTATCACAGGAATAGGAATCGACTCCATCTTGGAAGCGGAGGAAAACTTTTGTGACAATGCATCGGCCCTTACATTCTTAGTACCGGGTAAGAATGAGACTATGCAATTGAAGCTTGACAAGAACAGAGCCCATCGCGCCCTCCTGGGGAGAGACATTTAGCCTCAGACAAGAATGTGAGATTCTTGTGGTCAGTAAAAATGAGAACCATAACAGTGATACCCTCAAGGAGATGCCTCCATTCTTTAACCACTTGCTTACTGGGCACTTAAACCCCCCTCCTGCCCAGACCAATTTTCGGCTTTCAGCGCTGTCGCATTTTGAATGACAATTGCGTGGTCGTGCGGTGTTGTACCCAAACAAAATTTTTAGCATTTTTTTCCCACAAATAGAGCTTTCTTTTGGTGGTATTTGATCACCTCTGAGGTTTTTATTTTTTGCGCTATAAACAAACAAAGAGCGACGATTTTGAAAAGAGAACAATTTGTTTTACATTGCTATAATAAATAGCCCAAAAATATATATAAAAAAAAATTATTCATCAGTTTTGGCCGATATATATTCTTCTACATATTTTTGGTAAAAAAAAATCACAATCGGCGCATATTGATTGGTTTGTGCAAAATGTATCGTGTCTAAAAACTATGGGAATTGATTTATGGCGTTTTTATGTATTTATTTTTTTTTTACTAGTAATGGCGGTGATCTGCGATTTTTATCGAGACTGCAATATTGCAGTGGACATGTCGGACATTTTTGACACTTTTTTGGGACATTTATACAGCGATTAGAAATTTAAATAGCCACTGATTACTGTATAAATGGCATTGGCAGTGAAGGGGTTAACACTAAGGGGTCAGTGAAGGGGTTAACTGTGTTCCCTGTATGTGTTCTGTATGTGTTCTAACTGTATGGAGGCAGGGACATAACAAATTTAACTGATCCCAATGACAGAGATCAGTAGATCTGTTATGTCCCCCTCTCACAGAACGGGAAACCACCGTGTTTACACAACCACCATACATTGCTGCAGCTATTCTCGAAGAACGTCGTTGATGAACTCCTGAAAAACTGCATGAGCGTTGCAAAGACCAAACAGCATTACGAGGTACTCATAATTGCCTGTCCCAGGAATTTAACCTGTTCACGATGGAACTCGCACTTCTCCAATTTACAATACAGGTTATTATCTCTCAGCCTCCGAAGCACACAGCAGACATCTGTGTGGTGGCTCTCTAGGGACCTTGAATATATGAGGATATCGTCGAGATAAGCCACCACACATTGCTGCAGCAAATCTCGAAGAACGTCGTTGATGAACTCCTGAAAAGCTGCATGAGCGTTGCAAAGACCAAACGACATTACGAGGTACTCATAATAGCCTGTCCTGGTATTAAACGCAGTTTTCCACTCATAGTCCTCCTTGATCCTCACGAGATTGTATTCCCCTCTCAGATCAAGCTTCTTGAAAACCGTTGCTCCTTTGATCCTCCTTTAGTCAACGGAATCGGATAAACATTCTTAATTGTGAAGCGTTAAAGACCCCTATAATCAATACAAGATCTCAGTTTGCCACTCTTCTTTTTTTACAAAGAAGAAGCCAGCACCAGTAGGAGACGAGGATTTGTGGATGAACCCTTGAGAAAGTGCGTCTGCAACATACTCCTCCAAGGCTTTGTCCTCCGAGACAGACAATGGGTAAACCTGGCCACAAGGGTGTATGGCATCAAGTTGAAGGTCAATTGCGCAATCATATGACCGGTGTGGAGGCAAACTACCGGCTTGACCTTTATCAAAGACCTTGCTATATTTCCGGTATTCCTCCGGCAGGGAAGAGTGTGAAGAGGTACACAACACCTTAGCCACTTTCTGAAAACATGTCTTACAGCATTGTGGCGACCTGGAAAGAACCTCAGCACCAAGCCAATCAAAAGAAGGGTTGTGCCTCTGTAACCAAGGGTAACCAATAACCACCGGAAAATGAGGAGAGGAAATTACTTGGAATTGGATTATCTCATGGTGAAGAGCCCCTATAGCCATGGTCAATGGAGCAGTCTCATGAGTCACCTGGGCAGACTGTAGAGGTCTCCCATCAATAGCCTCAATGGCGAGTGGAGTGGCCCGAAGCTGCAGCAGAATAGAGTGCTTAGACACAAAGCACTATCTATGAACAGGCCTGCAGCCCCAGAGTCGATTAGAGCCTGTATCTCGATGGACAACTCAGACCAAGAAAGGGTAACTGGAACCAGGGGCTTATCCTTACGGATGATGGAGGACGTAACAACGCCACCTATAGTCTGTTTCCTACAGGACCTCAGGTGTAAGCGTCCCGGCAGACAGGTAGAACAAGACTTCAAAAAGTGACCTGCCTGGCCACACTAAAGGCACAATCTCTCCCTCCTCCTAAAGGCTCTCTCATCCGCAGAGAGACGTGTGAAGCCCAATTGCATGGGTTCTACTTCACTGACAGGCTCATAATCAGGAGGCATGGGAGATGAGGGAGACACAGGTGGGACTGCAAATGTACAGGAGGCTTCCACAAGCGCTCCTTAAAGAAAGGTCTCACTCTGAGTCTGCAGTCAATGAGAATGGCAAACGTGATCAACCTCTCCAGCTCAGTGGGTATGTCTCGGGCTGCTATCTCATCTTTGATGTTATCCGAGAGGCCATGAGAAAAAGCAGCCACAAGAGCCTCATTGTTCCAAGCAACCTCTGTTGCCACTGAGTACGGAATTCAATGGCGTAATCAGCAACTGTTCTCGTACCCTGCTTGATGAACATGAGGCTTTTGGCAGCAGTAGTGGAGCGTGTGGGAACATCAAATAACCTTTTAAAGGAGGTCACAAACTCTGGGTAACTCTGGACAACGGGTTTTTGCATCTTGCCCAGGCCAAGGCTCTGACAGAAAGCAAAGAAATCACAAAGCCTACTTTGCTTCTGTCCGTGGTGAAAGCCTGGGGCAGCATCTCAAAGTATATCCCAACCTGGTTGAGAAACCCTCTGCATTTAATTGGATCACACCCAAATCGCTGGGGAAGTGGAGTGGAACCAGACATACCCCTTGTAGAGGTAATATTTGAGGCAGGTGCCTGCACAAAGACTTGAGCATCTGCAACACAGGTTGTGCCAGAACAACCACCGTGGGAGGAACCAGCTGAGCAGTGTCATTCAGGAGCTTCTGTAACGCTATGGCAAACTGATTCATACGTTCATCCTGCTCATCCAATCTGGAAAAAATATTACCAGCAAGTGGATTGACTGCATTCTCTGAATTCATGGCCTTCGGCTACTATCAGGAACCATGAATCAGACAAAGACAGAAGTGCAGTAAAATCACACTTTTTAATAAAAAGGTAAAATGTTATAAACAGAGTAAACGTGGTCAAAACATAGCCAGGGTTAGGTAACCAGAATAAATAGTCAAAACAAGCCAGTGAAACAGGAGTCCAGAGATCAATGAAGTCAAACAAATGGAATGTAGGGTCAGGAGCCAGGAGGAGAGTCAGCCAAGCAGGGTCTAGAATCCAGGAACCAGAAGGGAACGTCAAACAGGCAAAGTCTTTCACAGGAACATACAGCAGTGATTTCTCCAGAGATGTTGACCAGGCAAAGACATCTGAGATCCGATCCAGGCAGTTTATATACAGTAGTTAAGGGAGCTGGCTTATGAGCAGGATATGGACATTAGGTGAGACAGAGTGAAAGCTGAGACTGGCAATTAACCCTCAGCTGAGCAGCTTGCTCTGAGAAGAGAGGACTGAGCCCAGCCCTGACACCTTTGAATACAAATCTAATAGAACAGTCATCCACTTCTTCCAAGGGGATACAATATGTTGTAGATAAGGACAATTGAGGAAAATACATTTACTGGTGTAATAATTATTTTACAGCTAGAATGTATTTGTGCATTTTATACCTACCTAGAGTTCAGCCTGAGTTCCCACTTTAAGTCCAACTGATTTTGTTTAAAGTGTTGCAAGTTGAGTTGATTCTCCTACCTGTTTCTTTCACCTCTCAAGTCTGTTGCTATAGTTTTAGAGAAGAAGAGGTAAAAATAAAACATAATTTAAATGAACTTCTACACAATAAACATAAATAATCTGGCAGATTCGAGATCTAATAAACATAATTTGCAATAGTTAGCAAATCCTACAAATTCAAGTATGCAATTGTTTTTAATTAAGCTTTCTTGTCATACAGTTGGCATGTTATTTTCATAATTTGTAGAGTGTGGGAATGGGGAAGTAAATGACAAGCTCTCAGAGGACATCTGTCTATGCTTTATTATTTTTCTGTGTTTAACGGGTTGTGATGGAACCTCTGACTCCTGGGAAGCCAATAAATGTAAAATGTTCAGAGCACTGTGAACACCTCCAATGTAGCGTGATCTCATCAACATCAATCAGGGTTCGGCTTTCCCATGAGGATAAAGGCTGTAAATGAACAAGGCTGGGGCTACGCACTGATTCAAGGGTGGCTACACATATTTGCAGTGCAGAGTGACCCTCAAAGGCACCTTCTCTTGGGAAATCACCACCAACTACCCTGCTGAGAACTTGTATTCATGAAAAAGCATGGAAATAACATTCTCACATGTATTCTGTATGTATGACATGCATAGCTTTAAAAGGAAACAGTAGTCAGACAAATAGGAATCTGACATGCAGAAATAGGCTTTGTAAGTCAATGTAGAACCAGTTGGAGTTCACCAGCCCCTGAAATGCCCTATGGTTACAGTTCTTCCACATTCTATTTAAAACTAATGAAAACATGACCTATACATATAGTTTAATGCTGTCACACCTGTGTAGCTCTTATGGACCATTGTAATTTTTAAAGGTTTTTTTTTAGTTTTGCAATTTTAGATAAAAATAAAGAACATAATGAAAAAAAAGTCTGAATATTACTTGTAAAAAAATAGTAACAAACAAAATAATAACTAAGCAGAGAAGGAGAGGAGTGTGTTAATTAAGGATGATTATGGGTAACAAAGGAATAATACGATTTTAAATAGGAACACAGTTTTTTTAAAAATAAGCACAGTTGCTTCAGCTGATATCATATAATATCATAATGGTTACCCATTGATCTGCTATAAATGGACCAGAGTAAATACAATGCAGCAATATTAACATTGCTACACTGTAACTATTTCTAACTCTACAGATATTGTTCTATGAAAAACAAAAATGGAAATTGAAGCTCTACACCACTGCTAAGATGTCTATATAAAACTTTATTCCAATAGAAGTCAGGGGGAATATCCAAAAAGTAATCAATGCATCGTGGGGGTCCACAGATGTTCCCCTCATAAGGGCTTGAAAACAATGTGAATATGCTAGAAGTAAACTGGATCTTTAAAGAGGAGCTCCACCCCCCCACCAAAAAATTAAAAGTCAGCACCTACAAAAACTGTAGCTACTGACATTTAATATTAGGACACTTACCTGTTCAGGGATCCTGCAATCTCGGCACCCCAGCCGATTTTTCAATCGGCTCTCAGGTGCTGCCGCTGTCATTTTGTGAATGGCCCTGCGGCGGGTGAAGGAGGAGGGGGCCCGCTACCCCCCCCCCCCGAAAGGTGCCAAATGTGGCACCGGAGGAGTGGAGGAAGCAAACAAGTGGAGTGTCCCCTTTTGGGTGGAGCTCCACTTTAATGTTATTTCTTCCAGGATGATTACAAGCACAGCCTTGTCAGCAGCTGGTTGACAAGGTCTGTGCTTGTAATCACACTGGAAGAAATGCCATTAAAGGTCCAGTTAACTTCTAATCTATTCACATTGTTTTCAACACCTGATTAAATTAAGTGTACTTGAACCTCCGAAAGGCATTGGCTACTTTTTGGATTGTCCCCTTTACTTTTATTAGAATAAAGATTTGTATGTGGACCTCTTTGTTGCATTATACTACAAGCCAATGAGATTGTGGAGATCCTCTGAGGTGTAGAAGCCACCTGCCCAGAAACCAGATCATTCACATCAACATCATTACTTTAAAATAGCAAAACCAATAAGATAACCTTACGGGTCCAGTGCTATTTTTATACTTTCCTTGACTGTTCTGTGAGCGTCACGAGCAGCAACATTCTGTCATATAAAACAATTTTGTGGCTGTCAAATTGACAGCTGGGACATGCTGGTAACATGCAGCCAGAGAGCAGGAGAGTATTTAGGTTTTTTTTTTGTGGCGTGTGTGTACTATGCCCAACTGGCTACTACAATCATATTTTTTTTAAAAAGCAAAGATTATTGTTTCCATTTAAAGGTGTGTTAATGTGTGCTGCCTATTATTCAATCAAGGGTGCAAATGATTTCAGCTATTTCCAATTTTGTAACAATTGTTAGGAAAAAAAAAACAATAAAGCCTCGTACACATTATCATACAACTGCACGTCCAACTTTTGTCCAAATTGGCTGTCCGTGGTTTTGTCTAGGGTACTGGCGGTAATGAAGTCATCGTCCAACAAAGCCGAACGTAGTGACGTGTTACGAGCGTATAAAGAGGAAGTTCAGGTGAATGTGATTTGTGAATTACGAATGCAGGTTTACACGACCGAACACTTCCTGGATTCCGAGCATGCGTGTTTGTACCTATAACTTTTGTTGGTCCAACTTCTGTACACACAAGCCAAAAATTGGCCAATGCTTTGTTGGCCAGCGAAAGTTTTCTAGTCTTCTCAGACAACTTCTGTTTGATGATAATTGGAAATTGGCTGTTGAATCGTGCATACTAACGGTCGGATTATCAGACAACAGGCTGTTGTACAACCATTGTTGGTCAATAATTGTACCGTGTGTATGGGCCTTAAGGCTCCATTCACACTTGTGGGACTTGTAATGCAAGTTTGGACACTAAAGTTGCATAACAAGTCATTCCCCATGTTTTCCAATGATAACCATTCATATATGTGTGACTTAAAGTTGCAGCAACTTCAAAGTAGTTCATGTGACTTTCATGAAACTTAAGGGCCATAGCCTTCAATATTAACCCTCCAAAGTTGCATGAAAGTTGTACCTGAATGTTATACAAGGCAACAGTTGCAAAACAGTTATCCATTATCCCTGGTCAAGGGCAAAGTTGTATCCAAGTTGCACCCATTGAAAGTTGCATCAAAGTTGTGTCAAAGTTGCAAAGTCAAAAACACAACTTGGAAGTCGTACAAATGTGAATGGAGCCTAAGCTGTCAACCCAACCGTTCATCATTAGCAAGCGGAGAGGAAACCATAGAAAACATTCTAAACTAGAGCACAACTTTTTCCCAGAGACTCTATGTTTTCACTGTGTCTGCCAGTCACATATACTATAATGTATCACCATCATATTTTATGTTTATGTTTTCAAGTTGCGTTAGGTCAACTAATATGATAGAGTTTTTAGCACCTGAAAATGACAGGGTTCTCCAATTATATTATGTGTTAGAGGCTGCATACACTTCAAAACGGGTGCAGCAAGTCTTCAGCTTGTGTGCTCTGGTCTGGTAATAGCTATGGCAATTATAACCTGGACATTTTGAGAGGCATTTTAAAAATGTTTTAGAACTCTTGCAAAATGCACTTTAGAATTCTATAATCAAGCAACCCATCCATGGCCAGGGAGAAAGGTTAGATTCACAAACAAAACTTTTAGTAAGTTATGTTCTATCAAACTGTAACTGTTTACATTTGCCTTTTAAAATATGAAAAGCTGACATATATATGTAATATAGTAGAAGTCCCGACATGGGCGCTTACACTTTAAATACTATAGTGGTGTCATAAGAATTATTTTGTGTGCTGGTACTTCTGCAAAAAGGTGAATGAGACTCCGCTGTGTCTGACAACTTCGGACTGTGCTAATGATTGGGAACTTATCAGGGTGATTCTGAATCATGTCTTTGACAGCTATGCTATAGTGATAACATGCTCACATGCAAGCCATTAAGTATGTCTAGATACAAGCTTAACAATGTGCAAAGACCACACCAGCCTGAAGATAACAGTGTGCATTTGTATTATACTGTAATGGTATGATACAATTAAAGTACTAAACAAAAAAAATAGCTTTGATTGATTTAATTACATTTAGTTTTTACATTTTTGTCTATTTGTTAGCCTACAGAAAAAAAGCAGATCAAGACTTTTCTAAAACAATGTACCAATTAAAAAGTTGATATAATCTTAAAATAAGCCATGGCTAAACTCGGTGTGGGCATCTAGGCTTCAATGGTCTCTGTTTCAAAAGAATTAAGGAGAGAGTCCAGGCAAAATGTTGCATTTATTTTTAAATAAGACAATAAAATAGCTATTGATTTGATGCTGAAGTTTGTTTTGAACCTACTGGTCAATGGAAAGTAATCTATATGAGTTTAAATGTACTTGCTTGCAAGAATGGTCATGGTTTGGACTGGACTAATCAACGGAGACTGATTTGAGCCAAACGTAGACCTACCCAAAGGCAACGGTTGTAATCAGTATAGCAACTGGAAACTGGAATATCTGACTTTTAATTTAGTACAAATAATTCTGTAAAGCATATTTAAAATAAGGGCCACATTGACAGACACTACAATATTCTTATCATCAATAGGTTTTTATTAAGTTTTCACAACAAAGTAATGACGTTACAACGTAGCGTGTCAGTTGTTCCATCTGGAGTACACAAAGAGTTAGGCACAATTAGTATGCAATGACTATACATCTCAATGTAATAAGAAATACATCACAAGTAAAACAAAACAAAAAAGTCTTAGGGGAACATGTGTGTATATTGGTGGAAGAGATGGATGGGAAGATTAGTGAATCCAGGGGAGGCAGGGGGAATAGGGGGGAGGGGAAGTCTGGTACCAACAATGGGAGCAGGTTAGGTTAGGTAATATGGGATCTTGGTCTCAGGTTCTTACTGAGCATCTAGGGTGGGAGAGCCAGGAGGCCCAATTGTGCAGGAATTTGTTCATGGCAAGATTTTTTCTAGCCACCATTCTCTCCATCTCACATTGTAAGTTTAGGTCTGCGACGGTGGATGTGAACGAGGGGGGATCTGGTTTCTTCCAATTTCTAGCTATGTTCAGTTTGGCCGCAAGTAGGATGTGGATTATTCTAATTCTAGAGTTCAAGGGGAGTTGGTCTAGATTCAGGTGAAGAAGGGCTACTTCGGGTGAGGGAGGTGTGGGGGTTTGAGCCACTGAGGATATTAGAGCAAACATTTGTTTCCAATATGAGCTTAGGGACTTACAGAACCAGAGTATGTGTGCTAGAGTTCCCGTTGATCCACACAATCTCCAGCACGTACTAGGGGTGTTGGGGTAGATTCTTGACAGCTTGTAGGGAATGAGGTACCATCTGTGTAGTATTTTTTGAAAGAGCATCCCGTGACTGGAGCAGTGAGAGGCTCTGTAGGTCAGTTTAAAGGCTCTGATCCAGTTCTCCATGGGGGTGTTTATGTTTAGTTCCGTGTCCCATTTAGTTAGTTTGGGTAAGTGCGATTGAGAGGTCTGTTCTGAGATGATCTTGTAGTTGGTGGAGATACCGTGAGTCAGGTACAGACTTTGTGAAAAGAAGGAATGGAAAGGTTCTGGGATATTTATCTACATGGGAATGTCTGAGGTTTTTATAAGGCGAGACATCCTAGTGTAGTTGTATGCTTCCTGGGTTGTTATATTGTATTGCTGTTGGAGGGAAGTGAGCGATTTCAGTGTTTTTCGTGTGCTGAGGTCCTCCAGGGAGTTAATCCCAAGGGAGGTCTAGGACTTAGTGGAGAGGTTTGGGATTAAGTTCTCCAACGCTGAAATGGGGATTGGGTACTTACGCATGGGCACTGTGGGTTTTTTGATTGCAATGATCTGTTGGCAGGTAGCTAACGAGACTAATATGGCTGGTGGAGCCGGGGTTTTGGGTAGGTGTTGACCTGTTGAGAGGAGTAGAAGAGCGTTGGTCAGTTTGTTGGGTGATGGGCGGCCCGCCTCCATTAGGGACCATGATTTGTTAGGAGAGGGGTGCCACCAGTAGTACACTTGCTCGAGGATTGCTGCCTGGTAGTAGGATTTTATGTGGGGTAAGCCTGCCCCTCCCTGTGACTGGTGTCGGGTGAGTATATACCGAGAGCATCTGGGGGGCTTCTTGTCCCAGATGAAGTGGGATATGGTTTTTTGTATGTTATTGAAGAAGGCTTGGGGGATGTGGTTTAGGACTGTGCAGAACAAGTAAGTTAGCTTGGGTAAGATTAACATTTTAAAAGAAGCTATTCTTCCCAGAGTGGAGATATTTTGGATCTGAATAACTGGGGCAATTGTTTTAGTAACGCTTTGTAGTTGACCTCGAAAAGATGAGTGTGTTTACTCTGTAATTTAATGCCCAGGTATGGGATGGCTTGTTCAGCCCAAGCATAGGGAAGGTTGCTTTTTAAACGTACAAGTAGTTTCTCTGGGATATTCAATGGGAGGATTGTAGATTTAGAGGTATTTACTTTGTACTATGACACATTTGTGAATTGGAGGAGGGTTTCCTGGATTGCGGGGAGGAATTGTTCTGGGTTAATAAACATGAGGATGGTGTCATCAGCGAAAAGGCTGACTTTATGAGCGGCCCCTTGATAGGGGATACCCTGGATTCGTGGGTCTCGCCTAATTTTGGTGGATAAAGGTTCCATTAGGAGGGCAAAGATGATGGGAGAGAGTGGGCAGTCCTGACGGGTGCCATTAGAAATTTAGAATGGTTTTAAAAGCATCCCCTCTGCTAGGATCCTGGCTGAGGTATTAGAGTAAAGGGAGAAAATCGCGTCATGGAATTTTCCTGTTATCCCAAATTTTCGGAGGACTGCCATGAGGAATCCCCAGTGGACCCTATCGAACGCCTTCTCCGCGTCCAGAGACAGGAGCAGAAAAGGTGTTCGAGTGTGGTTAGTTTGGTAAATTAAATTTATGACCCTCCTGGTAACATCAGGGGCTTGTCTATTTGGAACAAAGCCGACTTGGTTGGGATGGATAAGAGAAGTGAACAGGGGTTGTAGCCTGTTGGCAAGTACTTTAGCATAAATTTTGATGTCAGAGTTGAGAAGAGATATTGGTCTGTAGTTTGAAGTGCTTGCCAGGTCTTTGTCGGGCTTGGGGATAGTTACTATGGTGGATCTTAGCATATCTGTCGGGTATAAGGCAGAGGAGGCAGCGGCCTTGAAGAGAGCAGTCAGTCGAGGTGTAAATAGGTCAGTGAATGTTTGGTAGAATTCATTGCAATATCCGTCTTCTCCAGGTGTTTTATGTTCGGGAAGGGATTTGATCACGTTTCTAATTTCTGGGGGGGAGAAAGGAAGATCTAGTTGGGCTTGTTGGGATAAGGAGATCGTTGGAAGGTCCACTGCAGCTAAAAAATCTTGAATCTGAGATGATGTTGGTTGAGGGGTATTTGGGTCCTCTTTTAGATTGTAGAGCGAGTGGTAATAATCGCTAAAAGCATCCACTATTTGCTGTGGATTGGCCAGAGGTTTTTTGATGGTGGGATGGTGGATCATGGATATTTTGGATTTGGAGTTGAGAGGCTTGACCTGCCGGGCAAGCAGGGAGCTGGGCTTATTACTTAGAGCATAAAAGTTGGCCTTCCTCTTCTTAAGGTTGATCTCATCGTCCAGTTCGGAGAGTTGAGGTTTAGGTTTTATAGGTACTAGGTGGTAGGGTGGTAGTTTTTTGGAGACCGGTTAGGTGTCGTTTATCACCTACGAAAATCGCTAATAATGGTGAGCGAGATGTTAGATTTTCTCCTGGGTTTATGGGGAGTTGGTTGTAGTAGAGTCTAAGTTCTAAAAAATCGACGTCACCTGGAAGGTTGCTAGAGGAATAGGGTTGTTCGGGTTGATCTAGAAGGAAAGAGGGGGGGTCTTTAATCTTTGCACTAGTTTAGGGAAGGGCTTGTATTTTGTGGACCTCTTCTGCCTATAACG
>BLSH010164238.1:287956-305664 GCA_018402905.1 Glandirana rugosa | reverse complement strand
CACACACAGTTTCCAGATGTTTGCAGAACAGTGATATCATATCACTGTTCTGCAAACATCTGGAAACTGTGTGTGAAACTATAGCAGAGCGAAACCATATCCCTGTTCTTCTCTATGCTGTAGTTTCACACACAGCTTCCAGATGTTTGCATAACAGTGATATGGGTTCGCCCCGGTTTTTGTTAAAGTGTTACACAGAGTTTCCAGATGTTTGCAGAACAGTAGTTCAGTTAGTCCCGTTTTTATTTAAAGTGACACACACAGTTTCCAGATGTTTGCAGAACAGTAGTTCAGTTAGTCCCGGTTTTATTTAAAGTGACACACACAACTTCCAGATGTTTGCAGAACAGTGATATGGGTTCGCCCCGGTTTTTGTTAAAGTGTTACACAGAGTTTCCAGATGTTTGCAGAACAGTAGTTCAGTTAGTCCCGGTTTTATTTAAAGTGACACACACCGTTTCCAGATGTTTGCAGAACAGTAGTATAGTTTCTCCCGGTTTTAGTTAAAGTGTTACACACAGTTTCCAGATGTTTGCAGAACAGTAGTTCAGTTAGTCCCTGTTTTATTTAAAGTGATACACACAGTTTCCAAATGTTTGCAGAACAGTGATATGGGTTCTCCCGGCTTATTTATACTTTTTTGACACAGTTTGAAGATGATTTTAGAACAGTTATATGGCTTCTACCGTTAATTATCCACCTCCATTTTTGATTTTTTAATGTTTTTATTTTTTTAAAAATGCTTTTAGTTATTTACCTGTCCCCATTTCTTTGTAGGGCACTTGTCCCACCCTTACCCCCATTTTCCTTCCTTTTGCAGACCTCTAGGACTTTCCAGGACTTTTTTACAGCCATTTTTGTGCTTAAAAGTTCGGGTCCCCATTGATTTCAATGGGGTTCGGGGTCTGGGACAACGTTTGGGTCCTGTCCGGACCCGAACTTTGTCTTTGTGACTTTTTACAGCAATTTTCAGAACTTTTGGTAAAATTACCAGAGCCCCAGACCCAAACCCGGACTTTTTTTGAAAAGTCCGTGTTTGGGTCCGGGTCCCGGACACCCCAAAGTTCGGTACGGACCCGAACTTTACAGTCCGGGTTCGCTCAACTCTAGAGGCAAGTGCATTTCTCTATGATTGCAAATGAAAAAAGAAAGACAGGCCACAATTATGGCACTAACCACGCAAATTTGCACACTAGAAGCTTCCCATAAATGGAGTAAAGCCGAAACAGATTATGCTGCCCTAATACTGGCAAGGCGAGCTCTGCTGGAGGAATTGGACAGACAGGTCAAAAAGGAAATTCATGCTAACCACTAAACTTTTCTATGATCAAGCCAATAAGAGTGGTAGACTTTTAGCTAGGTTACTTAGAGGCAAAAGGGCACAAATGACAATACACTCCATTACAAACCGTTCGGGAGTGAAAATCAACAAAACTGAAGACATTGCACAACAATTTGTCGAGTATTACTCTAACCTATATAACTTACCAAAACATCCCAGTCACCTCCAGAACCCACACTCTAGGACTACAGCCATTGATATTTATCTTGCAGAACATAAACTGCCCCAGCTCACCCCAGACCAAGCAGCCACTATTGACGCCCCCCCAAATTTGGAAGAACTCTGACTTGCCTTGAAGAACCTTAAACCCGGGAAAAGCCCAGGCCCCGATGGTCTCACTGGTTTATATTAACAGACGTTTGCAACTATCTTGGCCCCACATTTCCTAACCGCCTTTAATTCCCTCCACGAAGTGAAGGAACCCCCCAAAGACCTGCTAGAAGCTCACATATCGGTTATTCATAAGAAAGGGTAGGACCCTACACTAGTCGAAAACTACAGACCCATCTCTCTACTAAATGTAGATATCAATATCTACGCAAAACTACTGCCTAACAGACTCCTTCCTTTCATTCCCAATATGATTTCCCACAATCAAGCAGGTTTTGTCCCCGGCAGGGAAGCCCATGATAACACCATCAAGGCTCTTACTATCCAACACTGGTTAACAAAGACAACTACAGAGGGCTTCTTCCTGTCCACGGATGCGGAGAAGGCGTTCGATAGAGTGGCCTGGGACTATATGGCAGCGGTCCTTTCCTCAGTGGGACTGGGACATTTCATGCTAAATAGTATCCTAAATCTTTATGCGAACCGTCAAACCAAGATCAAGATAAACGGCCACCTATAGGACACCTTCCCCATCCGAAATGGATCCAGGCAGGGATGTCCTCTCTCCCCGCTGGTCTTTATCCTTACCATGGAAGCCTTTCTTACCTGCCTCCAAACAAACCCGGATATCACGGGAGTCACAATTGGCGATTGCACCTACAAGATAGCTGCCTTCGCTGATGATATCCTCCTTTTCCTTCCAAAACCAGATATCACCATCATTAACCTCCTTAAAGAATTCCTCCGATTTGGAACCATATCCAATTTTAAAATCAACATTAAAAAATCCTACGCTCTTAACATTCCCCTACCCGATAATATTATGAGCAGATGCCGGGACTCCTTCTCTTTTACCTGGAAATCAGACGCAATCCTATACCTGGGCATACAACTTCCTACCACGACTACAGGACTCTACAATTTAAACTTCCTTCCCTTCTTACGAGAACTTTCGAAAGACCTTCACACCTGGGAGAAACTGAACCTCTCCTGGTTTGGGTGGGCAGCAACTATCAAAATGACGTCCCTCCCCAGGTTCCTGTACCTCGCACAAGCAATACCTATTGCCCTACCCAAATCTTTCTTCTCTTCCATTAGATCCCAACTCAGCTCATTCTTATGGAAAGGACACCCACCCCGAATAAGTCTAGCTAGACTCTCTGCCCCTAAGCATAGGGGAGGCATTGGCTTACCAGATTTCCAAAGATATCATAAGGCTATATTATTAGCGAGAATAATTGACTGGCACGTCCACAATAAGACCAAGGATTGGGTTCCCCTTGAACAATCATTTTTTAAACACCCTCTTCAGGACACAATTTGGCTCCAGAAACAAAATAAGGAGATGACCAACAAAAATTTCCCCTTAATCGCCCCCCCATACAGTGCCTCCGGGACCTTTCAAAATCCTCTCCACTAACATCCCTTCCAGGACTTATGACCCCTATCCTGAACAATCCTAGTTTCCCCCAGAACTCTCTGACTTGGGAGCTAAATTCCCACCAAATGTTTGCCCCAAAGCTCACCATTTTTTCTCCCGTGGCATCTTCTGAACCAAATCAGACCTAATCAATTCCAACACCGTAGAATCAATTCCCAACTGGGCATACCTACAGATTCGACATTCCCTCACCTGCTCAAAGGAAAAAAACCTCTATCTCAAACCCTTGAAAACCTTTGAGAAACTCTGTGGTTCCCAACCTCAGAGACACCTCATTGCGAGCCTACACATATTGCTCTCCTCCCAAACACCGGACCACTTAGCTCCCATCAGAAAAGTTTGGGAAACAGATCCCACTAACACACTTCCTGACAGGGATTGGGAAACAATTTGCCTCGCAGCACATAAAAGCTCCCGTAACGTCTCCATTCAGGAACATAACTACAAGGTGCTAACTCATTGGTATAGAACACCCGCGCTACTCCACATATTCTACCCCCAGTGCCCCAACATATGCTGGAGATGTGGGAATTCAGTGTGCTCGATGAAACACATTTGGTGTACATCAAAGTGTACTGGGAACAGGTCCATGACATAATAAAACAAGTTTCCTCGCACCCAATAGACTTCTCCCTACATCAATACGTCTTACACTATTCAGAACCCTCGAAGCATCGATACCGCCATTCCTTAGTCATGCACATGATGACTTCAGCTAGCATGTGCGTTCCGGTCCTATGGAAGCAGACGTCAGCTCCCTCACTTAACCACTTGCCGACCGCCAACCGCAGGTTGATGGCGGCAAAGTGGCTCGTTATCGCAAATCGCCGTCATACGGCGGCGGCTGCGATAACGCGCACTGTGAGCGCGCGCGTGCACTGTGAGCGCGCGCCGCCGGAGGTGCGCCCGCGCGCTCACTGTGTTCGGGGAGGGCCAGGGAGCGGGTGCGGCGGCTTCGATTGCCGCCGGCTACCCGCGATGGCCCCCCCGGAGCGAAGGAAACGGAGGTCCGTGTATGTAAACACGGACCTCCGTTCTGTGTGAGGGGAAAGGGCTGTGATCACAGCCTTCCTGTATACGAAGGCTGTGACCACTTCCCTTCCCCAGCTAGGGCAGTCCCCATACAGTTAGAACACGCCCAGGGAACATAGTTAACCCTTAGAGCGCCCCCTGCAGGTTAACTCCTTCACTGCCAATGGCATTTACACAGTAATCAGTGCATTTTTATAGCACTGATCGCTGTATAAATGCCAATGGTCCCAAAAAAGTGTCAAAATAGTCCGACATGTCCGCTGAAATATCGCAGTACCGCTAAAAATTGCTGATCGCCGCCATTACTAGTAAAAAATAAAAAAATAATAAAAACCCCAAAAATGAATTCTCATCCTCCGTAAACGCGACCACTTTTGTGCAAACCAATCAATAAACGCTGATTGCAATTTTTTTTATCGCAAATATGAGGAAGAATATAAATCGGCCAAAAACGGTGAAAAAAAAGGTTTTTTATATTTTTTTTTTTGGATTTGTATTTTAGCAAAAAGTAAGAAATTAGTTTTTTTTTTTGTAAAATTGTCGCTCTTCTTTTGTTTATAGCGGCGATCAGAAATGACGCAGAGGGGATCAAATACCACCAAAAGAAAGCTCTATTTGTGGGAAAAAAAGGACGCAAATTTCGTTTGGGTACAACGTCGCACGATCGCGCAATTTTCAGTTAAAGCGACGCAGTGCCGAATCGCAAAAAGGGCTCCGGTCCTAAAGCTGGAAATCCTTCCGGGGCTGAAGTGGTTAAAGCTTGGCTCGGCAGACTCAATAGTATTATGGAAATAGAGGAACTTATAGCAATATCTTCAAACAACCTAAACAAGCACCACAAAATCAGGATGCCCTGGATTTACTTCCAAAGCTCAGATAAATATTGTGCCATATGCAAACCTTAATAACTTGTCACTCTGTAACTCCACCCTGCCTTCCAGATATCGACAACCCCCAGCACGCTGAACTACGCACGTTACAAGATTGCGTGCCCTAGACCCTAATAAGCTAAACCCCCTCCTACCCCCCCTCCTAACCACCCTATTTATCCCATACCCTTCCTATTCCCCCCCTCCCTTCTCATCTCTCTCTTCGGTCTCCATCAGGGGCTTAAAACTCCCCATCCCATACTCATTACTAACTAATATCCATAATGCCTCCCCCCCCCCCAACATATCTTTACTCAATACTACCTAGACACCCAGTTTATTGTCTTAAGCTGATTTCTTCATGTTTTGAGGTATATGTCTTTTTATTTACTATGACATTATTGCTAGTTATTGCTAGTTTTGATTGCAATTTACTATGACAAATGTTCATTTAAATGAGACTGTACATCCCTACAACTTTCTTAATAAAATCTTTGTGGAATTAAAAAATAGACCAAAGATCCGCTTCAAGTTTATACTCGGATTTCATGCAGGTTGACTGTTGGTTTGTCTATGTATTTGTGTTATCTGATTTTTTTATTCCTAATAATATGTTCTTGTGTATTTTTAATTGATGTACATTACATAGAATATGTTTTTCCATTTAGCTGTCCTGTGGATTAATTTTTTAGGAAAATGTCAAGTTAATTTGTTTTGTTGCCCTGCTTGGTTCACCGTTATTTTTAAATAATAGAAAAATTGCACCCTAATGCCGTAGTAGGCATTAGGATAAGCCAGTCACTATTAGCATGGCATAGTAGGGATTGTGAGGTTTTACATAATGTTACAGTGATTTACAATGTCACAGGCTTTACCATTTGGAAAGAGGTTCAGGTTTGGATCTACCATGGGTTCAAGGTGAACCAGTGTATTTGAGGTTCACAGGCCTAATGCAGGAATTTGCCTGCCCAAATTCTTTTTAAACATACAGCCCTATCAGCTTACACTGTCACTATTCACTGCACCCCCTTATCCCTATACTAATAATAAAAAGTTAGACATGCACTGGTTAGGTGTATTATCCCTGATTAAACTGCCCTGCTGCTGGCCAATTTCACACAACTGTATCTTCTGCAGTACCCTTATTCTTGTAGTAAAACCCCAGCCTGTTGTCTCTAGTAAATTTGGAGCCCAGCTGTGTTCACTAAAATTGTCCTACTGCCAATTTTACACTACTGTGTCATCCATGGTCTCTTATTTCTTGTAGTAAAGTACTTGCCTGTACTCTTGTCTCTATTACATTTCATCCAAAATGTCCATGTCAACCATGGTGCCTGGCAGTATATATGAATTAAATGTAATTAAAAACGCCTCCCATTCCTGGCCACCCAGGCTGTATGTCTGTATAATGGTCTGGTTGGTATGTTAAAGGGGAAGTCAGGCTGTTTTTTTACAAATTTTTTAAAAATTGTAATCACTATGTTTAGTCTAAAATGAATCATATTGTGGCGCTGCTGTATGTAAGCCAATGTAAATCTAAAAATCCTTTCTACAGCCAAATATGTGCTGTCCATCTACTCCTGACTGAGAGTGTCTGAAAAAATCAATACTATTCCGAAACACTGCATGTGGCTTTAAAGCACTCATCCAAGCATGTTATTTAAATGATTTGTGTATGTTCAGTGTTGCCTTCCAAATATGCCTGGAAAAAAAACTCTCCTTGCTTTACAGTATTTTTACATTTATTTTTTTTGCATTATTACATAAGTAACCCCTATGGCAGTGCTCAGCTCTCCATGTTTTTTGACATCATTTTCCTATTACCCTCGCAAATAGCCAGAATTTAGTATCAAGGTTCACGTCCTATAAACTTCAGTAGGGTTCAGTGCTAAGTTCGGTTTTCGTAGACTTCATGCTAGTTCCAACAAATTTTTATATAAAAAAAAATTACTATAATGTCACTTTTGACTTCCCAATGTCATGATTATTATGTCATAGTAGCTATTGACAGGAATTATAGTTGTCACCCACTCTACTAAAAGCTTTGAATATAATTTTTACTGGAGGTGGAATTGGTAGGTATTTATTATATAAGAAGAATCCAATCTGAAATTGTTCTTAAAGTATAATTAAACCCAAGAATAAAACCGTGACATAGAGTATTGTAGCTTACCAGTCATTAGAGTGGCTGTATTCGTTTTAATTTTTTTCAGTCTAATAACATTTTCAGCAAGTGCAGAGAATGCCTGTTGATCTTGCCAGAAATGCAGTGTCCTTATGACTTCAGGTGATCTGAACTGGAAGAAAAAACATTATATTTCTTATGTAAATTAGAAATCCCTTTACCCCTATGTAATGAAAATAAACAAAAGAATATACATTTGAAGAGCAATCTGGGTAACAAACATGGCTCCCTCCATAGGGTGGAGGAGTGAGCATAGGAAGGAAGAGAGGAAAGATCCCTGATGCCACACATCCATGGAGTCCTATGGTGGTACGAGCGAGACAACCTCAGCCTGGGCTCCCGCCAGGCCGTGCCCCTGATACAAACAACATAAGTGTGAAATCAATACTGTGTGCAGGTGCTATTTTAAAATTATAAAAAACGGATATCAATAAATAGATAACTTGACATACATATACCTCATGTAAAACATACAAAACTGTAAAAACAAAAGTGATCCTTAATAAAAGTGCTTTGTGCTTAGTGATGGCAAATTATAAAAATAAAACATATAAATAAAAAGTCCAACTATTTTGGCAAATCCGTATGAAAATGCTCAAAATCTTCTTCAATGTGCAAAAGTTCAAGTAAATTTATAACAAAAGTGACTTTCCAAGTATGATCTTCTAATAGATCTCATGTGGTGCTCATTTAAAGTGGTCTGTGATATATTCTTCTCAGCCGTGTATCAGGTGCTCCCCTTCTGACCCTGAGTGCCTGCTTACCGGAAAAACGGTAAAAGTATATTCAAGACTAGGACAATACCTGGACCAATTCTTGCAGCCATTAGCAAAAAAAAGGGGAATCCTATTTAAAAGATAGTCAACAACTTTTAAAAGAACTAAAGAATGTGGATAAAGAAGAAGGAATATTCCTAGTGACTATAGATATTAACTCCCTCTATACAAGTATCGTACAAAAAGATGCACTTGAAAGTGCAGAGTGGGCGTTACATAAACATACCAATTTCAAACAAGAACAAATCAAGTATATATTAGAGGGCCTTGAAATGGCCATGAGCAACAGTTACTTTTGGTATAAAGGGAGATTCTATAGACAAACCAAAGGAGTTGCAATGGGGGCAAATTTGCCCCCAGCATAGCGAACATCGTTCTTAACAAATGGGAGGAAGAATCCATCTTTGAAAATAGAAGACCGGAGATAACCTACTACCGCAGATATATTGATGACATTATACTGTTCTGGAAAGGATCAGAAGAAAAATTACAAAAATTCATTGCAGACCTCAATCACAATCGATATGGCCTGACGTTCACGGGAAATTGGGACATGAATGAAATCCACTATTTGGATTTAACCATTTTCAAGCAAGAAGGGAAACGGAATACTAAAACATTCTTTAAAAAAACAGACCGCAATGGGTACATACCTAAAAGTAGTTGTCATCACCCGAAATGGACGAATAATATACCCAAAGGTCAATTTATTAGAATAAAGAGAAACTGCAACAGGATGGAAAATTACGAAATACAATCTAACATCCTGAGAGATTTGTAGAAAAAGGATATAATCGTCAAAGTTTGAATCACACGAGAGACCAAGTGAAGGAAATGAACAGGGATGAGATGCTTTTTAACAACACGAAGAGAAAAAGAAGACAAGAGAATGAGATAACCTTTTTAACTGATTTTAACAGGCACCACGAACAAGTGGAGAAGATCTTCCGGAAACACTGGTCCATTTTGAAATCGGACAGAACTCTGAAGTCTCTACTACCAAATAAACCGAAATTCCTGTACTGGAGGGAACCAACAATAAGAACCAAACTGGTGAAGTGTGTACTTGACCCCCCCAAGGAAATAAGAGTAGCCCCCAATCTAAAAGGGTTCTTCAAATGTCGACAATGTCTCCCCTGTAGAACAAGTAAAAGGTGAGAGAATAAAAGCAAGTCTTTCATATCCAGATCCAATGGACAGGAGTTCCAGATAAAAAATCTTATTACATGTAAAAGCACACACGTGATATATCTCCTGGAATGTCCCTGTAAGAAACAATATATTGGACGAACAACGAGACCTCTATATAAGAGAATAAGGGAGCACATTAAAAACATTAAAAAAGGGTTTCCGCATCACAGCGTTTCCAGACACTTCAGAGATCACCATCATAAAGACCCCTCACTACTATTGTTTTGCGGGATAGAGAAAAATACCAGCCACTGGAGGGGCGAAGACCTAACTAGAAAGATCTCACAAAATGAAACAAAATGGATCTTTATGATGGATACCCTCCAACCTCAAGGAATGAATATAGAAATAGACCTCAACTGTTTTATAACAGATTTCTAGAAAATAACGTCCAAAAGATAATTCCCATGCCCACTGTAATATTTATATCTCTCAGTATTTATGTTTACCTTCTGCATACAATATTTTAATACGAGAATTTGAGGGTTCCCTTCCCCCCCCCCTTTTTCCTATTTATGACTTTATTGCCCAGTCATCAATTTCTCTTACATTCGGCTCACATTTTTAAGGCATAGTTCTAACACATGCGTCTTTCGTTTTCTATATAAGAAAAAACATTTTATATAATTTATATTTTACATATATTTTTGCCAGATTTACTATGCTTCTTTACTATGCTTCCTCATATATATTAATGATTTTCCCTTCCTTTCCATCCCTATTATTCTTATATAGTCCGATCCACAAATAGACTGTAATTTTCATTCGGATAGATTTAAATCTATTTGAAGGTTTTTATATTTATGCGGCTTACAATTTATTATGGATTACCCTCTGACACACGGTATATTGATGCCACTATACACTGGTTTATATTTTATTATAGTTTATTGATTACCCTCTGGCCACCAGTCAGTTCTTCTTCAGATATTTACTTTGACTCCTTACTATGGTTCTTTACTATGTTTCCTTTCACATATCGTAGGTTTCCTCCTCCTTTTCGTTACCCCCCTTTTTTAATCCCGGTTTTTATCTGAATATTCCTATTTTAGCTGGTCTTTATATATATAAATTTTGCTACTGCACTCTAATATACCCATTCTACATGTAGTTTTGTTACATATATGCAATTTAGAGGAATTTTGACAGTAGACCGTGTTTACACACACATTGCAATTCTTTATGGCACTAAGGCCACCAGCCAGTTCTTCCTCAGATATTTATTTTGACTCTTTATTGTGGATCTTTACTATGATTCTACAATATTGACTGTTTATATATACACATATATACGGAGAGACTCCCGCTGGACCTAGGGTCCCCCCCCCCTTTTATTCCTATTAGTCCTTATTTGTCATGATTCTATTTAGTATATATTTATGGCTAAATTTTCGCAATATATGGAATACTGTGTATGTCCATTGCTCTTTTTTTTTTTTTTTTTTCCTTCTCTGAGAAGATATGATGAATCGATATGTATGATGCCTCTATATGACCTGTATAACAGTTATGATAAGAAGGGAGGCTACATGCCTTTTGCGATTCCCCAAATGGAAACAACATTCGTAAACATGAGTGACACCACCATTTATTTGTGTCCCATTTTTTAGTTATACAATTTTTTTTAGTTATACAATTTTCCTCCTTTCCCCTGGTTACGTTCCATTCCCCATATAAACAGATTTATATCCAAAATACACGGTTTTACAAGATTTGGAATGAAACCCACCATTAACATGGCAGCTCACAATAGCGGAGACATTTTTTGAGCATTTAAGACCGGAAGCATACAGTGACAGGCACCGCTCCTGTAGACGTCCAATGACGAAATGCGTAGGGCAGGGCTCAGGCGTCACAAACGTCACTTCCGGTTTTTAGTTTCCAGGAGAACGCAGGAGACACGGCGTCTCCTCCTAGGGAACTTGCAGCTGTATTTTATTATATTGTTTCTACCTTTTTACTGATAGTTTTTAGCTTAATAAATTAGCAATATTGCACAAGATCGAGTTTTTTATTTTTTATGGTGTAAACCTTGGGATACGGAGAGAGGCGAAGGAGGCCCGGAGACCAGGAGCACACGGACCGGGAGGAAAGCCATTTCCAGAGAGCACAGGGGGAGCTGTGCAATTCTCCCAAAACGTGAACCCCTTGAGTGGGGAATGTTTTTCCGGTAAGCAGGCACTCAGGGTCAGAAGGGGAGCACCTGATACACGGCTGAGAAGAATATATCACAGACCACTTTAAATGAGCACCACATGAGATCTATTAGAAGATCATACTTGGAAAGTCACTTTTGTTATAAATTTACTTGAACTTTTGCACATTGAAGAAGATTTTGAGCATTTTCATACGGATTTGCCAAAATAGTTGGACTTTTTATTTATATGTTTTATTTTTATAATTTGCCATCGCTAAGCACGAAGCACTTTTATTAAGGATCACTTTTGTTTTTACAGTTTTGTATGTTTTACATGAGGTATATGTATGTTAAGTTATCTATTTATTGATATCCGTTTTTTATAATTTTAAAATAGCACCTGCACACAGTATTGATTTCACACTTATGTTGTTTGCACATTTGATATAACAAGCCCATCATTGGTCCCAGCCTACACAATTTTACCTCAACTACAGTCTTATGAGAGAGTTTTCCTTTTTGATTTTTTCTATTTTACACAATTAAAAAATCCAATAGCACGCTGAAAATTTTTTACCCACACTAATTATCAAGCGAATTTAATAATAAAGAGAGCAGCGCCAATACCACCTTAATACTATTATATTACTCAAACTACCCATTCCTGGGAAGTTCGGTGGAGGCAGCAGCTCTCAGAGTATATTTACATCCGTTTGCGCGGAACATACTCTTTCTTCTTTTGTGCCCCTGATACATTTCACTCCACCCCTCAGAGTTTAGTCATGGCGATCCCCAAGACTAAGCTCTGGGGGGCACAGTTAAATGTGTTGGGGGTGTGGCCTGGTGGGAACCCAGGCTGAGGTTGTCTCTCTTATACCACCATAGGACTCCATGGATGTGAGGCACCAGGGATCTTCCCTTTCTTCCTTCCAGTGACTGCAGGAGCTAGGACAAGCTCCACCTCTTGCTATCACTCCTGCAGGGATTGCAGCATCACTACTCCCCATAGTGATCGAGCCGACTGGCTAGCAAAACAATCTGTGGGTCACGAGGAGTGATCATAGCCACCCAGGGTCAGGAGATATGTTCAATATGTGCAATACTAGGTGAATGTTGGATGGCCACCTGATGTAATATCATAGTTCTGGAGTGTTACGGATATGACAGGCCAAAGTTGTCTGGTCACTGTGTGGGAGCGAAAGACATCTGGACAGGTTTACACAGTGGGGTGTTGGTAAATGGCCATATCCTTCCAGGAAATATCCATACACCCCCTGCGATGAGGTGTAGTGGTAGAGAAAGCCAGAGGAGACCTCCTGGGGAGGTGCAAATTAACAGTTCCTGATTACGTGGCATCAAAGGAACCAGCTGACCCCAAATGATCATGGGTCAGCTGTGAGTGATAAATGGACATATACTGCCTCTAGTGGACAATCCAGGCATGCGTCCTAGGGACAGACTCAAGGAAAGGAAGTCTGTCACCATTGGACAGAATGCATAAGTAGGCCGGCGTTGGGCGGGTGTGTGTGGATGATGTATGAATGGGTTTAAAAAGGCAGAGGAACCCCATATATATCTCTCTCTCTTATCTACCATCAGGCCAGCCAGAACAACATTTCGAGGACAGCCTAAGTATCACCTTATGTTATTTATGTTATGGGCTTTATGTTATGTTATGGGGTTGTTATGTTAGCATTTCTGTTTTTCCTTATAATAAATGTAATCGTTGCTTTATTGAAGTAGAGTGATTGATTATTTTTATATATATGGACATAAGCTAATCTTACTAGCATAATATTATCATTACTGGTATCAGAGTTTTAGTAGCTTAACGAATGAGAGGAATGGACAATTAATATATAATTACAAATAAACTTGGGGAAACCATAACCTCCCCATTTTTACTTCAGTGAATATAAATAAAAAAAAACTAAAAAAATAAAATGAATACACTCGTCACATACAGTACAAGGACTGAAAATTTGCAGTATATTACATTTTTCATGTTAAGTTTGATTTAGACTTTAGGAGTCATGATGGGGTTACAACCCTGAGCCCACTCCCAAAATTTATTTATGTATGGGCACACATTTACCGGTATATGTGTACACCATGCCAAAGGAAATTTGCTATCATTACATATACTATCTCAATACAGTTCCCAAAATCTAATATTTTAAATTATTTAATTAAATTAAAATACAAGTTATTAAAAGATGATTCAGTATGCAGGTAGGGTAGAGAGTACAGTTTGTTACATCTGGTGGTAATGAAAAATCATATAAGCCTTTCTGAACAAAGTTCTCTTAATTTGCCAAAATGTGTGTAGGCAGAGAACTAGTATGCCCTATGTAACATAGGTCTGGACTGCTTGCAGAAAATAAAGCTTGTCTGCAATCTTTCTTGCCGCAGTCTACGCAGTAATACCAAGCCATTGGTGATCATCCATAGTGCCATCTGCTGCAGAATTGGTATGTTATTTAATCAGATTATGAAAGTAATACTCGCCTGAGATAATAAAAAACAAGAGGCTTTCAGACCCAGTCCTGCTGGATTCTCTTTAGCATTCTCCCAGGTCTCTCTCTAGACTTCCAGGTCTCAGACCAGAATTTCTCAGAAGGTATATGGTAGATTTATAATGATATACAGTGCAATATATACACATGTTTAAAGCACTGCATAAATTGGTGCCCCTATATTAGAACCTGAAATGAATAAATAAATATACAGTAGATCCTATCCATTCTATGATGCTGGCAAAAACATAGGACACGTCTCTATTTTAAAGCACATGTCTACTTTCCTTTTGCATTTAATAAAATTAGTTCCTCCTTTTCTTCCTTTCTTCTCACGCTCTTTCCTCTGCTTTCCTCTGCTTTTCCCACTGTTTACAACCTTTTGACCAAGTGAAGCGATGTGCTGACATCACCGTGTGCGGAAGTCCCGGAAGAATGGGCTGCAGAGTTGAAGCCGGCCGGCTTTTTTAACATATGCAAGTTTACCAAGCATTTGATGTAAGTGCAATCATTGTATTATACAATAAATACATTAAGGATATATATATATATATGTATATATATATATAGTATATACATACACATGAACTTTATTGCCATCCCAGTCTTTGTCCATAGGGTTCCATATTGCGTTGGCCCACCCTTTGCAGCTATAACAACTTCAACTCTTCTGGGAAGTCTGTCCACTAGGTTTATGAGTGTGTCTATGGGAATGTCTGACCATTCTTCCAGAAGTGCATTTGTGAGCTCAGACACTGATGTGGACAAGGCCTGGCTCGTAGTCTCTCACCTATCCCGCGGTGTTCCGTTCCAAGGGTGATACTCTCGTCTCAGCCCAGGGCAAGCAGAAAGGTCCACATGAAATAAAGAGATCCCAAATGTGTAGAAATGATGAAGGCAATAAAAGCTTAAAATGTGCACTCACTGCCGGAAGTGCGTAGGACGCTCTCTGGCTCCTCCTGACGCATTTCGTCATAGAGACGTCATCGGAGGCCGCCGAGTATCACCCTTGGAACAGAACACCGCGGGATAGGTGAGTGGGGTGTGTTGTGGGGGTGCACGCTGCCTACCTCTCAGCCAATTCACCTCCCATCCCCACCTGCATGTTTATATTGGAACTATTCAACTCCTCAGAACTGTCAATCGGGATGCCCCTGGACAAGGATCCCAAGGTTTTTGGACTATATTTTTATTGTTGCACCTTAATGATTTGACAAGCACTGCAGTTTAGATATTTTTAGTGAATCAATGCAATTTGTCTGATTTTTTGGTACTACACATGTTTATGCATATATTCCTTCATATAGCACTGTATTGGTATATACATTTTTTTTTGCTTTTTGCACATCCAGTGTAATTATACACTGACATGCACAGTGCTAAATATATGATTTTATATCACGTTTGCACTATGCACTTTACACTACGTTTCTGAGGCAGCGCCACACCCACTTTCCTTTCAGGCAATATTATCTGCTCATATTCAGCCAAATGCTTCAGAACTCATTGGACGGCACTTCACAGTGCAGATGGACAATGACCCGAAACATACTGTGAAAGCAACCAAAGAGTTTTTTAAGGTAAAGAAGTGGAGTGTTATGCAATGGCCAAGTCAATCACCTGACCTGAATCTGATTGAGCATGTATTTCACTTGCTGAAGACAAAACTGAAGGGAAAATGACCCAAGAACAAGCAGGAACTGAAGACAGTTGCAGTAGAGGCCTGGCAGAGCATCACCAGGGATGAAACCCAGCGTCTGGTGATGTCTATGCGTTTCAGACTTCAGGCTGTAATTGACTGCAAAGGATTTGCAACCAAGTATTAAAAAGTGAAAGTTTGATTTATGATTGTTAATCTGTCCCATTACTTTTGGTCCCTTAAAAAGTGGGAAGCACATATACAAACTGTTGTAATTCCTACCCCGTTCATCTGATTTGGATGTAAATACCCTCAAATTAAAGCTGAAAGTCTGCAGTTAAAGCACATCTTGTTTGTTTCATTTCAAATCCATTGTGGTGGTGTATAGAGCCAAAAAGATTAGAATTGTGTTGATGTCCCAATATTTATGGACCTGACTGTATATATATATATATATATATATATATATATACAGGACACACAGATGACACATCCATCTTTTCCTTATGGACAAGTTTATTGTAAAACCTTAATCAGACAAAATATATATATATAATCATATTCTTTTTTATAATGAATAGTCAAAACAGTATAATACAATGTATCAGGATGATATTATTATGCAGAACATTACACAACCGGTATTAAATAATGCCAAATATATCCAAATGAAAGTGTTCTACAATAGTCAACGGAAAAGGTCAGTTTGTTTTTCTAACAAATGAAGCCTTTTTATGTTGTATGTCTGGCCATAATATTAGCCATGTAATCAAAAATCTAATTCTGAAAATGTTTTTTCATGTTTAATAATTTGGGTCATTTCAGACAGGTCCTAGATGGAGCTGACTCTTCAGTACCCAGTTATGAGCAGGGGGGTTTGCTTAGTGGGAGTCATAAATGTGCACTGCCACTGGGAGCCTTCTTTTAGCTTTTACTTCAATAAGTCCTTATGGCCCGAAATGTACCTTTTGGGGGAAAAAAGGTTAAGGGGCTTGCAACTTCAGTGAAATAGGCTGGCTTGTTTGTGCCTTGGTGCTCTCTCTCCCTTATTCCCTATTTATTGCTCCTCCAGTTTTCTATTCCTTACTTTTTTTTCTTTAACCTCCAAGGTTTCTTACATTCTTGAATAATGTTCTTTTTTTCCTTTTTCTAAATACTTTACTTCTCTCCTCACTTCATTTCCTCATTCTTGTTTTTTTTCATTGTAATCCCTCCTTCCTACATTTATTCCCTTCTCCACTTCCCTTTTCCTTCATTCCTTCCTCCCCCTCTTTCTTCCTTCCTCCTCCCTTTTTTCCTTTACTCCTTCTCTCCGCCTCTTCTTTTACTTCTTCCTTCCTGTGACAGTAATGAGTAGAGTTGAGCGAACCCGGACTGTAAAGTTCGGGTCCGTACCGAACTTTGGGGTGTCCGGGACCCGGACCCGAACCCGGACTTTTTAAAAAAAGTCCAGGTTCGGGTCCGGGGTTCTGGTAATTTTAACCCCTTCCTTACTGGGCACTTAAACCCCCCTTCTGCCCAGACCAATTTTTGGCTTTCAGCGCTGTCGCATTTTCAATGACAATTGCGAGGTCGTGTGACGTTGTACCCAAATAAAATTTGCGTCCTTTTTTCCCCACAAATAGAGCTTTCTTTTGGTGGTATTTGATCCCCTCTGCGTCATTTCTGATCGCCGCTATAAACAAAAAATGAGCGACAATTTTGCAAAAAAGTACAATATTTTTTACTTTTTGCTAAAGTACAAATCCATTAAAAAAATTATTCATCAGTTTTGGCCGATATATATTCTTCTACATATTTTTTGGTAAAAAAAAAAAAAATCGCAATCGGCGTATATTGATTGGTTTGCGCAAAAGTTATCGCGTCTACAAACTGGGAATTGATTTATGGCGTTTTTATTATTATTTTTTTTTTTTACTAGTAATGGCGGTGATCTGCGATTTTTATCGGGACTGCGATATTGGGGCGGACATGTCGGAACATTTTTTACACATTTTTGGGACCAATGATATTTATACAGCGATCAGAAATTTAAATGTCCACTGATTACTGTGTAAATGTCATTGGCAGTGAAGGGGTTAACCTGCAGGGGGCAGAGTGAAGGGGTTAACAAATGTTCCCTGGGTGTGTTCTAACTGTGGGGGGGCAGGGCTGGCCGGGACATAACAGATCTAACTGATCCCAGTGACAGGGATCAGTAGATCTGGAGATCGGAAGAGCACACGTCTGAACTCCAGTCACGCCAATATC
>BLSH010164238.1:272255-286213 GCA_018402905.1 Glandirana rugosa | reverse complement strand
CACTTTACCTAAAACCGGGGAGGAACCATACACCTGTTCTTCTCTATGCTGTAGTTTCACACACAGATTCCAGATGTTTGAAGAACAGGTGTATGGTTCCTCCCCGGTTTTAGGTAAAGTGTTCTAAACTATTTCCAGATGTGTGCAGAACAGATGTTCTGTGTGAAGAACAGATGTTCTGGTGCAGAACAGATGTTCTGTGTGAAGAACAGATGTTGACTTATTAGCGGCTATAATAAAAGTGACACAGACTAAACAGATGTGTGAAGAACAGATGTTGACTTATTAGCAGCTATAATAAAAGTGACACAGACTAAACAGATGTGTGAAGAACAGATGTTGACTTATTAGCGGATATAATAAAAGTGACACAGACTAAACAGATGTGTGAAGAAGAGATGTTCTGTTTGAAGAACAGATGTTCTGTTTGCAGAACAGATGTGCACTTATTCACGGTTTCATTAAAAGTGACACACAGACTTTAAATAAGTTTGCAGAACAGATGTGCACTTATTCCCGGTTTCATTTAAAGTGACACACAGACTTTAAATAAGTTTGCAGAACAGATGTTCACTTATTCCCGGTTTCATTTAAAGTGACACACACATTTTGTAGAACAGTGATATGGGTTCTCCCGGCTTATTTATACTTTTTTGACAGTTTGAAGATGATTTTAGAACATTTCTATGGCCTCTACCGTTAATTAATACTTTTCAGACCCATTTTGAAGATGATCTCCATTTTTGCTTTTTTATGTTTTTATTTTTTTTTAAATATTTAAAGTTATTTCCCTGTCCCCATTTCTTTGTAGGTCACTTGTCCCACCCTTACCCCCATTTCCTTCCTTTTGCAGACCTCTAGGACCTTCCAGGACTATTTTACAGCCATTTTTGTGCCTAAAAGTCAGTGTCCCCATTGATTTCAATGGGGTTCGGGGGTCCGGGACAAAGTTCGGGTTCTGTCTGGACCCGAACCCGGACTTTGTCCCGAAGTTCGGCCGAACCAGCAGAACCCGGACTTCTAGAAGTTCGCTCATCTCTAGCAATGAGTTCTGGGCACCCCAAACTGAGTCAAAACACTTTTTGCAGAATCAGAGCTATGATTCATCGTAAATTAACAAGCACTGGAATGTGGAGCCAACATTTGTGGCTGAATATGCTGCAAAATTGAAAACCTATTTAATAACTCCTGAGTAAAGTTGAGCGAACTCGAACTGTAAAGTTCGGGTCCGTACCGAACTTTCGGGTGTCCGTGTACCGAACCCGAACATTTGAGAAAAATGTTCGGGTTCTGGGTTCTGGTATTTTATCACACATGTTGAATAGCTGCAGGGCAGCCAATCAACAAGCGTTTCACTGGTTTTCCCTAGAAGCCATCACAGCCATGCCTACTAATGGCATGGCTGTGATTGGCCAGTGCATCATGTGGCCCAGCCTCTATATGAGGCTGGAGTCACAGTGCTGCATGTCACATGCTCTCGGGTTAGTGTAGGGAGAGGATGCTGCCGGCACTGTGAGGGACAGATTGTGAGGGACAGATTGCAGATCTAATAACTAGGTAGAGATTACTACTACTACTGCTGTGAGGGACAGATTGCAGTGATAATAACTAGGTAGAGATTACTACTACTGCTTTGAGGGACAGATTGTAGATCTATAACATCTCATCCTGCATTACAGAACGATCCTGCATTACAGAACGATCTGATTACAGAGCGATCTGATTACAGAACGATCTCTCAACCTGCATTACAGAACGATCTGATTACAGAACGATCTGATACTGGACTAGGTAGAGATTACTACTGCTTTGAGGGACAGATTGCAGATCTAATAACATCTCCCATTTTTCTTCCTTTTGCAGCCCTCTAGCACTTTCCAGTCCTTTTTTGCAGTCATTTTTGTGCAGAAAAGTTTGGGTCCCCATTGACTTCAAAGGGGTTTGGGGTAAAGTTCGGATAACGTTCGGTACCGAACCCGAACGTTTCCGTGAAGTTCGGCCGAACCCGCCGAACTCGAACATCCAGGTGTTCGCTTAACTCTACTCCTGAGCTGATAACATTACATCAAAAAGCGGCACATATCAACTAATTAGCATAATTATAAGACAAAACACCCTTTTTATGAGGAGCAGGAAGTAGATTAGGTAGATTCCCTCTCCTAGGTGATTTGGGCATCTGATACATATCTTATTTACATTCATTCAAAAGTTAATTCTGTTTGGCACAATAATATATTTATTAGTGTAAGACTGGTGGAGATATGAAAATAATAATACATTAAGAAAACGGTATCTGAGGAAGAGGCAGCTACATAATCATAAACATTTTGGCACTCTGCCACTCTTCAGACCTCTTGGTCAGTATAGGTCAGGTTTCTGTCCACACCTTGCTCTGGGCCCAGATAAGAGGGCTGCATCAGCATTCTGGAGCTCTCCTTTAGCATCAAATGAAGAACATCTGCCAAGAGACTTATTTTCGGAAGCCAATTTTTGATCAGCTCTATGCTCATTGATTAAACCTTGACAGAACCCAAAGAACCCAAGACTTTGTTGAAATGGGATTCCAGCTTACCCCTATCTAGCCTTAAAACTGTCCCCTCTCTCCTTCCTCCTAGCACCTATGCTGACTAACCGGTGTAAGAAAGATGTATACACTTATGAATTTTCAGGTCACACCAGCATGATCATGTAATCCGGCTCCCCCATGTCAGCCAGCAAAGCTGTAGGTGAGAAGAAAGAGAGCTGAAAATGGATGGGTCATTGAAGCCTATGGATGACATCACCACTTCACGCTTTACTAGCCACGACCCATGATCACGTTGTACAGAGGCAAAATGGGGATCTGCCTATGTAAACAAGGTGGATCCCTGTTCTGTCGGGGGACATGTCAGAGATCTACTCTTCCCAGTGATTGGGAACCTAGATCTCTGTCATGTCCCTGGCAGCCCATCCCCCTACAGTTAGAACACAAGAAGGGAACACAGTTAAAGTCTTGGTCACCCTCTAGTGTTAACCCCCTCCCTGCCAGTGTTATTTTTTCATTGATCAGTGCATTATTATAGCACTGATCAATGTCATAATGTCACTGGTCCCCAGTCCTGCTAAAAATTGCAGATCGCCACCATTACCAGTAAAAGCAATTTAAAAAAATAAAAGTCCCTAAATCTATCCTTTTAGATGTGATAACTTTTGCGCAAACCAATCAATATATGCCTATTGCGGTTTTTTTTTACCAAAAATGTGTAGAAGAATATATATCAGCCTAAACTTATGAATACATTTTTTTTGCATATGTATTATAGCAGAAAGTAAAAAAAAATATTTTTTTCAAAATTGTCATTTTTTTTTGTATATAGCGCAAAAAATAAAAAATGCAGAGGTGATGAAATACCACCAAAAGAAAGCTCTATTTGTGGGGAAAAAGCGTCGTCGATTTTGTTTGGGTACAACATCGCACGACAGTGCAATTGTCAGTTAAAACGACGCAGTGCCGTATCGCAAAAAATGGCCTGGTCCGGAAGTGGGTAAATACTTCCAGGCTGATGTGGGGCTGAAGTACGCTAATTCTTAATTGCTTTTTGTTTTGATATGGTATTATTGTCTCTTTTCTCTCTTTATTTTATGTAAATATTCTTTATGCACCTCTTTCCTTTTCTTATAAAATAATATTTGAAAACCATCACCCTTATCTCTAATGTGCTAAGCCAGTGCTTAAAGGACTACTGTAGTTTAAATCACTGAAATATTTCTGTCTGCATGACAGTGGGAATTATAGACATTTATTACATGGTCAGACTTGTTACAGTGATTAGTGTGAAAGGTTCATGTTTCCAATAAAACACATGGTGGCAACTGTTTTGGTGCATAACGGGTTAACTACATAATTAACTCACCCCAATGTTGATCACTCTTAGCCTGCTGGCACTTAGATTGTGGTCCTGCGAGCTGTGCCACGTGAAGCTGAGGGTGCCATCATCACATCTTGGTCTCTTCTTCATCTCTTCTTACTTTCTTTTTCTTTCTTTCTTTCTTTCTTTCTTTCTTTCTTTCTTTCTTTCTTTCTTTCTTTCTTTCTTTCTTTCTTTCTTTCTTTCTTTCTTTCTCTTTCTTCTTTCATTCCTTTCTCTACTTCCTTCATTCCCTCTTTCTTTTTTCTTGAAACACTTGTTGATTGGCTGCCCTTGGCAGCTTTTCAACACGTGGAATAAAATACCAGAACCCTGGACCCAAACCCGGACTTTTTTTGAAAAGTCCGGGTTCGGGTCCGGGTCCCAGACACCCAAAAGTTTGGTACGGACCCAAACTTTATAGTTCGGGTTCGCTCAACTCTAGTTTTTATGCAAAGCTGCACCAGATTCTGTGTGCACCAGTTTTAGTAAATCTCCCCTTTAGTCTCTGCTCCTCTTCCTTCCTTCCTTCCTTCCTTCCTCCTCCTCTTCTCACTTTTTGCTTCCCTTTGACCCTTCATCTTTATCTCCTCCTACTCTTTTTCTTCCTTCCCTCTTTTTTGTCCTTCCTTCCTTCCTCTTTTTCTTTTCTCCTTCATCTTTGCTCCCCTCTCTCTGCCTGCCTCCCTCCCTGCATTCCTTCCTTCCTTCTTTTCTACTATTCATTCCTTCCTCCTCTTTCTTCCTTTCTTCCTCATCTTCCATTATTTATTACTTCTTCCCCTTCCTTCTTTCTTTCCTCCTCTTCCTTCCGGCCTTCCTCCTCTTTTCTCTGCCATGTTTTCTTCCTTCCCATTTTTTTGTCCTTCCTTTCTGTTTTTCTTCTCTCCTTCCTTTTTGCTCTTCCTCCCTTCCTTCCTTTCTTCCTTACTCCTCTTCCAATATATATTCCTTCCTCCTCTTTCTTCCTTCCTCTTTTTTCTTTCCATCTTTTCTTCCTCCTCTTCCATTATTTGTTCATTCCTCCTCTTCTCACTTCCTTGTTTCCCTTTAACCCTACTTTCTCTTTTTCTTCCTTCCCTCTTTCTTGTCCTTCCTTGCTCTTTTTCTTCTCTCTTTCCCCTTTGCTCCCCCTCTTCCTCCCTCCCTCTTTTCCTTCCTTCCTTCCGTTCTTCCTTCCTCCCTCCTCTTCCATTAATCATTCCTTCCTCCTCTTTCTTCCTTCCTTCCTCATCTTCAACTATTTATTCCTTCCTCCTCTTTCTTTCTTCCTTCCTCCTCATCTTCCCTTCCTTCCTTCCTCCCGTCTCCTCCTCCTTTTTTTCTTCTTTCCCTTTTTTTTCTTCCTTCCTCTTTTTCTTCTCCCCTTCCTCTTTGCTCTCCTTCCCTCCCCCATCTTTCTTCCTTCCTTCCTTCTCTTCCATTATTATTCATTCTTTTCTCCTCTTTCTTCCTTTCTTCCTCCTCTTTCTTTCTTGCTTCCTTCCTTCCTCCTCTTTCTTTCTTGCTTCCTTCCTTCCTCTTCTTCTATTATTTATTCCTCCTCTCTCTTCCTTCTTTCCTCCTCTTCCATTATTTATTCCTTCCCCCTTTCTTACTTCCTTCCTTCCTCCTCTCTTCTCCTCCTCTTTTTTTTCCCTTCCTTTTTTTTGTTCCTTCCTGTTTTTCTTCTATTCTTCCTCTTTTCTTCACTTCCTTTCTTTCTTTCTTCCTTCCTTCCTCCTCTTCTTCCCTCCCTTCCTTCCTTTCTTCCTTCCTCTTCTCTCCTCCTCGTTTGCTCACTTCCCCTTTTTTTGCTTCCTTCCTTATTTTCTTCTCTCCTTCCTCTTTTCTTCACATACTTTCTTTCTTCCTTCCTCCTCTTCTTTCCTCCCTTCCTTCCTCTTCTCTCCTCCTCCTCTTTTTCTTCCTTCCCTTTTTTCCTTCCTTCCTGTTCTGCTTCTCTCCTTCCTCTTTTCTTCACTTCCTTCCTTTCAGTCTTCCTTCCTTCCTCCTCTCTCCTCCCCTTTTTCTTCCTTCCCTTGTTTTGTCCTTCCTTCCTCTTATTCTTCTCTCCTTCCTCTCCCTCCCTCCCTTGATTCCTATCTTCATTCCTTGCTTCCTCCTCTTCTATTGTTTTTTCCTTCCTCCGCTTTCTTCCTTCCTTTCTCCTCTTTATTTATTGCTTCCTTCCTTCCTCCTGTTCCATTATTTATTCCTTCCTCCTCTCTCTTACTTCTGTCCTCCTCTTCCATTATTTATTCCTTCCTCCCCTTTCTTCCTCCCTTCCTTCCTCCTCTCTCCCCTTCCTCTTCTACTTCCTTCCCTTTCTTTGTCCTTCCTTCCTGTTTTGCTTCTTATCTTTCCCTACTCTACTCTACTCTTTCTTTCTTTCTTTCTTTTTCTTCCTTCCTCCCTCCTCTTCCAATATTTATTCCTACCTTCTCTTTCTTCCGTCCTTCTTTCCGTCCTCCTCTTCCATTATTTATTCCTTCCTCCTCTTCTCACTTCCTTGCTTCCCTTTGATCCTCCTCCTCTTTTTCTTCCTTCCCTTTTTTTGCCCTTCTTTCCTCTTTTTCTTCTCTCCTTCCTCTTTGCTCTCCCTCCCTCCCTTCCTTCCTCCTCTTCCATTATTCATTCCTTCCTCCTCTTCCAACCTTCCTTCCTTCCTCCTCTTCCATTTCCACTTCCTTTCTTTCTTTCTTCCTTCCTTCCTCCTCTTCTTCCCTCCCTTCCTTCCTTTCTTCCTTCCTCTTCTCTCCTCCTCGTTTGCTCACTTCCCCTTTTTTTGCTTCCTTCCTTATTTTCTTCTCTCCTTCCTCTTTTCTTCACATACTTTCTTTCTTCCTTCCTCCTCTTCTTTCCTCCCTTCCTTCCTCTTCTCTCCTCCTCCTCTTTTTCTTCCTTCCCTTTTTTCCTTCCTTCCTGTTCTGCTTCTCTCCTTCCTCTTTTCTTCACTTCCTTCCTTTCAGTCTTCCTTCCTTCCTCCTCTCTCCTCCCCTTTTTCTTCCTTCCCTTGTTTTGCCCTTCTTTCCTCTTTTTCTTCTCTCCTTCCTCTTTGCTCTCCCTCCCTCCCTTCCTTCCTCCTCTTCCATTATTCATTCCTTCCTCCTCTTCCAACCTTCCTTCCTTCCTCCTCTTCCATTTCCACTTCCTTTCTGCCCCTCTTCCCTCCTCCCTTCCTTCCTTCAATCCCCCCCCCCTCTTTTTCTCTCTCTTTTTCATCACCTCTTCCCTCTCTTTCAGATTTTATGTTCTTTTTTTATATATATAAGCACTGACAGCATTTTTTTTTCAGTAGTGACTAATTACCAGCATCCTCAGTTAATTTAGTGTCTGTTTTAAAGGTCAGGCTATAATAACTATTCAAGGTGCTTACAGCTGCATGCTTAGATACAGTACACAGAACCCGGGCTGCTCTTACTAATTACACTTTCCCAGTCAGTCTTCAGTACAAACATATAATAAAAGCTGAAAGGTGTCTGATGACATGACTGGAAATCCACAGTGGTAGGTTTGTCACCAAAGCTGCAGTCTGGTGTTGTTAACGTAACTTAATAGAACACTTTACATCCGAGGGGTAAGAATGAATAATCTTTTATTGTAGTTGTCACCACTAGTGGGAGACATTTTGCAAATCCATATACACTATATTACCAAAAGTATTGGGGGATGCCAATATTGCGTTGGCATACCCTTTGCAGTTATAACAGCTTCAACTCTTCTGGGAAGGCTATCCACAAGGTTTAGGAGTGTCTATGGGAATGTTTGACCATTCTTCCAGAAAAGCATTTGTGAGGTCAGGCATTGATGTTGGATTAGAAGGCTTGGCTCGCAGTTGCCGCTCTAATTAATCCCAAAGGTCTATTGGGTTGAGGTCAGGACCCTGTTCAGACCAGTCAAGTTGCTCCACCGCAAACTCGCTCATCCATCTCTTTATGGACCTTGCTTTGTGCACTGGTGCACAGTCATGTTGGAACAGGAAGGAGCCACCCCCAAACTGTTCCCACAAAGTTGGAAGCATGAAATTATCCAACATGTCTTGGTATGCTGACGCCTTAAGAGTTCCCTTCACTGGCCCAACCCCTGAAAAACAACCCCACACCATAATTTCCCCTCCACAAAATGATTAGAATAGCATATAACACTTTTGGGATGAATTAGAGCGGAGACTGTGAGTAAGGCCTTCTCGTCCAACATCATTGCTTGATCTCACAAATACGCTTCTGGAAGAATGGTCAAACATTGCCATAGACACTCCTAAACCTTGTGGACAGCCTTCCCAGAAGAGTTGAAGCTTGTATAGCTGCAAAGGGTGGGACAACTCAATATTGAGCCCTACTGATTAAGACTGGGATGCCATTAAAGTTCATGCTCTCAGTTGGGGGTGCAGCTGCGGGTCAGGCATTTGGGTGGATTCGGACATTAAAAGGATACTGAAGTCTCTGGAGTTTTTTGTTTAAAAATAACAAACATGTTATACTTACCTGCTCTGTGAAGTGGTTTTGCACAGAGCAGCCTAAAGCCTCTTCTTTTCCGGTCCCTCGTCTGTACTTCAGGCCCCTCCCCCCTGCCGAGTGTCCCCACAGCATGCAGCTTCCTATGGGGGTACCCGAGCTGAGCTGCTGCTCTGTGTGTCCATTCAGACACAGAGCTGTGGCCAAGCCCCCACCGCCTCTCTCTCCTCATTGACATTGGTTGACACCAACGGGTGTCAAAGGCACCCCGCTGCTTTATCAGCCAATGAGGAGGGAGAGCCTCTTGTGCAACATCGCTGGATCGAGATGGGGCTCAGATAAGTATTAGGGGGGCTGAGGGGATAGCATGCATAGAATGTGTTAAGATAAAAAACCTTCTGCATTTAGAGCCACTTTAAAGTGTCAGCCGACAGCAGACTTTAGCCACCAAACCCCCCCCCCCCCCCCCCAAGGCTTGACATATTGGGTATCTATTTAGTTAGCATAACTTCATCTTTTGTATTTTGATAAACATTGCGTAGTATTGTCTTTGTTTTCACTCCAATTAACTTAAAGTGTTACTAAACCCAGGAGCCTGTATTCACTATATCTGGTCTCCCACCATACACAGAACATGGAAATGCAATTATTTTAGTAAATATAAACTGCTAAATACCTTTTCTCATCAGCAGGATATAGCAGTCTTGTGACTTCTATCAGTGCCTATTTAAAGCTTGTAAGAGGAGTTTTCATTTTCCAACAATTGTCCTATCAGGCTGCAGGACCCCTGACCCTCTGTCTGGACAGTGCTGATTGGCCATGTGCTGATCACATGTACTCTCTCAAGAAAACAAAACAACTCTCTAGCAATACACACCAAGCTGAGCATGTGCAGCCTGACTCCAGTAACTCTGTCATATCTGGACCTGTTTTGAAGTCAGTGGAAGAAGAGGAGGATGTGTGCATACAAGATCAAACAGCCTTTATACACAATGCAGAGGATTAACCCCTTTGGTTCCACAGTGAGTATAACAAGCATGCTTTACTGCATATACAGACTGATTTTACTGTTGTAGGTTTAGAAACATTTTAAGTGCATTTTTTAACCACCTCCCACCCGGCCTATTGACAAATGATGGCCAGGTGGTGGCTGCGTTATCCTGACTGGGAGTCTATTGACGTCCTCAGGATAACCCATGATCGCGTGCCCTCGGAGGTGCTGTTGGTCAGTCCATCGGAAGCCTTTTACCATGTGATCAGCTGTGACCAATCACGGCTGATAACAGTGTAAACAGGAAGGGCCTGAGGACTGCAGACCAGAGCAGTAGAGAGCCGATCGGCTGCTCTCCTGACGGGGGGCTGTGCTGAATGTTTATTAGAGCAGCTCCCCTCAGGATCACCACACTGGACCAGCAGGGGGCCAACCAGGACCACCAGGGAGGTCCTTCCCAAGGACACCATAAGGAGGCCGCCCAGGACCACCAGGGAGAAGATCAGGAGGCCGCCATGGGACCACCAGGGAGCCCACACTAGACCACCAGGTAAGGGGCATACAGTGCACTGTAGGGATGGCACTGTGCCCATATGTGATGCCTGCCAGTGCCATCCCTAACAGTGCTATATGCACCAGTGCCCACTAGTGCCATGTACCAGTGCCCACCTGTGCCGCCAATCAGTGCCCACCTTTGCTACCTAGCAGTGCCACATATCAGTGCCCAGCAGTGCCATCTATCAGTGCCCATCAGTGCCCAGTGCCACCTATCAGTGCCGCCTATGAGTTCCCATCAGTGCTGCATATCAGTGTCACGTATCAATGCCCATCAGTGTTGCTTATCAGTGCCCATCAGTGTAGCCACATCAGTGCCAGTCAGTGATGGAGAAAATGTACTTATACAAAGTTTTGTGCCAGAAACAAAGAATAACTTTTTTTTTTCAACATTTTAGGTCTTTTTCTATTTGTAGAACAAAAAATAAAAACCGCAGGGGTGATCAAATACCACCAAAAGAAAGCTCTATTTGTGGGAACAAAATTATAAAAATATTGTTTGGGGACAGTGTTGCACGACCGCGCAATTCTCATTTAAAGCACAACAGCACTGAAAGCTGAAAATTGGTCTGGGCGGGAAGTGTTTTAAGTGCCTGGTATTGAAGTGGTTAATTAAAAACATGGGTTTCATATTATGTGTTATGATGAGCTAATGTCAAATAATAAATAAATTGAAATTACTTGCATTTTATTCTCCAGTGTCTCTTGCTTTCAGAAATATATAATATTTGAGGGTTTTAACCAATCTTCAGGCCTAAAAAGTGCATTTTAACATGTGTGCAGAAATAAAATAAAATGTCTCTGGGACTGAAGTGGTTAAGCAATCCCGTTTGTGGTTTAAACACTTCAGTCTGGCAAGGATTTACCCACTTTCTGATCAGGCCATTTTCTGCGATACGGCACTACGTTCCTTTAACTGAAAATTGCGTGGTCGTGTGACGCTGTACCCAAGCAAAATTGATGTCCTTTTTTTCACACAAATAGAGCTTTCTTTTGGTGGTATTTCATCACCTTTGTGGTTTTTATTTTTTTGCGCTATAAACAAAAAAAAGAGCGACAATTTTGAATAAAAAACATTTTTTTTTTACTTTCTGCTATAATACATATCCAAAAAATATATAAAAACTAATTTATTCATCAGTTTAGGCTGATATATATTCTTCTACATATTTTTGGTGAAAAAAAATTGCAGTAGGCATACATTGATTGGTCTGCGCAAAAGTTATCACGTCTACAAGCTATGGGATAGATTTAGGGACTTTTATTTTATTTTATTGTTTTTACTGGTAATGATGGCGATCTGCGATTTTTAGTGGGACTGCGACATTGCGGTGGACAAATCTGACCCCAAATTACACTTTTTGGGGACCAGTGACATTATTACATTGATCAGTGCTATAAAAATGCATTGATCAATGCATAAATGACACTGGCAGGGAAGGGGTGAACACTAGGGGGCGATCAAGGGGTTAAGTGTGTTTCCTGGGTGTGTTCTGACTGTAGGGGGGATGGGCTGCGAGGAACATGACAGAGATCGCTGTTCCCAATCACTGGGAACATAAGATCTCTGCCATGTCATCTGGCAGAATGGGGATCCGCCTTGTTTACATAGGCAGATCCCTGTTCTGCCTCTGTACACCATGATCGCGGGTTGCCTGGCAGACTTCGAGTATGCTGGACCCGCAGGCACACTCCCGTGGCCCGCATGCCCGCTATCTCCCATGCACAGACCAACATACACCTATGGCAGTTCACGCAGAAGAGTCGACCTGCCGCAGTATAATGACGGCGGCTGGTTGCCAATCGGTTAAGGCCCTTTAGCACAGAGCTATCAGTTTTTCGGGTAACACATGATTACATCATTTTGTGTCAGGCAGCTAAGCTTAACGAGCAATAACAAGTTATTTTTTTTTTATTGCATGCCAATAGTGCAATACTCCCTAAATCTTGTTATAAGGAAATGTAGGCTACACTAATTAAATAATACAGACAGCCTAATGTAGTCATTGGCGTCATATCAGACTCATAATGAAGAAGCTCCCTGTCATGTTTGTGTTTCCTCCTTGATTTTCATGTAAGAAAGTAATTCAGTTTCAGTTCAGATAGATGTGAGAAGACTTGCAGGAACACCTAGAACAATTACATTCATATATGCATTCTGTAGATTAGACAGGACGGCACCTCTCTGACTTGGTGATGTAATAAGAAGGCTTTCCGTACAGCAAACACAAAGAGCTTTGAATCTTATTGTAATAGCACATCTATAAATGAGTGAATAAGGAAGATATAATTGTCCATGACATTGTTTTTTTTATTCATGACTGTGATGGGTTTGCATGCATTGCATTGATTATATTTTCCATTTAAAGGATTTGTCCACCCAAAGATTGCTTTCACTGGTGTAGCCAGGAGTTCTGAAATATTTCTCTGGCATACAGACAATGGTGTTCATTGCTTAACATGAGAACTCCCTCTTATGCTTGCTTTTGGAAAAGACTATAATTGCAGCCAGGATGATGCTTTGTGGGAGTTGTAGTGTGGTACAAGGAAATAGTCAACAGACTTTTTTAAAAAAAAGTTTTTATTGTTTTCTTAATAAACATTGTCAAAACAACAATCCACCTTTGTACATTGACTCATTATATATCAAAATGCTTATTTCAACAGTACAAAAATTGTATGTCACTTGTTCTGTTTCTCCCACATACATGCATAAGGTACATTTCCAATACACTTTCTCCAGGGTAGCGTGGGCACCTAGATCCCAAAAAGGGCCCTCAGGTCCTCTTCCCATAGACATATACCCAACCAGTCATTTTAACAACCCCCCCCCCTTCTAAGAAGCAGAACCAAACTCCCCCCCCCCCCCTTATCCCACAGTGTATTAGAAGCACTAAGCACATTAATTGCACTGTACTGTTTGCACCTTCCTTCCCTCTCACCCATCCTCCTCTTCCTTCAAGCAAAGGACATCATGGGATCCTGTAGGGTCTCAAATTGAATAGGGGGAGACAAGCTTGTTCTTCTCCAATTTGTCCCTTTACCCTTTATTGTTCCTCATCTGCCCTCAACGTCTCCTTGGAGTCTATCCAACTATACCATACCTTCCTAAACTTTTTTGGGGCTCCTCTGGCTTCCTATGTCATCTGGTATAGCGATATGTCAGCATTCACCACCGTCATCCACATCCTCAACATCAAGTGTTCTGTATATATCCACCTCAGCGCAATAAGTTTGCGCACACCAAAAAATAACAGTCGGAGAAATACAGGGTGGGCCATTTATACGGATACACCTTAATAAAACGGGAATGGTTGGTGATATTAACTTCCTGTTTGTGGCACATTAGTATATGTGAGGGGGGAAACTTTTCAAGATGGGTGGTGACCATGGTGGCCATTTTGAAATTGGCCATTTTGAATGCAACTTTTGTTTTTTCAATAGGAAGAGGGTCATGTGACACATCAAACTTATTGGGAATTTCACAAGAAAATTAATGGTGTGCTTGGTTTTAACGTAACTTTATTCTTTCATGAGTTATTTACAAGTTTCTGACCACTTATAAAATGTGTTCAATGTGCTGCCCATTGTGTTGGATTGTCAATTTCTCACCCTCTTCTCCCAACGTAACTGTTAGGTTGTGTTACCCGTCGTGTAACTTGTGTAAAATATTCACCAGTCTTTGAACATTTATTGAGTACTTTCTTATTTCAATGCAATTTTGGTTCGTGTGGTAATTAAAAGAACACTTTAAGGGTTATTCAAACTACACAGTGTACTGGGAGAAGGATAACTTTTTTGTTTTCAACGTAAGTTTTACCGGTTAAAGTTTTACCGGTGGTACCAGTGGTGGGTAGAACTTTTCAAAGGGGGGAGTGTATATGATTACACGGTGTTTGTCCTTCAATTATAGTGGTTGGTAAGGGCAAAATAATTCCACATAGGCATATTTACCGGGTGGGACATAAAGAGGCTGACAATAAAAAACCACACGCGTTTGAATAACGCGACTCCACCTATATATGTCTTGTGAACTACAACTCCTACACCTACTGCCACCACTTACGACTGTATAGCGATATGGTCTAC
>BLSH010164238.1:241876-263289 GCA_018402905.1 Glandirana rugosa | reverse complement strand
CTCAAAGCAGCAGTATGTGAAATCTGAAATTACTCCCACAATCTGATCGTTGTGTGTACGATCCCACAATCTGATCGTTGTGTACGAACGTACGATCGTTTCGTTAGACAGAGTTTAATCTGCAATCTCCAACTCTAAGCAGCAGTATTTGAAATCTCAAACTCCCCCAACAATCTAATCGTTGAGCACGATCGTAGCGATCGTTGTTTTAAGCAGAGTTTGATCTGCAACTCAAAGCAGCGGTATTTGAAATCTCTAATTTCTGCTATCTGTCCTCAGAGCAACAGCACAGACAGCAGTAGTAAAGTAATCTATCTCAGGATGCAGGATCAGGTCTTAAAATGTCTCAATTCTGTCCCTCACGCAGTCAGCTACCTTTCCCTACACTAACCCAAGGAGCATGTGACTGCAGCACTGTGACTCCAGCTTATAAAGAGGCTGGGTCACATGATGCACTGGCCAATCACAGCCATGCCATTAGTAGGCATGGCTGTGATGGCTTCTAAGGGCAAACCAGTGAAACACTTGTTGATTGGCTGCCCTGCAGCTTCTCAACACGTGGAGTAAAATAGCAGAACCCCGGACCGAACCCGAACGATTTTTGAAATGTCCGGGTCCGGGTCCGTGCCACGGACACCCAAAAGTTCGGTACGGACCCGAACGTTACAGTCCGGGTTCGCTCAACACTACTCATTACATAATGAGAACTAGACGTGAAAACACAATAATTGTGTAGCACTAAAAAGAAGGAAGCTGATCCTGCCTATGTAATATATATGCATCCAGATATTCATTACACAAGCAGATTCAGCTTCCTCTTTTTCCACCATTTTTCCCTCATTTGTTGTGGTCCACCTTGGGCCCCTCTTCTGATATAAAATGGTGTTCCCGGATGTTTCCCGTTTCAGTCTTTGTCATACAAAAGAGAATTCTTCCAGACATATTCGGGACCTCTATTGCCTGTTATGACAGGTGTGTGTAGGATGGTGCAGTCCACTTTCTCCACTGCAGGTGGCACTCTACCACAACGGCATGGCAGAAGGAGAGGAAGTCAAGAAGAACACGGTTAATCTATGGTTTCCTGGGTCACTGGGGCAGCAATCCAGTTGGATGCTGGCTGCCCGTGTGACTCTGGTGACCATCTTAGGTGTGGCAGAGTCTATTTAATACCCTAGATTTGGGGCGCATTCTAGCCTGTAGGTAGTGTAAGGACAGGTCACCCATCTGTCATGGACAGTATTAGTGGTAGGGAAAGGTTCCAGTCAAGGAGGGAAAGCTTAGGGATTTACTAGTCTCCTGGAAGTCCCCCCCACTTGGGCTCTGACCGGCCAGGCCACATTCAGCCCTTTGAGACAGACACTGTCAGCTCAGCTGAGACCTGCTTCACTACACGCTGTTGTCATTTGTGTCTCCCAGTTGGGCCTCCTTCCACCAGGCTTGTTGTGAACTGTTGTACTTTGACTTCAATGCATGTTTTTGCAACTGCATCTGGACTGAGCATGTTCAAGAAGTGCCAATAATAATAATATATAGAAAAGGGGGTACCTACGTTCTAACACATATACATAGAAAAACATTTTTTTTGAGGCTAGAATGGACTTTTATGGTACCATACAAAAGATTAGGATACACAATGTAGGTATAAAAAGATTACATTTTTTTCCAATAATACATTAAAACACACAGATCCATTAAAAAACAAGACGGTTGAGTCCTGCAAATGTGGCTCTATAACTTCACAGATGAGGTGATACTAGAAAGATTGTACAATCTGTACATTGTATACTCGACATGTTTTGCAGAACAAATCACAGCTTCCTCAAGAGCTGTTTTATGTACATTGGCATATGTATACATTATATACGTGTTATAGAGCGAGTATCAGTATCATACTACAGATGAAAGGAAAAGATACATTAGTCAAATTGTCATTAGATACTAAAGCAAAAGCAGTAACACGATTTATACAATATGTATGGTGGTATTTTCCACACGCTACCTTACCCAAGCGGGCATGGGGACACTACACATAGGGGAGACAAGATCTATAGTCTGGTAAAGAGATTGAAAAATTGATAAAAATCATGAACTAGATTTGAATATACTATACAACAATGATCAAGAAATATTTTCAACACATCGTAACAGCAATTGCGATGGCCTAAGGTAAGTCCTCTCAAAGGTATGGCAGGGAAAGCATTTAAAAAGTTTGGCCATAGCACACTGCAAACAATAAATATATGTCACCCTGGGGTCCTAACTATTCAGAGAAAGCCCAAATGAGAGCATGTGTATACTTCACCTTATAAGACAAAAACATCCATAAAGAGTTGTCTGTAGGTATACAGATTTCCTCAAAGATATCATCAGATCTATCTAGAATGGATAAGACAAGGAAAAACTACATAAAGCTCTGAGGGCAGTGCCTAATGCAGCTTTCATTTAACATAAAGCAGCATAGGGAGTATATATATTATCAGCGCTCACCTTTAAGTGAACAGGCAAGCGGGTACAGCAAGATTTAAAGGCAGCAAAGGAAATGTTCACTGTGTTCCCCTAAGATAAACATAAGCATACAATGAAATGCAAGCATGGCCATATCAGTAGACAAGTATACAAGTATACAGCAGTTCACCAGCTGAAACTGAATCTATATATAACCTACCATCCAAGAAGGCTAAGTCTAGAAACCTAGAAACCGCAACCCCCTAAAATTCCATACAAGAGCTTTTTGGAGCATGCAGTTTGCCCCTTACTTTGCGCCAAAGCACCTTGTCCCCATGTTGATGAGGGCAAGGGTCTCTTCCCCAAAACCCTGTCCCATTGGATGTGGGGATCTATGGGTGGGAGGTCTAACAGAATCTGGAAGCCCCCGTTTAAAATCAGGGGGTACCCAGATACCACCCTCATGTGAATGAACAAGGTGTACATAGTACCCTCACTCATTCACAAAAATTGTAAAGTGTAAATAAAAACACAAACACAATTTTTACGTCCTTTAAAAAAAAATCCACATTTAGATCTACATCAATCACAATTCCCGGTGCCCATCAAAAGAAAAAACCCGATGACCAAACCAAATACATCTTGCAAACAGTGTGCATACACAAATCAATACGTAACTATGGTAATCTTCAATGCAAATAATAATAATTCTGAATGTGACTTCAAATAAAATCGGGGTGTTGGCAGTAAAAATAACTTTGAAGAAGAAGAAATTGGTGGAACGTTGTAAGAAGAGATCAGGTAAATCCTCAAATGGTAAAAATGAAGGCTTACCAGATGTTGTATATATTCAAGCAAGAATATATAAGTTTAAAGATGAGGGGATGCGTCCTTCTCCAGTCTCGGTGCGTCACACTCTCCGGGATGAAATGGGGGGGGATACGTCAAAAAGCTCCGGTCCGGGTACGTCACATGTCCCTTGTAGTCCTCCAGCCCTCCGGGACTGAAGGAATGGATCCTGACGTCCTCTAGTGTATGCGTCCGGTCACTGGTACATCCTTATACTAGTGCTCAGGATGGGCTCCACAATGTCATATAAATGAATGGAAAAAAGCTTTTCGTGGTGTGAATACCCTCGATCACAGGGTGAATTTATTCATGATATGACATAGGTAAAAAGTCCAGATAAAATTGAAAACAATAAAATTCACATGCTTGTAAAATATATAAAAGAGAGTAATGCAGCAAATTGTGGTCAGCAGGGCCCGGCGCGTTTCGTCTTATTAGACGTCGTCCAGGGGCTGCTGACCCTCCAAAGAGCTGCGCTATATAAGGCTTTCTGTAATTTTGCGGTGGATACGCACTTCCGGTTCTGGGCGGACCGGCGTGCGTTCCACCTGCACACTTCCGGTAAATGGAGAACATTTAGAATACAAGGGTTAAATTTGAGATAAACTACTATGATTCAAAATAAGTGATAGAAAGAAAAACTGATAAGTTATGATGAAATTAGAGCGGTGAGAACGATCACTCATCCGAGTGTGCGTTCCAATAGCGTCACTTCCGTCCTGGGCGGCCGGGCGGAAGTCAGTGTGAAGAGGCCACGTCGGGCGGAAGTGACGTTGGCCGGCTCTGTAAGCCGGAAACAGCGTTAACCACTGCTGTTTGCGTCTCAACTGCAGGAAATACAGAAGTTATGGGACTGATATTAAAACAATAACGTATAATTATCAGCATTATCAGCATAAAATATAAAAGATGTGGGCTCTTGATCACAACACAAGCAAGGAGAGCCATATCTTTCAATTAAATATTAAACATTAAAAATTAAGCCGTGATATATATCAGGATGCAGGAGTATGTTGAAAAAGACTGTAGTCCTAATGATGTATATTAGGCTAGGGCTGGAACCGGGATGAAATTACTTAAAGGCTAACGTGTCCGAAGCCTCGGTGCCTGAGAATAAGGCTCCTAGAGTAAAAAACTCATGAATACGGGGGCTCTGTCTAGGGTCATAATTTGATCAGGGCTAAAATGGTGGAGATGAACCTTGACCCAATGGGTAGAGTTGATAAAGACAGGGTCGAGCATTAAGAAATAGAGTTTGGGTAATATATAATGAAAAGAGGAGAGTATCATATTAGCATAATAGCATGTAATAGGCTGGAACATGCCTATAGAGATATATTTAGAAGAGCATGACAAAAAACATTTTTTAAGTATAGATAGTATAGCGACCCATACTGTATACCTCAATGACATAGGAGGGTCAATATCTACGTTTATGTGCATAGAGTTATGGTCAATGATAGATGGATTGACCTTGAAAGGTAGGAAATACAGGTAGGTTGTGACTGTAACTATATGGTTAGTAGGGACGGGGTCAGGCTTTATTAATAAACGAGTTTATATCCCAATCAATATTGAGGCCATAAGGGTAGAAACTCCTCAGCTTATAGATCCAAAAGACCTCCTGTTGTGACACCCCTCTAGTGTTGTCTCCACCCCTCCATGGGGGAACGTACCTATCAATGACCGAGAAAGAGGTGCCCTCTGGGTTCCTGTCATGATATTTCAGGTAGTGCTTAGGCACGCTATGGTTAGTCTTGCCTTTGATAATATTTGTCACATGTTCGCTGACCCGTACAGAAAAAGTTCTAATAGTTCTGCCGACATATTGTTTGCCGCATGGGCAAGTGAGTAGATACACCACGTTTCTTGTCTCACATGTGCAGAAACACTTTATCAGATATGTGACTGAGTTGACAGTAGAGGAAAATTCCAAAATCTTTCTGTTTTTATTTTTGTTGAGTTTACACACCCGGCATCTCCGACAGGGAAAGAAACCTTTAAGATCGTGAAAGAAACTTATTTTCTTAGGGGGTTCAACCACATTGGGAGCGATCCTGTGGCGAAGAGAAGGAGCTCCTCTGTAGATAACCTTAGCTTTGGGTGGTAATAATGATCCCAATATTCTATCGCTCTGAAGGACTCCCCAATGTTTCTTAAAGATCTGGTGGATCTGTCTGTGTTGCAATGAGAAAGATGTAAAGAATGACCACTTAAAGTGGTTATTTTCATTGGATTGGTTCTTGGGTTTTTTTTGTCAGGAGTGTTGACCTATTGGTCGCTAAGGCTCTGTCAAATTCGACCTTAATATGTTCTTCACTGTAGCCTTTGTCTAAGAAGCGTTCTTCTAAAGTCTTGGCCTGTTCGACAAAATCTCTTACGTTTGTGCAGTTGCGTCTAAGTCTCAAGAATTGGCTTTGTGGGACTGACTTGAGCCACTGCTCATGGTGGCAACTGTCCTTGGGTATGTAGCTGTTGCGGTCTGTGGATTTGAAGTACGTCTTGGTACCAATCATGCCATCTTTGATCTGAATGACCAGGTCAAGAAAATGGACCTCTGATGCACTGCACTCAAGAGACAAGGAGATGCCTCTGTCGTTGGAGTTTAAGGATCTGAAAAAATTATTCAACTCGCTTTCAGTGCCTTCCCAGAGAAGTATGATATCGTCAATATAACGAGCCCATAATCATAGCTGCGGTGGTTTCTTGACATAAATGATCTCCTCCTCCCATTTAGCCATGAATAAATTGGCTAGGCTTGGGGCAAACTTAGCCCCCATTGCTACGCACTTGATCTGATGGTAAAAGTTCTGGTCAAACCAAAAATAGTTATGCAAAGCTGCAAATTCCAGCAGTTCGATGATATAGTTCTTCTGTATGTTTGGAAGAGAATCATCTTTGGACAGAAAGTATGTGACTGCCTCGATACCCAGTATGTGGGGGATGCAAGTATAAAATGATGCCACATCTGCAGTGGCTATCAATGTTGCAGTATTAATCTTAACACCATCAAGGAGATTGATGACATGTTTGGTGTCCTGTAAGAATGATGGTGTCCCCTTGACTAGAGGTTGGAGGAAATGATCCAAACATTGACCCACCCGGGAGGTGACTGAATCTATACCACTTACTATAGATCTCCCGGGTGGGTTTTGCGGATCCTTGTGGATCTTGGGCAGATAGTAGAGAACTGGGATGCGGGGAGCCTTAGAGCATAAAAATGCCCTTTCTTTCTTGTTCAGAATGCCTCTAGAATAGCCACGATCGATCAATTCTTTTAACTCTCTCTTAAAAGGCAATGTTGGGTCTTTTGGGAGTGGTTTGTAAGTTGAATGGTCATTCAAGATTCGTCCCATTTCTTTCAAGTAGTCAACTTTGTCTAAAACCACAACACCACCTCCCTTGTCCGCAGGGCGGATGATAAGATCCTTTTTTTCACAAAGGGATTCAAGGCCTTGTTTGAATTTGGAATCCGTCCTGATCTTCTTAACATGAAGTTTGTCTAGATCGCGTAATACCAAATCCTTGAAAGATTTGACAGCAGGTGCTGCTTGTCCAGGGGGGTTGAATAGAAAGGGGTTGGCGAGATGCGTGTGTATCATGTTGTTAGTGGCCAGATTTTGAGAACGGTTGATCGGATTGGTGATTAAATAACGTTGAATATTAATTTTCCTGATGAATTTTTGAATATCTATAAAGGTCTGAAATTTGTCTAGAGGCCGGGGTGGAGCGAACTTTAGTCCTTTATTGAGGACATATTTCTCTTTAGGGGTAAGTATTGATTTCCTGAGGTTAAAGATGCCCGAATCCATTAGGTCCTTTTCCGTTTTTTTGCGTCTTTTCCTCCCGCCTCTGGTACCTCTTCTGGTTCTTGATGTCTTCTCCAGTCTCTTTCCCCTTTGTAAAAATCCTGGTCTCTAGAGGTAGGCGTGTAGTCGTAATTGTAGTCATAAGGTGTCCGGTTGTAATAATCTGAATAAGAAGTGTCATGGTGATATCTTCTTGAGGATGGATCTCTATATCTTAATGGGGAAAATCTGTTGCTGGTAGGGATGGGGGGTCTGTAGTCTCTAGAGTTAGGACGATGATGATTTCTACTCCTATCCTCAGGAGACACATATCGTCTGCTCCTCGTGTCTTAGTTATATTGATAGTAGGGGGGTTGATGGTATCCTCTTACATTCGATCTCCCTCTGCCTCTTGTGCCATTTCTTCCCCTACTGGAAGGGGACCTGTAACTGAAATGGCAAATCCTCTTGATAGTAGGGTCACCCTCATGAGTTTTTTCTGGAGGTGGATTACTGGTGCCATTGTTGGTTGGAATGGACACATTGTTAGGCGGAGGGTTAGGTAGGTTGGGAGGATTTTGGTCCTCATTCATAGCCTCCGGAGATGTATCATTAAGCTTCTTTTGCCATTTAAAAACTAGTCCGGTTCTGTAATCCTCAATGTCTCTATTGTATTTCTTTTGTTTTTTGAGGCGTTGGTCCCGTTCCTCTTTTTCCAAATGAATTTGGAGGTTAGAGGATAGGGAGTTGTATTCAATAGAGCCCTTATGTGGTGACAATTTGTCCTTTAGTTCTCTAATCTCGGAGTCTATGGCAGGTACTCGTTCTTGTTTTCTCCTGACCATAAACTGGAGGAGTTTAATACCCATATCGTTAAAAAAGCTAAACCAGGTGGCCAGATCTTGGTCGTCTTGGTTGGGGGAAACTTCCCATCTCAGGCTTCTAGGGACCATTTGTTCAGTAATGTATTGGTTTAGAAAAGCTACATCCCACTCTAGGTGTAGTTCTGAGGTCATGAGATTTTTAAGCCTTAGAAATAGCCCACCCACTTCAGTGTTAGGGCCCGCAGGGGTAAATATCCCCTCGGTGGTAATCTTTCTAGAGGCTTTGTAGTCAAAAATATCCATATTGACGTGGACAGACCTAGCTGCAGTGAAAAAATGTTATGTGCCACTTAACGGGACACAAAAGATTCTCAAGGTGAGGCTATACAACAAATGTATGACAAAACAATATATAGATGTGAAGATTGAAACAGTGCAGTCAATAGTCCATTGACAATAATCCAGCGTGATCAAAAGTGTCCAATGTGGGATCAATAAGTGAAAACGTAAAGACAATAAATTTGTAAGTATAAAGCAGGTAGGCAGTCCATATAAACTATGGGAATCTTCAATGCAAATAATAATAATTCTGAATGTGACTTCAAATAAAATCGGGGTGTTGGCAGTAAAAATAACTTTGAAGAAGAAGAAATCGGTGGGACGTTGTAAGAAGAGATCAGGTAAATCCACAAATGGTAAAAATGAAGGCTTACCAGATGTTGTATATATTCAAACAAGAATATATAAGTTTAAAGATGAGGGGATGCGTCCTTCTCCAGTCTCGGTGAGTCACACACTCCGGGATGAAATGGGGGGGATACGTCAAAAAGCTCCGGTCCGGGTACGTCACACGTCCCTTGTAGTCCTCCAGCCCTCCGGGACTGAAGGAATGGATCCTGACGTCCTCTAGTGTATGCGTCCGGTCACTGGTACATCCTTATACTAGTGCTCAGGATGGGCTCCACAATGTCATATAAATGAATGGAAAAAAGCTTTTCGTGGTGTGAATACCCTCGATCACAGGGTGAATTTATTCATGATATGACATAGGTAAAAAGCCCAGATAAAATTCAAAACAATAAAATTCACAAGCTTGTAAAATATATAAAAGAGAATAATGCAGCAAATTGTGGTCAGCAGGGCCCGATGCGTTTCGTCTTATTAGACATCGTCCAGGGGCTGCTGACCCCCCAAAGAGCTGCGCTATATAAGGCTTTCTGTAATTTTGCGGTGGATACGCACTTCCGGTTCTGGGTGGACCAGCGTGCGTTCCACCTGCACACTTCCGGTAAATGGAGAACATTTAGAATACAAGGGTTAAATTTGAGATAAACTACTATGATTCAAAATAAGTGATAGAAAGAAAAACTGATAAGTTATGATGAAATTAGAGCGGTGGGAACGATCACTCGTCCGAGTGTGCGTTCCAATAGCGTCACTTCCGTCCTGGGCAGCCGGGCGGAAGTCAGTGTGAAGAGACCACGTCGGGCGGAAGTGACGTCGGCCGGCTCTGTAAGCCTGAAACAGTGTTAACCACTGCTGTTTGCGTCTCAACTGCAGGAAATACAGAAGTTATGGGACTGATATTAAAACAATAACGTATAATTATCAACATTATCCGCAGAACCCACCCAGGAGACCCATAGTAAGTGGTATAGATTCAGTCACCTCCCGGGTGGGTCAATATGTGGATCATTTCCTCCAACCTCTAGTCAAGGAGACACCGTCATTCTTACAGGACACCAAACATGTCATCAATCTCCTTGATGGTGTTAAGATTAATACTCCAACAGTGATAGCCACTGCAGATGTGGCATCACTTTATACTTGCATCCCCCACACACTGGGTATCGAGGCAGTCACATACTTTATGTCCAAAGATGATTCTCTTCCAAACATACAGAAGAACTATATCATCAAACTGCTGGAATTTGCAGCTTTGCATAACTATTTTTGGTTTGACCAGAACTTTTACCATCAGATCAAGGGCGTAGCAATGGGGGTTAAGTTTGCCCCCAGCCTAGCCAATTTATTCATGGCTAAATGGGAGGAGGAGATCATTTATGCCAAGAAACCACCGCAGCTACGATTATGGGCTCGTTATATTGACGATATCATACTTCTCTGGGAAGGCACTGAAAGCGAGTTGAATAATTTTTTCAGATCCTTAAACTCCAACGACAGAGGCATCTCCTTGTCTCTTGAGTGCAGTGCATCAGAGGTCCATTTTCTTGACCTGGTCATTCAGATCAAAGATGGCATGATTGGTACCAAGACGTACTTCAAATCCACAGACCGCAACAGCTACATACCCAAGGACAGTTGCCACCATGAGCAGTGGCTCAAGTCAGTCCCACAAAGCCAATTCTTGAGACTTAGACGCAACTGCACAAACGTAAGAGATTTTGTCGAACAGGCCAAGACTTTAGAAGAACGCTTCTTAGACAAAGGCTACAGTGAAGAACATATTAAGGTCGAATTTGACAGAGCCTTAGCGACCAATAGGTCAACACTCCTGACAAAAAAACCCAAGAACCAATCCAATGAAAATAACCACTTTAAGTGGTCATTATTTACATCTTTCTCGTTGCAACACAGACAGATCCACCAGATCTTTAAGAAACATTGGGGAGTCCTTCAGAGCGATAGAATATTGGGATCATTATTACCACCCAAAGCTAAGGTTATCTACAGAGGAGCTCCTTCTCTTCGCCACAGGATCGCTCCCAATGTGGTTGAACCCCCTAAGAAAATAAGTTTCTTTCACAATATTAAAGGTTTCTTTCCCTGTCGGAGATCCCGGATGTGTAAACTCAACAAAAATAAAAACAGAAAGATTTTGGAATTTTCCTCTACTGTCAACTCAGTCACATATCCGATCAAGTGTTTCTGCACATGTGAGACAAGAAACGTGGTGTATCTACTCACTTGCCCATGCGGCAAACAATATGTCGGCAGAACTATTAGAACTTTTTCTGTACGGGTCAGCGAACATGTGACAAATATTATCAAAGGCAAGACTAACCATAGCGTGCCTAAGCACTACCTGAAATATCATGACAGGAACCCAGAGGGCACCTCTTTCTCGGTCATTGATAGGTACGTCCCCCCATGGAGGGGTGGAGACAGCACTAGAGGGGTGTCACAACAGGAGGTCTTTTGGATCTATAAGCTGAGGAGTTTCTACCCTTATGGCCTCAATATTGATTGGGATATAAACTTGTTTATTAATAAAGCCTGACCCCGTCCCTACTAACCATATAGTTACAGTCATAACCTACCTGTATTTTCTACCTTTCAAGGTCAATCCATCTATCATTGACCATAACTCTATGCACATAAACGTAGATATTGACCCCCCTATGTCATTGAGGTATACAGTATGGGTCGCTATACTATCTATACTTAAAAATATTTTTTTTGTCATGCTCTTCGAAATATATCTCTATAGGCATGTTCCAGCCTATTACATGCCATTATGCTAATATGATACTCTCCTCTTTTCATTATATGTTACCCAAACTCTATTTCTTAATGCTCGACCCTGTCTTTATCAACTCTACCCATTGGGTCAAGGTTCATCTCCACCATTTTAGCCCTGATCAAATTATGACCCTAGACAGAGCCCCCGTATTCATGAGTTTTTTACTCTAGGAGCCTTATTCTCAGGCACCGAGGCTTCGGACACGTTAGCCTTTAAGTAATTTCATCCCGGTTCCAGCCCTAGCCTAATATACATCATTAGGACTACAGTCTTTTTCAACATACTCCTGCATCCTGATATATATCACGGCTTAATTTTTAATGTTTAATATTTAATTGAAAGATATGGCTCTCCTTGCTAGTGTTGTGATCAAGAGCCCACATCTTTTATATTTTATGCTGATAATGCTGATAATTATACGTTATTGTTTTAATATCAGTCCCATAACTTCTGTATTTCCTGCAGTTGAGACGCAAACAGCAGTGGTTAACGCTGCTTCCGGCTTACAGAGCCGGCCAACGTCACTTCCGCCCGACGTGGTCTCTTCACACTGACTTCCGCCCGGCCGACCAGGACGGAAGTGACGCTATTGGAACGCACACTCGGACGAGTGATCGTTCCCACCGCTCTAATTTCATCATAACTTATCAGTTTTTCTTTCTATCACTTATTTTGAATCATAGTAGTTTATCTTAAATTTAACCCTTGTATTCTAAATGTTCTCCATTTACCGGAAGTGTGCAGGTGGAACGCACGCCGGCCCGCCCAGAACCGGAAGTGCGTATCCACCGCAAAATTACAGAAAGCCTTATATAGCGCAGCTCTTTGGGGGGTCAGCAGCCCCTGGACGACGTCTAATAAGACGAAACGCGTCGGGCCCTGCTGACCCCAATTTGCTGCGTTACTCTCTTTTATATATTTTACAAGCTTGTGAATTTTATTGTTTTCAATTTTATCTGGACTTTTTACCTATGTCATATCATGAATAAATTCACCCTGTGATCGAGGGTATTCACACCACGAAAAGCTTCAGTCCCGGAGGGCTGGAGGACTACAAGGGATGTGTGACGTACCCGGACTGGAGCTTTTTGACGTATCCCCCCCATTTCATCCCGCAGTGTTTGACGCACCGAGACTGGAGAAGGACGCATCCCCTCATCTTTAAACATATATTCTTGCTTGAATATATACAATATCTGGTAAGCCTTCATTTTTACCATTTGTGGATTTACCTGATCTCTTCTTACAACGTCCCACCGATTTCTTTTTCTTCAAAGTTATTTTTACTGCCAACACCCCGATTTTATTTGAAGTCACATTCAGAATTATTATTATTTGCATTGAAGATTCCCATAGTTTATATGGACTGCCTACCTGCTTTATACTTACAAATTTATTGTCTTTACGTTTTCACTTATTGATCCCACATTGGACACTTTTGATCACGCTGGATTAGTCTCAATGGACTATGGACTGCACTGTTTCAATCTTCACATCTATATATTGTTTTTTCATACATTTGTTGTATAGCCTCACCTCGAGAATCTTCTGTGTCCGGTTAAGTGGCACATAAGTTCACTTTATTAGCACATTTACTTAGCGCCACTTTTGTTTTATCTGTTTAATTTACAATTGAGTTTTGGTTGTAGTGTGGCAGCTTGTCTTCTATTCGTCACACCTAGCGCGGTGCACCCTGTACACCTTACAAATCAATACGTGCAAAAATCAAAGTCCAATATCCACAGATATAATATAGATCAGTGACATATAAAACAAGTGTCTGTTTGTGATCTATCCCAACACCATACAGGTAGCTCTTATGCTACCTGTATGCTAGATGTTCCTAGTTCTTATTTTCACCGCCGGTGATCAAAAGAAAAGGTGGCAATTCACCAGAAATTTTTGACCCCTTTTTACAGGATGGTCAAATGTTGCATAAAATTTCCTATTTCCTGGCACTAGGTGTATTCAGCATGTGCATATGCGGCTGTTTCCACTGGCCGTGGCATGCGATGCAAGCCTCATTTTGGATGGTAAAGCCTATTGAGTAGCTCACAGGATGTGACGGTCCCCTCTGTCTCCGATGTACGTTTAGTCGTTAAAGCGTCTTCAAGAAGTACATTGACAGCAGGAACCTGTCAGGTTCATCCACGCTGAATGCCCTAAACTTTCAGTGTTGGACAAAACCAGGTAAAAAGAAAAAGGCTTAAAAGAGAAGTTCAGGATTTTCTTTCTTTTAAAGAATCATGAATACCTAGTGGATGCAGCATTCGTCTGATGCAGCATCTGTCCCCCGCCGGCTCTAAGGCTGAGAACCGAGTGATCAAACATCGCTGATTGCTCTGTTCTCAGAGCTCTGTGAGCAGAGAGCTGGTGGATGTTAGTCATCGCTAGGGATGGGCCGAACACCCTCCAGGTCGGTTCGCACCAGAACATGTGAACAGGCAAAATAATTGTGCGAATATGCAAACCCTATTAAAGTCTATGGGACACGAACATGAAAAACCAGTGCTCATTTTAAAGGCTTATATGCAAGTTATTATCATAAAAAGTGTATGGGGACCTGGGTACTGGCTAGGGGACATGTATCAATGCAAAAAAAGTTTTTAAAACAATCGTTTTTTCAGGAGCAGTGATTTTAATAATACTTAAAGTGAAAAAATAAAAATGAAATACTCCTTTAAATATCGTGCCTGGGGGGTCCCCTTAACCACTTCAGCCCCAGAAGGATTTCCCACTTTAGGACCAGAGCACTTTTTGCGATTCGGCACTGCGTCACTTTAATTGACAATTGCGCGGTCATGCGACATTGTACCCAAACTAAATTTGCGTCCCTTTTTCCCCACAATTAGAGATTTCTTTTGGTGCTATTTGATCACCTCTGCGTCATTTCTGATCGCCGCTATAAACAAAAGAAGAGCGACCATTTTGCAAAAAAACCCATGTTTCTTACTTTTTGCTAAAATACAAATCCAAAAAATAAAAAATAAAAAAACATTTTTTTCCATCGGTTTTGGCCGATTTATATTCTTCCTCATATTTTTGGTAAAAAAAATTGTAATCGGTGTTTATTGATTGGTTTGCGCAAAAGTTGCCGCGTTTACGGACGATGAGAATTAATTTCTGTGGTTTTTATTTTTTTTTATTTTTTTACTAGTAATGGCGGCGATCTGCGATTTTTAGCGGTACTGCGATATTGCAGCAGACATGTCGGACCATTTTGACACTTTTTTGGGACCATTGGCATTTATACAGCAATCAGTGCTATGAAAATGCACTGATTACTGTGTAAATGCCATTGGCAGTGAAGGGGTTAACCTGCAGGGGGTGCTTGAAGGGTTAACTGTGTTCCCTGGGCGTGTTCTAACTGTGTGTGGGCTGCCCTGGCTGGGGAAAGGGGATGATCACGGCTTACATATACAGGAAGCCTGTGATCATCGCCCTTCCCCCTCTATGAGAACGGAGATCCATGTTTACATACACGGACCTCCGTTCTCTCTCTGCGGGGGGGTCATCGCGGGTAGCCAGCGGCGATCGAGTCCGCCCTACCCGCTCCCTGGCCCCCCCCCGGACACACGGCGGTTTGTGATAACGAGCCACTCTGTCGCCGTCAGACTGCGGTTGGCGGTCGGCAAGTGGTTAATCTGCCTGTAAAGTGGCGCATCTGTGTGATGTTTAGAACAGTGCCGCAGCAAAATTACATTTCTAAAGAAAAAAGTCATTTAAACTGGTTCACGGCTGTAGTGTATTGCTGCCTCCTGGCAATATAGGTAAAAAATCACTGAAAAAAATTGCGTTGGGTCCCCCCCAGTCCATATCAGGCCCTTCGGGACTGGTGTGGATTTTAAGGGGAACTCCACGTCAAAAGTTTTTAAAAAATTTACGTGTGGTCTCCCCCAAAATTCATCCGAGCATGCGGCCTGGCTGGGCCAGATAGGGGGGTGACGAGTGAATGCCCCCCCTCCTGAACTGTACCAGGCCACATGCCCTCAACATGGGGGAGTGGGTGCCCTGCACCCCCCCATCTCAAAGCACCTTGTCCCCATGTTGATGGGGACAAGGGCCTCTTCCCGACAACCTGAGCTGTGGTCGGGGGGGGCTTATCGGAATCTGGAAGCCCCCTTTAGCGAGGGGGCCCCCAGATCCCACCCCCCCTTGTGAATGGGTTATTCTCCCCTATCCATCTTCTCCCAGTGCCATCTCTCTCGGTGCTGTCTCTGCCGCTCCCATCTTCTCCTCGAGCCATCTTCTCCCGCGCTGCTGTCTTCTTCCTCGCTGCCGGTTACCTATTGAAAGCAGAAAAGATGCTCTTCTCCTGATGCTGTCTTCCTCTGTTGTAACGTCACCTGCTTTCTGACAGCTCTTATGCAGCCTTGGGGCATGGCCATCTGATGAAGTCACCTGGAGAGCCCGCCCCCTTGTGACATCGCAAGGCTACATAAGAGCTATCAGAAAGTGGGAGACGTCACATCAGAGGAAGACAGCACCAGGAGAAGAGCGTCTTTTTTGTCTTTTTTATTTTCAGCGGGTAACCGGCAGCAAGGAAGAAGACAGGAGCCAGGAGGAAGAAGACAGCGGTGCAGGAGCAGATAGCTGGGGGAGAAGACGGCACCAGGAGAAGATGGGGAGAAGATTGATCAGGGAGAAGACAGAGCTTCATTTTAATAAAGGACTTGTCAAAAACCGTCTCTTTTGTTTTTACATTTCACATTTTTGGTAAATGGGTAGGGGTACAATGTACCCGATACCCATTCACATGGGGGGGCGGGATCTGGGGCCCCCTTGTTAAAGGGGACTTCCAGATTCCGATAAGCCCCCCGCCCGCAGTTCGGGCCAGGGTTGTCAGGAAGAGGCCCTTGTCCCCATCAAAATGGGGACAAGGTTCTTTGGGGGGGACCCCAAAGCACCCTCCCCAAGTTGAGGGCATTTGGTCTGGTATGGTTTAGGGGGGTGCTCCCTCGCTCCCCTATCCTGACCTGCCAGGTTGCAAGCTCATATAAGGGTCTGGTATGGATTTTGGGGAGACCCCAACACCATTTTTTTTAAATTTTGGCACAGAGTTCCACTTAAAAGCCATACTAGACCTGAAGGGCCTGGTATGGCTTTTGGGGGGACCCCTATGCCATTTTTTTATTTTGGCACGGGGTTCCCCTTAAAATCCATACCAGACCTGAAGGGCGTGGTATGGATTTTAGGGGGCCCCCACACCATTTTTTTTAAGTTTTGCAACAGGGTTCACCACTTCAAGAAACTGTGTTATATATACTACACTGACTGTTCTATATATTTTCCACTGTATTATATATACTACAATGACTGCACTATATACTATGAACTGATAAATATATATTATTAGGGATGGGCAAACGGTTCAGCCCAAGCATAAGTTTGGGCCTAACATAGCTGTTCACCCGTTCCCCGAATTTAGAACATTATGGGGTGTTCGGCGCGACTTCGGCGCCACCGAACACCCCATAATTGATTGTCCAAATACGGCAAGCACAACTCCTCCTCCGTGGGAGGGCTGCTGCCATCTGCTTTGGCTTTGTTTTGATGTTTTATTTATAGTGAATGGTGGGGCCACCCGGTGATGTACGGGTGACCCCGTCCCCTTCATGTGACATCAGAGGGGCAGATCACTCAATTACGTCACTTGGTGGCCCCGCCCTTCACTATAAATAAACCTTCAAAACATAGCCAGCGCAGACGGCGGGAGCCCTCCCATGGAGGAGGAGCTGTTCCATTTTTTTTTTTGGGTTAATCGCGCGCCATGATTGGTGATGGATTACAATGCGGGACACTTTTGTTTTCTTTTTTAATAAACAAATTGTCCCTAATTGTCTCCTGTATTTTTTCACTTTTTGGTGAACACTAATTCACATGGGGGGGCGGGATCTGGGGGCCCCCCACAACCACAGCCCAGGGTTGTGGGGAAGAGGCTCTTGTCCCCATCAACATAGGGACAAGGTGCTTTGGGGTGGGTGGCGCAGAGCCCCCCTGCCCCAAAGCACCCATGTTGAGGGCATGTAGCCTGGTACAGTTCAGGAGGGGGGTGCTCGCTCGCCCCCCCCCCCGATCCTAGCCAGCCAGCTTGCATGCTCAGATAAGGGTCTGTTTTTTTTTAAAAAATTGGCGCGGGGTTCCCCTTAAAATCCAAACATGACTCGAAGGGCCTGGTATGGACTGGGGGGACCCTACGCAAATTTTTTCAGTGATTTTTTTGTATATTGCCAGGAGCCGGCAATACATTACAGCCGCGATAATAAATTACAATTTTTCCTTTACAAATGTCATTTTGCTCTGGCTATGTTCTAAACATCACAGAAATGCACCCTTTTACAGGCAGACTAAAGGGACCCCCAGGCACATTATTTAAAGGAATATTTCATTTTTATTGTTTCACTTTAAGCATTATTAAAATCACTGCTCCTGAAAAAAATGATTGATTTAAAAACTTTTTTTTTGCATTGATACATGTCCCCTAGTGAAGTACCCGGGTTGACATACACATTTTAGGGTGATAACTTGCATATAAGCCTTTAAAATGAGCACTTTTGATTTTTCATGTTTGAGTCCCATAGACTTTAACGGTGTTCGAATGTTCGCATAAACCTTTTGCCTGTTCTGTTGTTCTGGTGCAAACCGAATGGGGGGGTGGGGTGTTCGGCCCATCCTTATATATTCCCTATACACTCTGAACTGCAATATATAATATGCGGACTGCACTATATACTTTGAACTTCAATATATATACTGTACGGACTGTACTATATATTCTGAACTGCACTATACATACTATACGGACGGCACTATATACGTTGAACTGTATTATTTATAATACAGGGACTGGATTATATAAAATTGTAATTACATGCCCCAGTCAAACAGGTGCAGAAAAACTGGGCCTTGGGTGTTGATGGTGCCTGAACACTGTAACCCTTCACAGTTACTCTTGTTGGGCGCAGGAATGGACCTTGCTGTAAACAATTATTTTGTAAATTGTAATTACATGCCTCAGTCAAACTGGTGCAGAAAAATTGGGCCTTGAGTGTTGGTGGTGCCTGAACACTATAATCCCTCACAGTTACTCTTGTCGGGTACAGGGGGTACAGGAACGGGCCCTGCTGTTAAAAAAATATTTTAAAAATTATAGTTACATGGTCCACTCAAACAGGTGCAGAAAAATTGGGCCTTGGGTGTTGGCGGTGCCTGAACATTGTAACTGCTCACAGTTAATCTTGTTAGGTGCAGAATTGGGCCTTTCTGTAAACAATTATTTTAAAAATTGTAATTACATGCCCCAGTCAAACAGGTGCAGAAAAATTGGGCCTTGGGTGTTGGTGGTGCCTGAACACTGTAATCCCTCACATTTGTTGGGCACAGGAACGGGCCCTGCTGTTAAACATTATTTTAAAAATTGTAATTACATGACCCTGTTAAACAGGTGCAGAAAAATTGGGCCTTGGGTGTTGGTGGTGTCCTAAACCAAAAATATTGTTTGAAGCTAGCATCATCAAGATTCAGGAACAGGATAGGCACTTAGGCAGCATAGGCAGTCTTCAAGGGATCCCAGATCCCTAGCAAATTCAATCAGTTACATCAGCATCAGGAGCTTGAGTGCTGCTGATCCAGGACTGATTCATTTTTATAAATGTGAGCCTATCAACGGAGTCTGTGGACAGGCACGCTCTTTGATCCATTACAAACCCTCCAGCAGCACTGAATGTCCATTCAGAAAGCATGCTGGATGCAGGACAGGCCAGTAGCTCAATTGCATATTGAGGAAGTTCTGGCCAGTGGTCCATCCTCAAGACCCAGTGGATACTCTGTTGGAAAGGTCTCCAAGTCTGCTCTTGCCCCTAGATATTTCTGCACCATATAATGCAGATGCTGTCGATGTTTACTTGAACCTATCAGCCCTTGGCGCTGAGGACTAAAGAATTGTTTAAAGGCATGGGTCAGCCGGCCACCTTCTCCACCATTCTTACTCTGATCGAACAAAGCCTCAGAAACACGTTGTCCAGCACTAGGAAATGGTAACCTCCCAGGGTCTGGAAAGGCGTTGCACAAACTTTTCTTCAAGGTATCCTGAAGATGTTTCAGCCACTGCTCCCTCTGTGAAGGCAAGATGAGCTCTGCAACTTTACCCTTGTGGCTCAAGAAGGGTTGCTAGCCAGGAATGATCCCTCCTTGATACCATGAACCCTAGGGTCTTTTCACAGCCTTTGTAGAATCAGGGAGCCCATGCAGTGTAAGTTTGAACAGGCATGAGAGTCCTGTGGGTCACTGAGGATGACATTGTCAGGAACTACCTCCTCCCAGCCACGTACAACTCCTTGGGTTTCTGGGGACTGAAAACCATCCCTTGAAGACTGCTGCGTGTTATCCTCTACATCCATGCTGACACAATCCTTCTCCTCCTCGTCTTCCTGTGTGTTTGGCGGCCCTGCAGGAATGAGAGGACGGGAGGTATAGTAGAGGTTGAGATACCAGATGAGGAGCAAGGAGAAGTTCACCTTGTTTTATGATGTGGGTCTTTCAGGTGCTGTTGCCAACGGACTGCATGGCAGATCATCATATGTCTTGTCAAGCATGTGGTGCCAAAGTGGCTACTGTTCTGGCCATGCTTGATCCGCTTCAGACAAAGATTGCAAACAGCAACGATCTACTGCACGTGTGTTGAAAAAAGCCCACACCAATGAACTTTTGGAAGTCAGCAGGGAGTCAGCAGCGCCCTGCACCCATGGAGCTCTGTGGTGTGATGCAATAGGGCGGCTGCCCTTAAGCTGGCCCCTGGAAGACATCATGCCTTTTTGGAATTTGCCTCCTCCTCCTCACTTTCCTCCTCTCTTCTCTCAGGCACTCAAGTACAGTCAGTGTCCTCATCATCCCCTCCCTCTTTGTCACTGGAGCAAACTTGGCAGTATGCTACAGCTGGGGGAACATGACTGCTAGTTTATTGTCCTTCTGTGGCACCCCCTCTCTCTAGGCTCACGTTACTCCATTCCTCAACCTGGGAACCAACATCAGAGCCTTCAAATTGCTGCGCATCCTACATCAGCATGTAACTGACACTATGGTCATATAATTCTGGTGACTCCTCCGTGCATGATGGTGGGGCTACGAAAGGGGTAACTGTGGACAAGAATCCAATGGAATAAGTCGCTGTGGCTGCTGCGTTTGAAGGCAAACTAGTATGAGCCTGGGTGACAGAGGATGAGGAGGATGAGGATGGCTTAGGTATCCACTCTGCCAACTCGTCTGCATGTTGTGGCTGAATAACACGGCCAGCAGCAGAAAAAAAGGACAAGCGTGACCCGCCTACAGAGGATGCACCATGTCCGCCTCCACCACTTTTCACTGTAGACACAGAGGCTGCTTACCCTCTTTTAGTAGCCTGTAAGTGTCTGCCTCCCCTTGGTGGCCTTTCAGGCATGGTGGGTATTTGTTTTTTTGAACACCGCACTACACTGTATTAAATACTGTACACCAGCGACTGCACTGTATATATGGTCTACACTGATTGCACTGTATATATGATATATATATATATATATATATATATATATATATACATACTAGCATATGCAGTGTATAATATATATATATAAAATTAGACTGTATGATTACGTCGGGGTCTGGTACTGTGAGGGTGGTGGTCGAGATGAAGGTCCCCGAAGACCGACACGTCACTAGGCCCGCGAAGACCCGTACGTCAGGACATACACCCCGCACGTCATGTGGATCATGATGTCACACCCTACACAGGCCATGACGTTTTACTGACGAGCCGACAAAGGCCCTGGTCGCACCTCACGTTCGTCGGCCGTCACTACAGTGCGACGGAGGCAAGCATTCATCCTCAGCAAGCGTTGAGCCTACAAGCATTGAGCCCCTGACGGACATATGTCAGTCTCGCCAGTCACATTCTTATATATATATGTCAGATTAAAATATATATATATAATATGTGACGTATACGATCATACATATATATATATATATATATATATATATATATAT
>BLSH010164238.1:195545-226396 GCA_018402905.1 Glandirana rugosa | reverse complement strand
GGTTGTCTTTGGGAAATAGAAGTATGAGTGCTGCCAGCATTGCTGCAGAGGTTGAAGGGGTGGGGGGGTCAGCCTGTCAGTGCTCAGACCATACCCTGCATCAAATTGGTCTGCATGGTTGTCATCCCAGAAGGAAACCTCTTGTAAAGATGATGCACAAGAAAGCCTGCAAACAGTTTGCTGAAGACAAGCAGACTAAGGACATGGATTGCTGAAACCAAGATAAAATGATTTGTTTCAGATGGTGTCAAGCGTGTGGCAGCAACCAGGGGAGGAGTACAAAGACAAGTGCGTCTTGCCTACAGTCAAGCATGGTGGTGGGAGTGTCATGGTCTGGGGCTGCATGAGTGCTGCTGTCACTGGGGAGCTACATTTCATTGAGGGAACCATGAATGCCAACATGTACTGTGACATACTGAAGGAGAGCATGATCCCCTCCCTTCAGAGACTGGGCCACAGGGCAGTAGTCTAAAATGATAACGACCCCAAACACACCTCCAAGATGACCACTGCCTTGCTAAAGAAGCTGAGGGTAAAGGTGATGGACTGGCCAAGCATGTCTCCAGACCTAAACCCTATTGAGCATCTGTGGGGCATCCTCAATACGGATGGTGGAGAAGTGCAAGGACTCTAACATCCACCAGCTCCGTGATGTCCTCATGGTGGAGTGGAAGAGGTCTCCAGTGGCAACCTGTGAGGCTCTGGTAAACTCCATGCCCAAGAGGGTTAAGGCAGTGCTGGAAAATAATGTTGGCCACACAAAATATTGACACTTTGGGCCCAATTTGAATATCTTCACTTAGGGGTGTACTCACTTTTGTTGCCAGCAGTTTAGACATTAATGGCTGTGTGTTGAGTTATTTTGAGGGGACAGCAAATTTACACTGTTATACAAGCTGTACACTCACTACATTAAATTGTAGCAAAGTGTAATGTTTAATATCTTCAGTGATGTCACATGCAAAGATATAATAAAATATTTACAAAAATGTGAGGGGTGTACTCACTTTTGTGAGATACTATGTGTGTATATATATATATATATATATATATATATATATATATATATGTGTGTGTGTGTATACGCTGTATTTAGAGTAGATTATATATAGAGCACATTCAGTGTAGACTATACACAGTCAATGCAGGCAGTGTGACAATATATATATATATATATATATATAGTATAGCATATATATATGTACATACGATGCATTCAGAGTGAACTATATATACAGTGCATTCCATGTAGACTATATACAGTCAGTGCAGGCAGTGTGAGAATGTATATATACAGTATAGTATATATACAGTATCTCACAAAAGCCATTAATGTCTAAACCGCTGTCAACAAAAGTGAGTACACCCCTAAGTGAAAATGTCCAAATTGGGCTCAATTAGCCACCCCCGATGCCATGTGACTTTTTAGTGTTACAGGGTCTCAGATGTTAATGGGGAGCAGGTGTGTTAAATTTGGTGTTATTGCTCTCACTCTCTCATACTAGTCACTGGAAGTTCAACATAGCACCTCATGGCAAAGAACTCTCTGATGATCTGAAAAAAAGAAAATTGTTGCGCTACATAAAGATGGCCTAGGCTATAAGAAGATTGCCAAGACCCTGAATCTGAGCAGCAGCATGGTGGCCAAGACCATACAGCAGTTTAACAGGACAGGTTGCACTCAGAACAGGCCTCACTATGGTCGACCAAAGAAGTTGAGAGCGAATGCTCAGTGTCATATCCAGAGGTTGTCTTTGGGAAATAGATATATGAGTGCTGCCAGCATTGCTGGAGAGGTTGAAGGGGTGGGGGGTCGGCCTTTCAGTGCTCAGACTATAGCTGCACACTGCATCAAATTGGTCTGCATGGTTGTCGTCCCAGAAGGAAGCCTCTTGTAAAGATGATGCACAAGAAAGCCTGCAAACAGTTTGCTGAAGACAAGCAGACTAAGGACATGGATTACTGGAACCATGCCCTTTGTTCTGATGAGACCAAGATAAACTTATTTGGTTCAGACGGTGTCAAGCATGTGTGATGGCAACCAGGTGACCCCTTGGGCGATAAAGTGTCCAAGCGATTGATCGAATAGACTTAAATTTTTTTTAATTTCAGCTCTTTGTTTCCCCCTCGTCTGTCAGATGGGATCGCTTCTATTACCATGTTTCGTAATTGAGCAATAGTATGTTTAATTTCCACAAAATATCTTGCCAATGATATATCATGAATTTGTCACGTATAGCATACTTATGTCTAGCTATTCTATCCTTTACTTTCTGTGTGGTCTCTCCTATGTAGAGGAGACCACACTGACATTTTATGATGTACACCACAAAAGTAGATTGACAAGTATGATAACCCTTTATGTCTATATTCCGTCCATTATGTGGATGACTAAAGGATTTCCCCTTCATCATAGCACTAGATTGTGTGCATGAAAGACAAAGATACAATCCATTATTCGGAGGACCGAGAAAAGTTCTGGTGTTAGTGGCTACAGGTTTAATTTGGTCCGATCGAATCACTCTGTTATAAATCGTTCAACCTTTACGATAAGAGGGCATTGGTGTATGTTGAAAATCTCTAACCTATAGACAATTGTCTCTCAAGATATACCAGTGTTTTTTAATTATCCTAAAAATACGGTTTGAATGGGGATGGTATTGTGTAACAAAAGTAATTTTCGTTATAATTAACTCCCTTCTTCTAATATTTTCATCTTACTCATTTCTCACCTGTTCAATCATCTGTCTAGGATAACCCCTTTTCACTAATTTATTTTCTATTTGGTATAGCCGTTGTTCTCTCTGATCTGGGTCACTCACTATTCTTTTTATACGGGTGAATTGGCTTTTAGGGATAGACTTGAATACATTAGGGGGATGAAAACTCGTATAATGTAACAATTGATTTCGGTCCGTTGGCTTAACATACAAGTCGCTATGTCTTTTGCATTACTAATAGTTTGATTGATTTCTGGTGTAAAAGGATTATTTATTGAATAGGAGAAATGAAGCTCAATTTACAACAGTTCCTACCTGAAGAAGGGGCAAACATTTTTTTTCTATAGCCCAAAACTGTTGACTTTTGGAACTATTGTTTGTGTATTTTTTGTATATATTTTCAAATACATTTTTTGATTTTTGAGTGCAGCAATCCTGGACTATTGTTTTTTATATATATATATATATATATATATACATGCTGCATTCAGTGTAGACTATATATACAGCGCATTCAGTGAAGACTATATACAGTCAGTACAGGAAGTGTAGGAATATATATATACATATATACACTATACTGTGTATGTATATATACTATATAACTAACCTGGCTAATCTAACCTAACTTCTCCACCTTAACACACTACATACGGCCGCTGAGTAAGTGTGGACTTAGGACTTAGCAGAGTGCCTTTGGCCAATCATGGCTCATTCTGCAGAGCACGCGGTGATTGACCAAAGCGTGCAGGTCATGTGCATGCTTTGGCCAATCAGTGGGTGTCATTTCCCCGCAATATCGCACTGCATTATGGGGAGTGCAGCGATGCTCGAATTTGCTGTGAACACCCCATAATTTTCGGATTTTGATGAACAAGCGGACACCCGATGTTCGAGTTGAACCCATGCCTAGTCACTGCTGTCTACTCTGCCCCCCCCCTCCCCGTGCAAGTGCTGGGCTGTGGAGGGGGAGGCTGGCCCAGGCACTGAGAGGCTGAGTAAGCTGCTGGTCCAGGGTTGTGAGCATATTGTTGAGATCGTTCCCAAGCCTGGATCGCATCTGTGATGTCAGCCGACAGCAGGCTTGAGCTGTGTGCTGAAAACGGGTCACAGGAGTGAAGAACGAACTGCATTCCTGTGATCCACAGGGGAAGTACATCCAAATGAGCTTAAAATAATAATGTAGCCATCACAAGCTGCCATGCGGCCTCAGGTGGTTGACCCGATGGCCTGAATCTGAGTAAAGCTGCAACCCAGATGTCCAGCAGAACTAACTGGAAGGGAGACACGCCAGGAAGGATCTGTTTCGGCCTACAGTGAGTACAGATCCATGTCAGGAGCCTGTCTTATGAGGGCCATCCCTTCAGCTAGTAGAGTCAGTGGACGGGTGTCAGCCAAAGGGGATACTAGTGAGTGTATGAAGATAAACAGTTTCACCAAGTCTGCTGCCAGAGCAAGCAAATTACTTATTCCTCCTATACAAATGTCGTATGGTATAACAGAGAGTCTGCTACCACAATTAACCTGGTGGGGCTGAGTGAGAGTTGTCCACATCTGTAATTAGTTCCAGTTTGGGTATCCCACTATTCCCTTCTCCATCCGAGTTCCAAAAATACCAAAAAAAACTAAACCCCTGGATTGATTATTAGATAACGATCGGATGAGAGTACGGGAGGTTGTGAGAAAACTAGTAACTGGCTGCAAGATAATAAGGGGAAAGTCCAGAGAAGTCTACACACAGCAATCCCTACGGGGGCAGTGCTACACTTGGGAGATTTCTTGTAACTTCCTATTTCAGGCACTAAAATAAAACTAGCCAAAAAAAGATGGAAGTTCTAATTTGGACAGCTCTTCCCTATCTGAAGATTTCCTCTCACCCATAGGCGTGCGCACATAGGGTAGCAGGTGTGCCTGGGCACACCCTAATCACCCTGTACTGTGCAGATTTCCCCTGTTGCTTGGCTGCAGAAAAAGGGACTGAGGAATCTCTGTCCTCAATCTTTCTCTGTCTCGAAAGTGAGGCATCAGGGGTCTATTTAGACTTCTGATATTTCACTTAAGCCCCTTAGCAGGGCTCCGGAAAAAAATGGAAAAAAATAAAATAAAATATAATATTGTAAAAAATATTAAAAAAACTAAATTGTAAAAATAAAAATAAACTACTGACACCTACCTCCTGTGGTGCACACCCTAATGCAATAGGCACCTTTAAAATTTTAGAATTCCCCTCACTGTCTGTGCCAATGAAAGCAGTCAGAAAGTAAGAGTGAATCTCAAAAAACTGACACATTATATCTAATGCTAGGGAAAAGATTGGGCTGTTATTCTGCTTTAACAGAAGCATACACGTACAATGAAAGGGAATATTGCTCCTAGGCAAGCCTGATTTATTTGTATATGGGATGATTTGTAGACATTACATATCTGTGTTTTAATCTATGGTTGTTAAACACAATTCCACTATTGCTGATTTTCATCCAAAATTCATTTTGACCTCATAAATTTCAAAAATCCTCATTTACAACTCCACAATTCACCTGTACTGTACACCAAGAAAATTAAGCAAGCCATGTAAAATGTGCTAAATTTGCATGGTAATAGCTTTTTGTCTGGCTGGCTCAGTACTCGCCTCTAATGCGAGATATGATGAATTGTTAATGTCTTCTTGTATTTTGCTGTTTGATAGAGGATGCATCGTAATTCCTAATTTAAAGGACAGGAAAGTACAAGCTGTAATACAGAACACCCTACAAACTCATTGCCAATTACTGGTGTAAAATACAAAATACAATGACTGCATCTGAAATGACCACATGCCTAATAAATTAGTAAACACAAACCTATTTCAGGTTACCTTAAAATATATAATTATTTTTGTGTTTGTATTGCCCAAACTTTTTTCTGCGGTGCTTTTCAAAGCGTATAGACTGTTCACATCGGCAACTGATATTCAATTTGATCAGGCTTTTTTTGTCATTTCTAGTAGAATATAAATGTAGCCTAAAAGGGAAAATTCAATACCACGTTTTCTTGAAATATAACACAATGTACAGCCCTATATTAGCCACACTCATGCCTATTTTTCTGTAATTCTTTTATTGATGCAATCAGTCGATAGACTCTGGAAAAGTCCATTGACTAATTTTCACTGTGATTCTTTAGTCTCTGCTCAACTGAACACACAACAAAAAAAATGCAATAAAACAGAGCCTTGTGTGAGATTTATATATATACACTATGGGGTTGATTTACTAAAGCTGGAGAGTGCTAAAACTGGTGCAACTGTGCAGTTTCTAACCTTAGCTTGTTCAATCAAGCTTTAACAATAAAACCTTGAAGCTGATTGGTTTCTGTGTGGAGCTGCACCAAATTTTGCACTTTCAAGCTTTAGTAAATCAACCCCTATATTACCAAAAGTATTGGGATGCATATCTTTACACACACATGAACTTTAATGTCTTAGTCCGTAGATTTCAATTTTGAGTTGGCCCACCCTTTGCAGCTATAACAGCTTCAACTCTTCTGGGAATGCTGTATACAAGGTTTAGGAGTGTGTCTATGGGAATGTTTCACCATTCTTCCAGATGTATATTTGTAAGGTCAGGCACTGTTGTGGACGAGAAGGCTTGTCTCGCAGTCTCCGCTCTAATTCATCCCAAAGGTGCTCTTATTGGGTTGAGGTCAGGGCTCTGTGCAAGCCAGTCAAGTTCCTCCACCCCAAACTCTCTCACCCATGTCTTTATGGACCTTGCTTTGTGCACTGGTTTTGGTGGAGGGGGGATTATGGTTTGGGGTTGTTTTTCAGGGTTTGGGCTTGGCCCCTTAGTTCCAGTGAAGGGAACTCTTAAGACGTAAGCATACCAAGACATTTTGGAGAATTTCATGCTCCCAACTCTGTGGGAACAGTTTGGGGGTGGCCCCTTCCTATTTCAACATGACTGCGCACCAGTGCACAAAGCAAGGTCCATAAAGACATGGATGAGCAAGTTTGGGGTGGAGGAACTTGACTGGCCTGATCTCAACCCAATAGAATGCCTTTGGGATGAATTAGTGTGGAGACTGTAAGCCAAGCCTTCTCATTCACTTCAGTGCCTGACCTCACAAATGTGCTTATGGAAGAATGTTCAAACATTCCCATAGACACACTCCTAAACCTAGTGTACAGCCTTCCCAAAAGAGTTGCAGCTGTTGTTGTTGCGAAGGGTGGGCCAACTGAATATTGAACCTTACAGACTAAGACTGGGATGCCATTAAAGGTCATGTGCATCTATAGGCAGGTGTTCCAATACTTTTGGTAATATAGTGTATATATGAGAGAGAGAAAGAGATACACACACATACACACTAATATATATATATATATATATATATATAGCTTTTGCTAAGCATATCCATTGCTATATATGTTCCATAGCTAGGGACTCAGATTGTTTAGAATCGGGGACCATACTTTTCAGAAGTGCCCTGATGACCCCAATGGCATAGGTAAAGGGGAGGATAGGGGGGTCCATACCCCCTCCAGAGAGTCTATGGTACCACAACTAGTGCTGACAGTCCCTTGCACTTGAACTACAGCCGTGTTCTTGCCACCTGTCAGACTGTAGAGATAGGGAAAGGCAGTTAAGAGTGAGGGAGGTTCTCTTTAGTTCCTCCTCAACTCTGATCACATAACACAGCTGAGGGATGACTTTCCCTCACTCTGAGATGCCTTGTCTGTACTGGTGGGGAACAAAATCTGTACTGGGGGAATGGGTCTGCACTAGTGAGAGATGTAATGGGGTGAATCTGTACTGGGGAGGGAGATCTGAACTGGGTAGGGGGAAATCAGCACTGGACAGATCTGTACTGAATAGGAGATCTCTGCTAAGGGGGAGTTTTACTGGGAGGGAGATCTATACTGAGGATGTGAGAGCTGTAGTGGGGACCAGTGACTCAGAGGACATTGAAACCAGAGAAAGCAAATCAACTACAACGTTCATCCATGGCAGTTTATTTCTGTCTTTTATGTTTCAATACGTTTTTATTGATTTTTCAAAATAATACAGGATGACAAGCAATTGATTGCGGGCGCATCCACCAGATTGCATTTGTAGCCATGTGCTGCCTTGAGAGTGGCTGAAAGTAGTGGTTCACCTGCTAGCTGATCTCAAACACACCATATCACACACCCGGAGACACTGACCAGGCTGGCTCTTGTTTTTGTTGTTTTATTGGGGGAAATATCTTGGATGGGAATAAGGGTTTACTGGCGGCGCGCACACGCTCACTGGGCTCGATCTCCAGGCCTATGACGGCGATCCGCGTTATCGAGCCACACTGTCGCCGTCAAATGCCGATCAGCCGTCGGCAAGTGGTTAAATACTCAGAGTCAGCCCAATCTGTGAGGAGTAATGTCGGGTGGAAAGTCAGAGATGTAGCAGAGGCATTGAGGAGCAGGCCCCTACCCAGGAGATCACCCCCAGTCTGGGGAGAGTGACCTTGGGGCCTGGGAGTTCAGGTGCAGCCAGGGAGGAGAGAAATCCTTGGAGCAGCACAGGAGGAACAGGAGAACAGCGGAGGTGCTACACAGTGAGAGACTTTAAGGAACCCACCAGTGCGGTGAGTGATGGTCTGGGACTGAAGGAGAGAACATGCTGGAGTAGGCTGGGAGGACAAAAGGACAGTCTGTGGAAGCCTTGGAGGTCAATCAAGGGAAGGAGAGAGTCACTGAGGAAAAGAGAAGGTCTAGGGGACCTGGAGTCAGCGATGGGCTGAGTGTTGTTGTCCGAGTGTTGTAGGGAGAGGTTCCTGCTGGTGCTGTGAGGGACAGATTATTGTTCTAAAATCATCTCCTACTGCTATAGGGAGAGGCTCCTGCTGGTGCTGTGAGGGACAGATTATTGTTCTAAAATCATCACCTACTGCTATAGGGAGAGGTTCCTGCTGGTGCTGTGAGGGACAGATTATTGTTCTAAAATCATCACCTAGTGCTATAGGGAGAGGTTCCTGCTGGTGCTGTGAGGGACAAATTATTGTTCTAAAATCATCACATACTGCTAGAGGGAAAGGTTCCTGCTGGTGTTGTGAGGGACAGATTATTGTTCCAAAATCATCACCTACTGCTAGAGGAAGAGGTTCCTGCTGGTGCTGTGAGGGACAGATTATTGTTCTAAAATCATCTCCTACTGCTAGAGGGAGAGGTTCCTGCTGGTGCTGTGAGTGACAGATTATTGTTCTAAAATCATCACATACTGCTAGAGGGAGAGGTTCCTGCTGGTGCTGTGAGGGACAGATTATTGTTCTAAAATCATCTCCTAGTGCTATAGGGAAAGGTTCCTGCTGGCGCTGTGAGGGACAGATTATTGTTCTAAAATCATATCATACTGGTGTAGGGAGAGGTTCCTGCTGTTGGTGTGAGCGGTGCATTTCTTCCCTAACAAAAATAAAAAGTGCGTCTACATTGCTGTTTTCCAAAAGAAAAAAGAAGAATTTATTATTCTTTTTTTTTTGTATTAATATGTGTAATAATATTAATATATGGTAGGCCCGAATGCCGCTCAACGAATGGTGAGGCCAGAACAAGTACAGGCGATAGTAGATTGGGTGGCTGACAATGCCTCCAGTTCCTTCACATTTTCTTCCGCCCGGTCCCTTGATGAAAGCTCAGAGTTGGCAACTAAACTCCATGGCCATCTGTCTTTCACCTCAGCCCCTTGTAAATTAGCCAAGCAGTCTGAGCCCCAAGTCATGCAACAGTCTCTTATGCTTTTTGATGACTCTCCTGGTGTGCTTTCCGTGGGCCATCCACATAGCCCTGCCCCAGAAGTGGAAGACATTGAGTGCATCGATGCCCAACCACTTCTGTTGCAGGATGAGGACATGGAAACCCCACCGCAGCATGTCTCTGATGATGACGAAACACAGGTGCCAACTGCTGCAGCTTTCCACAGTGTGCAGACTGACAAGGAGGGCAGTGGTGAAGGGTGGGTGGAAGATGATGTGGAGGAGGATGATGAGGTCATGCGAGTGACATGTGCAGTTTGGAGGAAGAGGTGGTGGTCGCACAGAGGCACCAGCACAGCAAAAGAGGAAGCAGGTTGCAAAAGCGGAGCAAGCGTGCCCTAAACAGTACGCCTGCTACTACCCACTGCACCCAGGGACCTAGCACACCAACGGCAGCTCAAAGGCATTCCCCGGCGTGGCAGTTCTTCAGACAATGTGCTGACTACAAGACATGAGTGGTTTGCACGCTGTGCAATGAGAGCCTGAAGCGAGGCATAAATGCTCTAACCCTGAGCACAACCTGCATGACCAGGCATCTAAATTCAAAGCACTTGCTGCAGTGGAATAAGTACCTCAAAATCCAAGAAAGGTCTCGGTCTCCTCCTGCTTCCTCTTCTGCTGCTACCTCTGCCTCTTCCTCCACCTCTACAGTGCCAGTGTCACCTGGCACCCAGCAAACAGAGCATGTGACAGCAATGCCACCATGTCCGCCACCGTCCCCAAGCATTTCCAAACGGTCCCATGGAAGCTTACAGCTCTCCATCTCCCAAACACTGGAGAGGAAGAGGAAGTAACCCCCTACCCACCCGCGATCCCTAGCCCTGAATGCCAGCATTTCAAAATTCCTGGCCTTTGAAATAATGTCATTCCGTCTGGTGGACACAGACAGTTTTAACACCCCTGTGGAAGTCTGTTAAGACGAAACGCGTCGGATGACAGGAGTCTGCTCCATCCTATTGCGCTCTCCAAATCATCTTTATGCTGGAATTCCATGCTGTGCTTATCGTTCATGTCATACATGTAAGTGCAATACCTCTTCTCAATAAAATATCAGTTAAACAGTATTACGCTATGTAGGTTTGTTTTCTGCTTGAGGTACTCAGTCTCTACATTTGGTTCCTTATCGGGTCATCGATGTGGGATTACTCTACCTGGAAAGTGTTTGATGCCTATCTAATGTTAAGAAGCCCTCTGATGACAGTTATTACTGAGTTTTTATACACCTGGTTCCAATTACCCTCTACTGGGACGGTTACTTATGTGAAGAATCTCCCTGATAACAACTGGAGTTGAGTTGTGACACGCTTGATTCTAATTGCTCTCTGGTAAGAGTACCCATCCATTGTTCCTGGTGGTAGTGGTTAACATCGCATGAGGGTGGAAGTCACCAAATTATATGCTTTATTATGCACTGAAGTACTGAATTATACACTGAACTACACTGTGTACTTTAATTTTACGGTGGTTTACCACTGATTTAAGATTTTACTTTGGACTTTGAAAAATAGTAGCGCCGCATTGTTTTTTTCCTGTCTTGGATACAATTTTTGGTTATTATTGTTGTGCTGGCTGCTATGCGTTTTTTACTATAGGTAGCGCAGTATTGTCCAAATTATTGAGTTTTAAAAACCTGATGGTGGTGGCTGCCCCACAGTACGTGGTACCCAGCCGCCACTACTTTTCCAGGTGAGCCATCCCTTCCCTGCACAAACAAATCGGGGACGAGATCAAGTGTGCACTGTGCAACACCATCTGTGGCAAGGCCCACATAACCACTGATCCGTGGACCAGTAATCTCGGGCAGGGACGCTATATCTCTCTTTTTTTAAATCAAGAAAGCTTTTATTGAAAAAAAAAGTATGTATACTCCAATGCATGGACATGCCAACATTACATTTTCAGTAGCTTTGCAACGTTTATGGGGACATCATCATATTACACTTTGCAGTACAGTCCCATATCCCTTAACCACTCCCTCCCACTGTCAATGTGTGTCATATTATGGTATACCTTACAGGGGAGAGAAAGAAAAAGAAAAGACATTTCCTTCTCCTTTTTTTGTTTTAAAAAACAGCAATTTATAACAGTCTAGTCATTACTAATTCTTTGGTAATTTCATTACTAACTCAGTCCGGGGGTATCCAGCCAGAGTGCCCATAGACGTTCAAATTTATTCACATTACCTCTGTGCTGATATATATATTTTTCCATTATTAAGGCATTACCCACATGTGATACCCATGCACTTATGCTCGGTGGAGCCACAGACTTCCAGTTTATTAAAATGAATTTCCTAGCCTGAAATAGAGCCCTAGATATGGCCACTCTACTTAGCTCATGAGGTATGATTTCTTCCAGGATTCCCAGTATACAGTGTTTTGGTTCGAGTGGGATACTTGTTTGAAACACCCTATTAATCAGTTCCAACACTTCTCACAGTACCGGTGAAGTTTTGGACACCGCCACAGCAGATGAATCAGATCCCCGGTGTGTAGCTGGCATCTGCCACACAGGGGGTCCGGAACCCTACCCATTCTAAATAGTTTTTTAGGGGTATAATGGACTCTCAATAGTATGTAGAGTTGAGATACCCCTTGTGCCACATTCAAGGAGCATGTAGATACATTCTGCAGCGCCTCCTCTCATTGGTCCCCCTCAATAGGTCCTAAATCTCTCTCCCACATGGCCAGAGCCTTAATCGGGTATGTTTGCAAGTACTTGGACAGTAACATTTGATAGCATTGCGATATAATTCCCTTAGTCTCAGCAGTATCACAAAGTAGTTAAAAAATAGGAGTGGGCGACATTTCCCAATTCATGGCCTCGCCCTGCGCCCTTACTGCATGCTGGAGTTGTATATAGGGGTACCACATACTGGCAGGGAGCCCAAATCTAATCTGCAGGTCGTTGAATGGTGCTAGCTTGCCATTGTAGAAAATGTGCGACAGCATTGTTATCCCATAGGCCCGCCACCGCTGCCCCTGTTGTAGCTTCGCCAGCTCAACATAGGATGTATTATCCAAAATTGGGCTGTAAGCAGTGAACCCGGCTACTCCCTGCATCTGCCTCCCCTTGTTCCATATTTTTTGAACCAAGGTGAGAGTAGGTGTGTGTTTATTGGACTTGTGAAACCTCTGGGCCTCCAATCCCCTCGGTACAGTCTCCGCCCCCGTGGCATGTAACATTAATCTGCCCGATGAGCCTTTTGAATTTTGCGTCATGTCACCCGTCAGCTGTTGTAGCTGGGCAGCTAAGTAGCATAGCCACGGGTTAGGTAGAGCTAAGGCCCCCCCCCCTTTTTAGGGTACTGTAACTGCTCCAGTTTAATTCTGGAGGAGCCACGGTTCCAAAGTAGTTGCCTGAATATCGTGTTCACCACCCTAAATAGTTTTAAATGCAGCACCACAGGGGAGTTGTGCAAAAAGTATAGAAGCTGGGGCATTAGGATCATTTTTATTAAATTTACCTTGCCAGCCAGTGAAAGTTTCAAGTTGTTCCAAGTGGCAAGCTTGTCCCTAAAGCGTGACAGCAAGGGGTAGATATTTAAGGGGCAATAGTCCCTCAACATTGGGGAGATCTCGACGCCCAGGTATTTGAACTGTCTAACCACTGGAATGTGACCTGACACCGCTGATAGCTGAGTGTTCCCATTATCCAGCGGCATCAGGGTGGACTTAGACCAATTAATGGTCAAGCCTGAGTACCTTCCGAATTCGGTGATCGTGGCCATGACACCCTGCAAGGAATCCCCCGTGTCTTCCAGGAAGAGCATCATGTCATCTGCATAAAGCATCATTTTTTCCCGGATGTCCCCATACTCAAACCCCTTCATTCTCGGGTTGTTTCTCACCAGTGCTGCCAAGGGTTCTATAGCAATCGCAAGGAGCAGAGGAAACAGGGGGCACCCCTGCCTTGTACCCCTGCCCAGAGCAAAGGGCTGTGACATTCTGTCTGCGACCCTAATGCTGGCCCGGGGGGTTGTTTACAAAAGTCTGACCCAGACGATAAAGCAGTCACCAAAGCCAAATCTAGCTAGTGTTGCCCACAGGTATCTCCAGCTTATACTGTCAAAGGCCTTGTTGGCATCAAGGGACAGCAAGGCCCTCTGCCCCCCATTGTCAGCCTGCAGCTGCATGTTCAGGAATAGTCTCCACAGGTTTGTGGCTGTTGACTTTTGCGGCATGAACCCCGCCTGATCTGGGTGGATATTGGATGCTATGATCCCATTGAGCCTGCGTGCCAGGACCTTAGCCAGGATTTTAATGTCACTCTGAAGGAGCGATATGGGCCCGTATGACCCAGGGTCAATCGGATCCTTTCCAGGTTTGAGTAGTAATATCACATTGGCCTTAGTCATAGACATTGGGAGCTCCCCCCTTTCAAGCACGGCATTAAATACCTCTAACAGTTTGGGTAGCATTAGGTCACCAAAAGAAGTAAATACTTCCATGGGCAGACCGTCTTCCCCGGGTGCCTTACAATTCTGCCAGCTGCAGCTCCTCCACCGTCAAAGGGCTTTAATTTGTTTCTATCTGTCACAGATAACCTGGGTATATCAATACCTAACAGGTAGTTTTCAAGTTCCTCATCCGAGTAGGTATCCTGTGACTTATACAAGTCTTCATAGAAGGATGCCAGCTCGAATATGATATCCTCCGTATTGTTTACCACACGCCCCGAATCAGTGCGTATGGCCCCAATAGCCGGAGACGCTTGTTGTGATCTTGCGATCTTAGCAAGCAGACGGCCAGTTTTCTCCCCCTCTTCATAAAACGCCTGTTTAGTAAAAAATCTTTTTCGCTCTGCAGCGGAGGATCTCAAGCGGTCCAGGGAATCCTGGGCCTCCAGCCATGCCTCACGTGCAGAGTCCGACGGGTCCGTGACATATTTAAGCTCTAGTTGTCTTACCAGATCACCCACCTGTTCCAACAAGGCCGAGGAGTTATGCTTTATTATTTGTATTTAGTTGATGAACACCCCCCTGAGGTATGCCTTAAAGGCTTCCCACCTCTGAAGGGGACCATCATATTGATCATGGAATTTAAAGAAATTCTCCATCTGCTCAGCTATTCGGTTCGGGGAGGTAAACAGTTTGAGCCAGAAGGCATTTTGTCTCCATGGGGCCCTGGGAAGGGACACAGGGGGCCTAGTAACCAACCATATCGCCAGCGGGGAATGATCTGACACCCCTCTGGGAAAGTATTCCACTTTCTCAGTATAGTTTAACATTTGTGAGGACCCTATACATAGGTCAATACGTGACAGGGAGCCGTGTGTCTTGGAGAAGCACGAGAACTGAGTGACCCCCGGGTTCCGAGTGCGCCATATATCAGTCCATCCTACTTCCTCAATCAGTCGGCTTAGTGACGTGCCTCTACTGCCCCCGGGGGGGCAAGTAGGGGGATGTTTGTCTAGCTTTGGATCAAGATAACAGTTGAAATCACCCAAAATTAATACTGGTACATCTGGCTTATTAGACATATATTGCAAGAACATTTGTAGTACTTCTCTAGAGAAGGGGGGTGGGATATAAACAAACGCCAATAGCAGGGTCACATTATGTAGCTTACAGTATAGAAATACATATCTCCCCATGGCATCTATCAAAGAGTCCAGCTCCTGAAATACGAGGGCTCTGTGTATCATTACGCTGACCCCACGCGAGTATGCGGAGTAAGTGGAATGGTACGCCCTGCCAACCCATGCATACCGCAAGTAACCAACATTATCCCCCAAAAGGTGTGTCTCTTGTAGACCAATAATAGCTGGCTGGAATTTGCCTATACAGGCAGAAATTATGGTCCTCTTCAGTGGATCATTTACTGCCCGGACATTCCACGAGATTATAGGCGTGCTAGACATTGTTCATTTACACAGAAGCAATACCAGTGAAACATGACCTCATTGTGAGGAGTGGTCGTGTAGGGAGCTGAGCTCCTGAAATACTGTGGCCCATGACTAGGCCACGAAAACCAGAGTAGACTCAATAGCCCCCATGGTTCGGCAGTACATTGGAGTAGCAAATCACACGAACAGCTCAACATGCGCAATCGCGCAACTTGGTCAACCAGCATATGACAGCATGAGTCTGTGTCCTCCTGATACAGAGAACCTGCCAACTGAGCAGCATCTCGCCTTTCAAGAGGTTGCCTATTCAGCATGTCATCCTTACTTCTGGTGCCAACAGGGCACCGTCTCCTAGGCCATATGCACTGTGTCAACATATATTGTGGTGACCAGTCGTCAACAGTCAGTTTGTAGTAATGGTATCGAGAAAGTAATGGTGAACCCATAAAGATCCTCTGGCACTTGCTCTAATCAGTCAATAAGTATAAGCCCTCTTTGTTTGTCACTGGTAATGAGAAAGCAGCCAAATTGCTCTTCACGAGCATACTGTGTCCCTTCGGTAACATCAGCCCGTGCCATCTTCCCATCTCCGACCCCGGAGAGCCTGTTCATTTTCATCCAGCCATCTGGTTGCTTCTTGATCACTTTCAAAGAATTGGTTTTGGCCTCCAGCTGTGATCCTCAGCTTTGCCGGGAATAGCATTGTATAGGCTAATTGGAGCCTTTGAAACCACTTTTTAACCTCAGTAAACTTTGAGCGCCTGTGCTGTACCTCCGCTGAGAAGTCAGGATAGAAGGATATTCTGGACCCCTGATATCTTATGTCCCCCTTCTCTCTCGCCAAGCGAAGGATAATCTCCCGGTCTTTATAATTTAGAAGTCTGGCCAACATGGATCTCGGCGGGTGCCCTGGTGGTAGGGGCCTGGGAGGTACTCTGTGTGCTCTCTCCACAGCATATAGCGGCAAGAGAGTCTTTGCCAAATATCTCTTGCAGCCATTCCTCGATAAATGTCGTGGGGTCCCTCCCCTCAAGCTTTTCGGGGAGCCCCACTATACGCACATTATTCCTTTGCAGGCGGTTTTCAATGTCGTCAGTTTTGTTGAGGGCTTGGGACACTTGTTGGGATGTGGACCGCACGTCCCGGGTGAGCGGGGGAAGCTGATCCTCTATATCACTCACTCTGCCCTCCATGGCGGTGGTTCTCTCTCTAATCTTTTGCTTGTCTTGTCGGAGGAGAGACACTGTCTCCCTCAAGCTGTCAAACTTCTCCTTTAAATCATCTACTGATGCTGTGCATTTATGCACCGCTTGCAGAATGTCATGTAGCGTGGGCTGTGTATTGTCCTCCAGAGGAGGCTCCATAAACACCACCATGTGGTCAGGCAGGGAATCCAATGGTGCCGTGTCATCTAGCATGTCAGTGTCCATGGCCTCATTGTCAGCCCCGTGGTGATTGTGGCTAGCGCTGCGCTGGGAGGCCTGTGAGGATGATATTGGCCCATTTAACTTTTGGGCATAATAAGTCATGTCTTTAGGGTGCTCTTTAGGCTTGGGGGTTTTGGCGGAGTTACCCCCCTGCTCGGTCTTTTTATCCAGGCCTCGTGGCGCCTTCGGCTGTAGCTGGCCGGCGCCATCTTGGAGCTCCTGGGTCGCCGCGGCCGCGGCATCCACATGGCCTCCTCTGGTCATCATATGTCCCGAATCACTCTCCAACGTCGCCGGGGATCGCAGGGATGAAGCAGGAACCGGCCTTGGTACAATCCGAGCCGTCAGGATAGCGAGGGAAGGATCAAAGAACGGATCACTTGCGGGAGCTCCGTGCAGCACGTCTGCTCACATGCCCTGTCAGGCCACGCCCCCGCTATATCTCTCTAACTGCACACTGGGCAAATGTAGCGGCGGGTAGGCCTGAGGCGGCTAGCCATTTGGCGCATGTCCTTCCGCCCCCCAGGATTGCAGGGCATTTCTCTTTGCCTCCTGTTGCCTCCTCCTCCTACTGCGCTTCCTCCTCCTCCTCTACCACCTCCTCATCCATTCAGCGTAACACCTTCACTACCAACTTCAGCACATACAGGGGGAAACGACAGCAGGCTGTTTTAAAACTGATATGTTTGGGGGATAAACTCCACACTGCGCAGCAGCTGTGGATGGGCATTGAACAACAGACCGATGAGTGGTTGTTGCCACTGAGCCTCAAGCCCGGCCTGGTGGTGTGCGATAATGGACAAAATCTCGTAGCAGCTCTGGGCCTAGCCGATTTGATACACCTCCCTTGCCTGTGCATGTGCTGAATTTGGTTGTGCAGAAATCTCTAAAAAACTACCCAGATATGTCAGAGCTGCTGCAGAAAGTGCGGGCCGTCTGTGTGCGCTTTCGGTGTTCTTACCCTGATGCTGCTCGCCTGTCTGCGCTGCAGCAGAACTTCGGCCTTCCCGCTCACCACCTCCTATGCTACATGCCTACAAGGTGGAACTCCACCTTGCACATGCTGGAAAGACTGTGCAAGCAGCAGCAGGCAATAGTGGAGTTTCAGCTGCAGCACACATGGGTCGGTCTCTCTGCGGAACAGCACCACTTCACCACCAACGAGTGGGCCTCCATGCGAGACCTGTGTGCCATATTGCGGTGTTTCGAGTACTCCACCAACATGGCCAGTGCCGATGACGCTGTTCTCAGCGTTACTATCCCATTTCTATGTCTCCTTGAAAAACCACTTTGGGCGATAATGGAAGAGGATGTGGCACAGGAGGAAGAGGAGGAGGAAGAGGGGTCATTTCCATGGTTATCAGGTCAGTCATTCACAAGTGGCTCGGAGGATGGGTTCCTGCACCAGCATAGGCCAGGTAAAAAATTTTTAAGCCAGGGCACAGTTCTGGAGGATGAGGCGGACGAGGATGATGAGGAGGAGGAGGAGGAGGAGGAACCATGTTCACAGCAGGGTGGCATCCAACGCAGCTCCTGGGCATCACTGGAGCGTGGCTGGGGGGATACGAAGGACACTGATGATACACCTCCCTCAGAGGACAGCTTGTCTTTGCCTCTGGGCAGCCTGGCACACATGAGCGACTACATGCTGCAGTGTTTGCTCAATGACAGCCGAGTTGCCCACATTTTATCTTGTGCCGATTACTGGGTGGCCACCCTGCTGGATCCCCATTACAAGGACAACGTGCCGTCCTTAATTCCCTCACTGGAGTGTGATTGGAAGATACGCGACTACGAGCGCACGCTGGTAGACGCGCTGCTGAGGGCATTCCCAAATGACACAGGGGCTCTGTGGAAGCACAAGGTGAAGGCGGAGGAGGAGGAAGAGGTCGCCAAGACAGCTGTGGCACCGCCAGCACCTTAGAAGGCAGGGCTAGCATGGTGGAAATGTAAAAAAGCTTTGTCAGCAGCACACCACAACAAACAGCACCACCAGCCAACGTGGACAAGCTAACGTTTATTAAAATGAACCAGGCATGGATCCCACAAGACTTGTCTGTACCTTGTGCAGAATAGGCATTTAGACCTGCCTCACACAGCCATTGGTATACTTGTTTTTTTTTAATATGTCTCAATATTTTGGGGGCTACCCCAATTAGAAAAAAAACCAAACAAACAAAAAACAGTGTTGGCTACCTCCTCCTCCACCACCGCCACTTCCACCTACACTGCCACGGTCACGGCCTAGTCAACCTCTAGGCTCCTATCATCCACCTCCTCCTCCCATTTTCATTTTTTTATGTGATTTTAAGTCATTTCCCTATCCACATTTGTTTGCAGAGCACTTGTCCTACTCTTACTCCCATTTTGCTTCCTTTTGCAGCCCTCTAGCTCTTTCCAGGACTTTTTTACAGCCATTTTTGTGCCCAAAAGTTTGGCTCACCATTGACTTCAATGGGGTTCGGGGTACGGGATCAAGTTCGGGTCAAGTTTGGTACCGAACCCAAACTTTTCGGCAATGTTCGACCAAACCAGAAGAACCGGAACATCCAGGTGTCCGCTCAACTCTATTCTAAAAACAGTTTTGCTATGTAATATGTAGAGTTGAGCGAACCTCTGGAAGTTCGGATTCTGCTGGTTCGGGACAAAGTCTGGGTTCGGGTCCGGACTGGACCCGAACTTTGACACGGACCCCGAATCCCATTGAAATCAATAGGGACCCGAACTTTTAGGCACAAAAATGGCTGTAACAAAGTCCTGGAAAGTCCTAGAGGTCTGCAAAGGGAAGGAAAATGGGGGTAAGAGTAGGGCAAATACCCTACAAAGAAATGGGGATAGGGAAATAACTTAAAATAATTTTTAACCTAAAATCACATAAAAAAATAAAAAATGGAGGTGGATGTGGAGGTTGAGGAGGTGGTGAAAGTGGCGGTGGAGGAGGAGGAGGTAGCCAACACTGTTTTTTTTATTTTTGGAATTTTTTTGTTTTTTTTTAAACCAGCAATGTAGATGCACTTTTTAATTTTGTGAAAGAAACAATAATCTGTTCCTTTAAGCAACAGTAGGAACCTCTCCCTATAGAACTAGGAGATGATTTTAGATTCTAAAATCATCTCCAAGTTGTACAGGGAAAGCCTCCAGCAGTTGCTTTAAGGGAAAGATTAGTGTTCTAAAATCATCTTAAAATTGTGTGGGAAAAGCCTATTGCAGGGGCATAGAGCCATATTACTGTTCTAAAATCATCTTCAAATTGTGTGGGAAAAGCCTATATCAGCAGTAGGGAGCCATATTAGTGTTCTAAAATCATCTTCAAATTGTGTGGGAAAAGCCTATATCAGCCGCAGGGAGCCACATTAGTGTTCTAAAATCATCTTCAAAGTTATGGGAAAAGCCTATTGCAGGCGCGGGGAGCCATATTAATGTTCTAAAATCATCTTCAAAGTGTGTGGGAAAAGCGTATTGCAGGCGCGGGGAGCCATATTAGTGTTCTAAAATCATCTTCAAAGTGTATGGGAAAATCCTATTGCAGGCGCGGGGAGCCATATTAGTGTTCTAAAATCATCTTCAAATTGTGTGGAAAAAGCCTATTTCATCCGTGGGGAGCCATATCAGTGTTCTAAATTTTAGAACACTAATATGGCTCTCCGCGTCTGCAATAGGCTTTTCCCATACACTTTGAAGATGATTTTAGAACACTAATATGGCTCCCCGTGCCTGCAGCGCCTGCAATACCACAACCCCGGACCCGAACCCGGACTTTTTTTTGAAAAGTCCGGGTTCCGGACACCCAAAAGTTCGGTACGGACCCGAACTTTACAGTTCGGGTTCGCTCAACGCTAGTAATAAGTTATCAGTGAAATACCCTTTTTGGGATTTCTCTGTGGGCCTTAAGAAACTCTTTATTGTAGGATGGAGAGATACTGGTAGAGGTGGCATTGAGGATAAGAAGTGCCTGATGCGTATAAGTGTGAAATATTTTTTTCCCAGAAGGTGATACCCATGTAGGAGGGAGTCAGGGTCTGTGGTTTTACCATCCAGCACAAAATCATCGACCCAGTGAATACCATAGTGTGCCCAATGTGGGGCAGGGAGATCTGGGATAAGTGAATGCAATATGTTGTGTAACAGGGGGATCATTAGCTCTAGTGGTAGATGCATTCTCCAGTAATTCAAGCCTGTCAGGAACTATATTTTAAGGGCCTGATAGCCCATTTTTATTAAAAGGCAAATAAAAAGTCGGTAACATAGGTTTCACACGCAGGGGTTCTTCTCCAGTAGATACACAACAGAAAATGTTAGCCCATCTACCTCTGCTATTTTCATGGGTCACATAGACCATGGGTTCTTCAATGCTGACGGGCACACTCTAACGCACACAGCTCTACTCTGGCCTTAATCCTCAGGCCATTTACTGTCTCTTACAGGCACACAGGCTTTGGCTGCCTTCTGCATCCCCTCTGACTCCTGGAGAGGAATGGAGTCCTCCTGACTCCCCATGCACAGACCTCCTGTCTGTTGGGTGGAGTTGTCTCCAACTGGGAGAGCCATGAGATATTCCTTTACCTTCAATATAAGGGCTGTGCTCACCTGAGCACACACCCTGCTGTTCATCTACAAAACCTGGACACAGGGTTGAAGATTCTGTCCCACCCAAGACAATATGGAATCTCCCAACTACAGAGCCCCATCCAGGTATACCAAAACCTGGAGAAAGCTGCAAAAGCAGTTTTCTGCACTCTACAGCTACACTCTGTAGTCCTGCACTGAGCAAATGTGCCCACTCTGTGTTCTTTAAATCACAAATTTCACAGTGACAGTGCCTCATCCTGTGTATCAGCCCGAATTCATGATTGGGGCACCTCTGCGCCAGCTATCAGCTGTGTAGGCCTAATATTTTTCTGGGTGTGTTTCCAGGCACACCCTAGCCTGAACCTCAATGGGGTCCTACATTTTTGTATCCTCAGCCTTCTCCCCAACTCCCTGTCTTGAAGGTGTAGGGATCCGACTTTGCTTAGTGAAGAAAAACTTTGTCCGTCATTTTACCCCAGTTTTATCCAATTCTATCTTAGCTACAGTCAGCGTTTCTGCTGTTTGCTGGTCAATGCTCAGCCCTTCCATCTCATGAGGTTTGTCCAGTGGTGCAATACATGAGCCCTTCACCGATACTGAAAACTGACCAGGACTACCCCATACCACAACCTGATGCTTCCCCGGAGCGCTGTCAGACGTATGTCTCACACTCATCTCCTCCAACTCAACAACAATAAGCCTCTGCAAGTCAATATTACTTACATTGTCACCTTACCACTTGACACTATTCAGCTGTTGGGCTGTGGACAAAACATCTGCTATGCATGCACCATTATCTGGTCCTTGCAACTGGAGGGAAACGACCTTCTCAGGAACCAACGTGCCCTCAACCACTGGCCGCTCTGTGATCTCTCTGTCTGGCATATCAGTTGTTGTGTCCACACCCTTGTTGCTTAACATAGCCTTGTCTAGCATGGCTAGTAATTGTTTGGCCCAACTGTCCCAATCCATTGTGCTTCCATTATGAGTGCTCCGCAGCACCTCATCATCTGCTCTAGGAGGCACCTGGGATTCTGCAGCACAAACAGTACCTTTGTCAGTTTTATATAAATCAGATTTTGACAACTTGCTTTTACTCTTAGCTAATGCATCATCAATCAAGGTGGCTGCAATACACAATTTTGGCCAGTTTGCCCTGGGGAGCTAACAACACACTCAGCTGTGTACTTTCAGCATTGGCTGGCTGACTTAACCCCTTACCAACTGGGTTACACATATGGTGAGTGGACTGCTCACACAAACTCTTACAGCATGGCGTAGACCCAATCTGTTCCACCAGAGCAAATTCACTGCTGTCCTAGAAAATCTCTGGCTCCAAAACATGGAGAGCCCCTGAGAACTCCATGGACAACCCTGTGGCTTGGTTTCTGGTTGCCAAGGGAGACATCCCCCCTTCCTCATTATCAATGAACACATCGCCAACATAAGTACATGTATCATCAGCAATACCTTTATTATCAGCATTCATAGACATAGCAGTATTATAAGCATTAGCAGGTGGTTTTTGGTCAGAACGCACTGCACACTGTGTGCCGCTCAGCACACCACCCTTCCTCTCCAAAGGGATTCTTTTGCCCACTAGGGCGGCTCCACAATTGTCCTGGGAAACCACGTGCCTCACCACTGAGGCTTCCTGGGAGGTTTCCCTGGGCATCTCTCCAGCACCTGTCACTGGGGAACCTGGCACACAAACTGCATTGGGCACCCCTAGGCTACCATTACCAGCACTCTGCTGGATTACACCAGGCGCATGCAGAGTCCTCAAGTCTTTTTGAGTTCTTAACCTTGCTGCAGGTTGAGCTTCAACCTGTGTCTCCCCACTACTCAGGGTAGCACACTACAGCAAGTCCATTTTTACACCTTCTGCAGATCTTTCAGCCAGATATACTCCCACTTCACTGGGATCAGTCCCACAAACTGCAACAGTCTTACCATATTCTGTAGCAGGTAACTCTAGCTTCATTTAAATGTGCTGTATCTCAGCTGAAGCCTCACAAGCTACTGCCTCTTTGTGGTCACAGGGTGACACTGCAGCCTTTCCAGACTCTCCAGTGGTGTTCCAGAACCTTGGGCAAGTAAAGATCCCATGCCCCACTTGACCACACTCTAAGCATGGTACTGGGCACTGAACTTTAATTTCTTGGCATCTCCTCATTGACTGTCTCTCTCTCGTTGACGTGGGATGCCACTAGTCATGACCATCAGCAGGCAGACTCATTGGATCCCAGACATCCCTGTTGGCCTGGACGTTGCTTCCACAGATGATCATACTCCTCCTTTCCACATGCTGTTGTCCACCCGGCTTCCTGTTGCCTGGGACAACCTCTTTCACTTACCCTTTAAGTGGGGGTGATGTAATTAATTTACACGAGTTCACAGCAAATTCTCACCCGGATGAATTTTTTGGCCTGGCTAGGTCATATGGTGAAATACCCTCTAGCCACAGTAGCCTTTCCCTTGCTTTAGCAAGGATTGCTTCCTTTTTCTGCTATGACCGCCCCATCCTTGTAGTCTTACACACAGCAACTTGTAACACAGTTCACAGCAGAAAATAATAGTTTGACTCTCCGCTCACAGGTACACCACCTGTAACAGACAATGCCTTTTGCCTGATTCCACTTCCAAACACAGCTAACAGTTCCTGACATGAACTCACTGTGGAACAAGGACCCGGATTCCACCATCTTGTGCCCTCATCCTCCACCACTTGTAACAGGGAGGTTTGTTAGCTCTAGTGGTAGATGCATTCTCCAGTGATTCAAGCCTGTCAGAAACTATATGTTAAGGGCCTGGTGGGCCATTTTTATTACAAGGCAAATAAAAAGTCTGTAACATGATTTTCCCGAATGGGGTTCTTCTCCAGTAAATACAAAACAGAAAATGCTAGCCCACCTGGTTCTCTATTTAGTAGTACCTCGGCTCTTTTCATGGGTCACACAGACCACAGGTTCTTCAGTGCTGATGGGTACACTCTAACGCACACAGCTCCTCAGGCTGTTTGCTGTTTCTTACAGACACACAGGCTTTGGCTGCCTCCTGCATCCCCCCTGGCTCCTGGAGAGGAATGGAGTCCCCCCATGCACAGACCTGTCTGTTGGGTAGAGATGTCTCCAACTGGGAGAGCCATGAGGTATTCCCATACCTTCAATAACAGGACGGTGCTCACCTGAGCACACACCCTGCTGTTAATCTACAAAACCTGGACACAGGGTTGGTGATTCAGTCCCACCCAAGGCACTATGGAATCTCCCAACTACAGAGCCCCATCCAGGTATACCAAAACCTGGAGTTTTCTACACTCTACAGCTACACTCTGTAGTCCTGCACTGAGCCAATGTGCACACTCTGTGTCCTTTAAATCACCAATTTCACAGTGACAGCATCCCGTAATGTCACAGTTGACAGGAAATTGTACCTTTTCAGAATGTTCAGGAGTGGAAGTGGCAAGCCATAACTCTCTCCACGCCACTATAGATGCTTTGGTGGTAATGGCTAGGGAAGAGAGTGGTAGTGCCCTCCACTGGTCTGCAAAAAGCATATTGCTCAGCCTCTCTGATTTGGTGAGGAAGTGTTCAACCACCCATAAGGGGGTCTCCCTAGTGGAGAATCAGTGTTTCAGTTGTTCCGAATGTGTTGCAGTATGATAATCTTGAATGTCCACTATCCCCATGCCACCAACAGATATGTGCTTAATGAAAATGGAATGAGGTCACCTCGCTCTTTTGCCCTGCCATATGATTTTTTTAAGGCGAGAAGTGAGGGATGCTAAGTAGGGTCGCGGTGTAGGGATACGCAGTGTCCTAAACAAGTATAGGATTTGGAGGGAAATTTGCATTTTAAAAGCTGCCAGTCTACCTTCCCAAGATAGCTTCATTTTTGCTAGATTGTTAAGGTTTATAGTTTGCCGGAGCAATTGAGGCTGTCAAGTCAGTCAGTCCAGGTATATGGGAATATGTGATGGGGAATACCTATATTCAGAATTAAAGATTTACTATAGTTGACTTTATAATACGAGATTGTGCTGAATTCGGATAGCACAGCATGAGCATGGGGTAGGGAGACATCTACCTTGGTCAACATAAGAATCACATCATCAGCAAACAGGTTTATAGTGTGCGACCTTCTCGCTAGAGAGAAGTCGTGTATATTGGGGTGAGTACAAAGTCTCTCTGCTAATGGCTCAATCATGAAATTGAAGATCAGTGGAGATAGGGGACAGCCCTGGGGCAAGCCATTATGAAATGGTTTAGACAAGAGACTAGAAGTATATACTTGGGCTGAGGGAGCAGAATATAGAGCAAGCATAGCCGAAAGTATTTGGTCTTGAAATCCAAATTTGTTGAGGATCTGGCGCATATTACCCCAGTGAACCCAGTTGAATGCCTTCTCTGCATCAATAGAAAGAAGAAGAGAAAGCGTTTGACTATGGTCTGCATGGTAGATAATGTTCAGCAGTCTCCTGGCGACATCGGAGGTTTGTCCTCCCACTATAAATCCCATCTAGTTAGCTTGTACTAATTTGGGCATGATGGTGGATATGCGGCAGGCTATTATTTTTGCATACAGTTTTATATCTGAATTAAGAAGCAAATTAAGTCTAAAACTGGCAATTCCCCAGCTTAGGAAGAGTCACGATGTGCACCCTCAACATCTCTGAGGGAAAGGAAGCTTTCTTAGCAGCAGCTTTATACAATTTGGTAAGGTGTGGGGCTAGGCAATCACACAATATATGGTAATACTCATTGGTAAACCCGTCGGGACCTGGGAATTTGCCTATCGGCAAGGTTTTAATGACACTAAGTACTTCTCATTTGTAAAAGGGCGGTTGAGTTTGAAAAGGTCAGAAGAAGCTATGGAGGGAAGATAGAGATGATCAAAAGAAGCAGAAACTGCAGATGGACTCAGCTGAGGGGTACCAGAATCTACCGCTAAATTATATAGTGAAGCATAATAATCGACTAATGCATCTGCAATTTCCTGAAGGTTGGTCACTCTTTTCTTTGTAATCAAGTGAAATAGGTAGGGGATAATAGATTTAGTGCATTGAGTTTTCAGACGGGAAGTCAGGAATTTGCCTGCGGCATAATATTTGTTGTGCTGGGCATAATATGTGAGCTTGAGTTGTCACAAAAGCCGATCATGAGTGTCGTTTAAAAGGGTCTTCAGATCTAGTATAAACTTAGCCAGCTTATCGGTGGCTTTGTTTTGAGCTTCTAAAGAGTGAATAGAGGCAAGTATATCTTGAGAGATTTACTTTTCTTTTTCTGAGGCCCCAGTTGGATTAAAATTCCCTGCATGTATGCATTATGGGCATTCCACCCAATGACAGCGTCAGTGTCAGATGTGGGGTTAAAGTAGTTGTAAACTCTATAATAAGGCTTTTAGGCAGTTTAGGAGATATTCACTATATACACTGCTGCCGACATCATTGCCCGCTGGTGCCGTTTCTTCAGGGCTCGTGCTGTGACCGGCGGCTCCCATGGGCAATCATAGTGCCGGAGCCTGCGAACCCAGAAGACGCTCTGGGAAACATGTCAACCTTGAGAGCGGTGTGCAGGGACCACTGCAACAGCTTCGATCTAAGGTACGTATTTCATAATGAGCTAGTATGCAATGCATACTAGCTCATTATACCTTTGTTTTGCAGGTTTTTGGGGTTTTTTTTGGAGGTTTACAACCTCTTTAAGGTGGGAAGATTTGCAGAGACACTGACGGAGCACACCGTTAGAGACTAGTTCTTTAAGAATTTTGTTGTTGCATTGCCAAATATGGGCAGAAGGGTATGAGTTCTCCTCTGAAATAGTCAGGCTCACCGTGTTATGTATACAATCTCAGTGGATACAACCATTTGCAAAAGCCGCTTATCAACAAGGAAAACATTAATGCATGAATATGAGTTATGTCTATGCAAATAGTATGTGTAGTCCTTTTTTGGAGTGAGCTCCCCAGCGAAGTAGACGAGTCTAGGTGGGGGTCCACGGCTCAATTCAGGACGCCACATACTATGAGATCACCACATTTGACTTTATGCAATCTAGCAAACAGTTTACGGAGAAAACAACCTGTATGAGAGCTAGGAGCATACACTCCAGCAATAGTGTAACAGGCATCATTAATACCACATACCAAAATTATATAACGTCCCCCCTCATCAATAAATGAAGAGCATAAGGTAAACTTAACCAAGTTCTTAATGGCAATAAGCACACTTCGTTTCTTTGAAGAGTAATTAGCCAGGAACAGGTGGGGGAAGTCTTTATGGTAGCACTTAGGAACCGAGGATGCTTGGAAATGTGTTTCCTGCAGAATCAAGATATCAGCTTTAGATGCCATAGCCTCCTACCATAATGAAAATCTTTTAGACGGATGGTTTAGGCCCTGGGGTGTTGAGTGACAAGAATTTAAGGGTCATTCCAACTAAGAGACCTTATAAACATAATGCTCTGTACAAACTGACTGTGACGTCATCATGAGTGGTTAGCATAGGTATAAGGGGCGATCTTGTGAGTAAGATTCCAGGACATGTAGCAATGAGCCACGGTAAACGTTGTTCAGGTGAGACAACTAGTGAGTCCTTCTATGAGCCAAATAGGAACAAAAACACTAAACAGAAGGCCGATAGAGAAGCGTAATCAAGACACTCTTTGCAAAGAAAAAACAATAGAACATAAAAAAATGGAGGTTTGGTCAGGAACCAGGAGCAGCTGAGCTGCTTATTCAGCAGGGTAGTAGATGAGAAATCATGAAAACAGGGTATCAACACCAAGAAAGGCGGGTATCAGTATTGTGCAAATCATGCAGTATGGCCTGACACCAGTTGGGAATGAGCAGATTTATTGTGGGAGACTTTGTACCACTCTTGGCTGTTGGAAGAAGCTCTTGCCGGTCCTTGAGGAGTGGGTTGGTCCGAAAAGATATTCCATGTTTGAGCAGGTTGATAACCCCCTTCATGGAGCTTATGAGCTAAGTGCACTCCTTGTGAGTGATCTTCAACGTTGCAGGATATTTCCACTGATAGGAAATATGATTGCACAGAGCTTTTGTAACATTTGCCAGGTTTTTGCAGCATTCCAAGGTATGAGCAGAGAGATCAGGGAAAACATGAAGTGGGGCGGCTTGCTCAAGAAAGTAATCTTTTTTACAGAATGCAGCTAGGATACATTCTTTGGCTTGGTAGCAGTGGATCCCTGGGAATATCCTGCGGTGGGAAGGATGGCTTGGGGACCCTGTGGATCATATCAACAGTGAGGTCTCCAGATGAGAGAGATGGGCGAACTTCTTTGAACAAGTCCTGTACATAGTGAGGTAATTGGGACGGCAAAACAGATTCAGGTATACCCTTGATTTTCAGATTGTTTCATCTAGAACAGTCTTCCATGTCAGCCACCTCAGATTTTAGCTAATCGAAATCCTCACTATGTTGGCCATGAGCATTGACCATAGTATTAAATTAAGTAATGCATGCATTCACGGAATAGTCCAAATGGTTAACTCTATCTCCTAAATCTTGAATCTCAGCTGAGAATCTTTGGAAGCACGCTTGCATATCGCATTGGACCGACAAGTATAGAGACCATAGAATGTCTTTCAGGACAACGTCAGAGACCAACTGACCAGTCATGAGGAATGCCGCAAATAAATCTGGATGATTTGATTCTGCATTTACTTCACTGTCATAGGCGCACATATCAATGCAGGGCCTGTACTGCTGTCATAGTCCCTACTCAATCTCGACTTAGCAGGACTCCTTGTACTAGGCGAGGGAGAAGGAAAGCTGCTATCATTTGCTGAGTGTCCCATGTAAGCTTTGGCTGCAGAAGGAGATTTGTACCAGGTGGCAGCTAAAGGACCGGCATTGGCCAGCCTAAGATATCTCCCGCCTTCATTTTGGTGTGGTTCAGCAGCTTCTTCGGGAAAAACTCTGACAGCTTCTGTAGAGCTGGTGAGTCCTTGTGGTATCTAGTCATAGCTGTGCACTCATGAGTGCTTTGGATCTCTGGTGGTGCGGGTAGGCCAGTGTGGCACACACTGCGGATGTGGAAGCCCCCAGGGCATGCACAGAGCCTTGGCTTCACATGGCCATCTTTGAAGAGTAGTCGCTCTACCCCCCATGTTTCTGTCTTTTATAAGTCAAATTTTTCAGTCCATGTACAGCCGAACTCCCAAGTATCGATTCCTGACACCATCTGTCAATGTCTTCAACAATCTTTTTATGGATTTATTTGATCTGAAGGGAGATGAGCTTTACATTATTTATGAGAAGCACCTACTACTGAGACTTAATATTCAAAGGAGTTTTATTTAGTGATCAATTTTATTTTTCAACAAATCTACATAATTAATCTTCATCTGCTTTCATTGTATTCCATGCCAAGACATCTGTTTAACTATTGTTCATTAATGTAACCATTAGTCATCGGAGTTAGGAGCAGTGCCCCTCCGCTATAATGAGCAATGCTTCCATGTCAGCTAGATGCAGAAGAGTCGGTTATGAGCTATTAGTTCCATTGGCGCTTTTCACAGTAAAATGAAAGTTAAGTCACTTTGTCTCTACAGACACTACAAAGTTTAATTTTCTATTTAAATTCAAATGTGTTTGCTGACTAAACTAGATATATTCTGTGATATCTGAAAAATTTTCTTCGAGGGAAAATAAAAATGATACCTAAAAGTTATTCCTAAAGGTTCATGGTTTATGGAATTCATTGGTTTTACAGGTAGGCTCTTAAAGGGAAACTTTAACATTTTGGGTCGGTTTTGGTTTAACCCTTTTGCTGCCAGAGTAATTTTTGCATATTTTTGCACATGTTTAAAAATATGATTTTAGGCCTGAAGATTAGTTATAACTCCCAAACATTGTTTATTTTCTGAAATCAGAAACCCTGAAGAATATAATGGTGGTAGTGCTAATTTTTTATGTTACACAATATTAATGCGACGGTTTATTAAGCCCAATTTTTTAGTAAAGAATACATTTCAGACTAAATATTATCCAGTTTTTGGTAAAATGTAAAATATGAGGTTTTGCACAGTAAATTGATACCAAACATATGAAGTATTAACCACTTCCTTACTGGGCACTTAAACCCCCCTCCTGCCCAGACCAATTTTTGGCTTTCAGCACTGTCGCATTTTGAATGACAATTGCGTGGTCGTGCGACGTTGTACCCAAACAAAATTTGCGTCCTTTAGTTTTACGCTGTCACGACTTTCGGTTTTTAACCAGACCCGTCCTCCCCCCAAATTCACGGGTCATTCCTTCACCAATTATGAAGTATACAAACCATAGTTAAATGACACGTTTTGGAGTATAAAATGTAAAATGGTTTTTGACCTATTATAAATCAGACTTTACATAAGAAATGATTTTTTAACCCGAATTATTTGGCAGCGTAATTATAACACATTGTATTTTTTAATCGTGATGGTGGTAATATAAGAAGTCCCAAAGACTAAAGTCTTTTATTTGTTACAAACCCTCAATATTGATTAGAAGTCCGGATTT
>BLSH010164238.1:174344-186577 GCA_018402905.1 Glandirana rugosa | reverse complement strand
CCCCCCCCCCCCCCCCCCGCTCCCAGAAAAACACATGGCAGCACAGCATCGTGATTTTGAAAAGTTGGCCTGCACACTTTTTTGCGCATGTTTAAAAAAACATGCACGCTCAGATATAGTGGTGAGTCCTAAAGGAGATCTAATTCAAAGAACAAAAATTTAACATGTTGCAGTTTAACAATCCTTATATGTGGTGGGTGCATTCGTTTTAATTTTGTAGGCTGAGAATATTTGCAGCAAGTACAGAAAATGCCTAGTGATTTTGACAGAAATCCTGGTACAGCACCTTGAAAAAGTGTTCATACTCCTTGAAATTTTCCATATTTTGTCATGTTACAATCAAAAACTAGGGATGGGAAGAACACCCCCCAGTTCGTTCGCACCAGAACATGCGAACCGGCAAAAAATTAGTGCGAACATGTGAACCCTATTAAAGTCTATGGGACGCGAACATGAAAAATCAAAAGTGCTAATTTTAAAGGCTTATATGCAAGTTATTGCCATAAAAAGTGTATGGGGACCCGGGTACTGCTCAAGGGGACATGTATCAATGCAAAAAAAAGTTTTTACATGGATCGTTTTTCAGGAGCAGGGATTTTAATAATGCTTAACCACTTCCATACAGGACACTTACACCCCCTTCCTTCCTAGACCAATTTTCAGCTTTCAGCGCTCTCAGACTTTATATGACAATTACTTAGTCATGCTACACTGTAACAAAATTTTTATCATTTTTTCTCACAAATATAGCTTTCTTTTGGTGGTATGCAATCACTGCTGGGTTTTTTATTTTTTTCAATATAACAGAAAAAGTAGCGAAAATTTTGAAAAAAACACACTTTTTTTTTAGTTTGTTTTGAAAAATTTTGCAAAAAATTTATTTTTCTTCATAAATTTGGGCCATAATTTATACTGCTACATATCTTTGGTAAAAATAACCCAAATTAGTGTATATTGTTTATTCTCTGTAAAAGTTATAGAGTCTACGAACTATGGTGCAAATCATTGAAAATTGATCACACCTGATGTACTGACCACATATCTCATTTCTTGAGACCCTAACAAGCCAGGAAAGAACAAATACCCCCCAAATGACCCCTTTTTGGAACGTAGACATTCCAAGGTTTTTAGTAAGAGGCATGATGAGTTTTTTGAAGTTGTAATTTTTTTCCCACAATTCCTTGCAAAATTAAGATTTTTTTTTTATTTTTTTTACACAAATGTTATTTCTCACACACAGCATATGCATACTTGCAATGACAACCCAAAACACATTCTGCTGCTCCTCCTGAGTATGGCGATACATTTGCATTTTTTTAACACAAAGTTGTCCATTTATAAGATATTTACAACACATAGCATGTACATAGCAAAATTGACACCCCAAAACACATTCTGCTACTCCTCCTGAGTATGGCGATACCACATGTGTGAGACCTTTACACACCCTGGCCACATACAAAGGCCTAACATTAAGTAGCACATTTAGGCGTTCTATGAGCAAAAATTACACATCTCATTTCTCAGCCACCTATTACAATTTTGAAGGCCCTGGAGCACCAGGTCAATGGAATTGCCCACAAAATGACCCCATTTTGGAAAGCTAACACCCCAATGTATAATCTATGAGGCATAATGAGTCTTTGGAACATGTAATTTTTTTCCAGAAGTTTTTGGAAAATGTGGAAAAAAACGCAAACGCATTTTTTTTTACACAAACCTGTCCATTTATAAGGTATTTCCAACACATAGCATGTACATAGCAAAAATGACACCCCAAAACACATTCTGCTACTCCTCCTGAGTATGGCGATACCACATGTGCGAGACTTTTACACAGCCTGGCCACATACACAGGCCCAACATTGAAGTAGCACCTTTAGGCGTTCTACGAGCATAAATTACAAATCTCATTTCTCAACCACCTATTACATTTTTGAAGGCCCTGGAGCACCAGAACAATGGAATTACCCACAAAATGACCCCATTTTGGAAAGCTAACACCCCAAGGAATAATTTATGAGGCATATTGAGTCTTTTGAACGGTTCATTCTTTCCAGAAGTTTTTGGAAAATGTGGAAAAAAATGAAAATGCATTTTTTTTACACAAAGCTGTCCATTTATAAGATATTTCCAACACATAGCATGTACATAGAAAAAATGACACCCCAAAACACATTCTGCTACTACTCCTGAGTATGGCGATACCACATGTGTGAGAATTTTACACAGACTAGCCACATACAAAGGCCCATCATCCAAGTAGCACCTCCAGGTGTTCTAGGGACGTACTGTAAATTACACACATAAATTCCTGCCAACCTCTTACATTGTTGCTCACCCTTAATATTTCTAACACATAGCATGTACTGTAATACCAATTACAAACCAAAATACATTTTGCTGAGCAAAGGGTAAAGAAAAGATTACCTGCCGTTTAGTGGTGCAGGGGCCCACAGAGGAGAGCATCGGTCCAGGCAGCAGGCAGGAACGTGGACAGCGACAGCAAAACAGACAGCAGGCAGCAATACTGTCCATAGACAGTACAGGTAGAGATATTAGCAGCACAGCCAAAGCATTGGTTCAGGTAGCAGGCAAGGATGCGGTCAGCAGCAGTGAAAGGATTGTCCATGCAGCAGGCAGGAATACTGTCCATAGTACAGGCAGCAGGCAGAGATATGGTCAGTACAGCCAAAGTATTGGTCCAGGCAGCAGGCACATTGTCACGTACCTGGTGGTCGAGTCTGACTTGTGCAGGGGACAACCTCACTTGGGCCCTGGTTTGAGGACCCCTGGTAGTGGAGACAGGGGATCCTGGAGCGCAGGGGGGCACGTGGGCTGGATACAGTCTCTGATGGTAGCTGAGAATCCACTGGAGCTTGTGCAACAGAAGAGAAGTGGTGCAGGCCGGGTCATTAACAGGCTGGCGGTGAAGTACAGAAGGATCAGGCAGGCGGGTGGTCAAGTTCAGGCAGGGTCGGCAACGTGCGGGCAACAAAGGTACAAAGGAGCAGGCAAAGAGTAGTCGTAGATGGGCCGGAGGTCAGGGCAGGCAGATAGCAACAAAGTCCAAGGGGAGTCGGGGTCACAGGATACAGGAAGTCACTTAGAATAGCTCACGGGTCACAGGGTACAGGAACGCTGTAGAACAGACAGCATTTGCTACAGGGTGCACACTGTTTAAATAGAGCTGCCCAGCGCCACCTCCTCCGGGAGCGTGAAGAAAGCACAACAAAGTGCAAACAAGTCCTCAAAGTGAAGAAAGCACAACAAAGTGCAAACAAGTCCTCAGCACAGTCTTCTTCTAACACACATGGTCCATAAAAAGTCCTGGGACAGTGCAGGCAGAGATATTGTCAGTGCAGCCAAAGTATTTGTCCAGGCAGCAGGCAGGACCATCAAGCTTAGGGCCTCAGGAAAGAATGGGGATAGGGGGATAGGGGTAGAGGCTTCTCCCACCCAATCGCTTTGAAGCCTCCAAACACCATACCCTGTTCTGTAAATTACAAAACAAAGAAAAAAACCAATAACTGTTTTTCTCAAATCAGAACATCATTCTGGAGCCCCTTACATACATATGTGAAACCCCTTTGTAGCAGGGTGAAAGATCAGTCCAAGGGGCAGGCAAAAACATGGTCAACATTCCAAGGTCAGTGCAGGTAAAAGGCAGAAATAGACGGTAGGCAGAGGCATAGTCGATACAGTCCAAGGTCAGTTCACGTGAAAGGCAGAAACACGGCGGATAAACAATGCAGACGGCAGGCAGAGGCATAGTCGATAAACAAGCCAGGGTCAGTTCACATGGAAGGCAGTGGCATGGTTGGTTGAGGCAACAGGGAACTAATCAGCACAGGAATTTAAAAATGGGGAAATGCCAGTCTACTTGAAATATGGGCTAATAATTTACAAGGGTATGATAGCGTCGGAAGCATTCTCCGTGACAAAGGCCAGGTTGGGAGGGACATTGGGGACAATGGAAACTAGTGTCTCTCCTAACTCCTCTTTTGCTGCACACCAACATTTTTTTTTGGCGTTGTCTTCCGTTTGCAGATGGTGGAATATTTTCAGAAAAATGATGCTCATGCAGTCTGCTGACACAATCGGAGTGAAGGCTTTCTGGGGGGGATCCTTGTGGATATAGCAGGGCAGTGATGACATCTTCAATACATTTTAGGAAGGTGTTGGATACTTGGTGTTGGGTCGATTTTTGATAAGTGATAAATGAGCTGTACATGGCCAAATGAAAGAGGTAAATAGCAACTTTTTTATACCAGAAGAGGGACTTTCTTGTGGATAGGTAGGGCTGCAACATCTGATAGTTTAAATCCACCCCCCCCCCATGAATTTATTGTATTCGTTGATACAGCAAGGCTTTCGAACTGGTCCGCATCTTCTGGGAACTTCCACTTCACGGCCAACACTTCCTTGTTCCTCAGGCTTTCTGATTCCCCCCTTTGTAGCCTTGTGGTGAGAAGAAGCTGTGGGAAGCCCTTCCTGTTTTTCCTTGCTATACCACAGGAAAAAGTTTAATTTAGGTAAAGGTGGCGTAAAAGGGGCAAACTAGTGTAGAAGTTGTCCATATAAATGTGATACCCCTTTTGGAAGAGTGGGAATGCCAACTGCCAGACAATTTTCCCGCTTGTTCCCATGTATGGTGGACACTCAGGGGGCTGGAGCTGGGAATCTTTGCCTTCGTACACACGAAAGGCATAGACACAACTGGTGGAGCTTTCACAAAGCTTGTTGAGCTTCAAACCGTATCTGGCCCTCTTACTTGGGATATACTGTTTGATTCCCAGCCGGCCTGTGAAATGGGGATTGGTCCACAGATATGTTTTTGTCAGGGGTGTAAAGCTCGGAAAACCTCTTGGAGAAATAATCAATAAGGGGCGAATTTTATATAACTTGTCAAAGTCTGGATGATTTTGGGGGGGGGGGGGGCACTGCGTGTTGTCACTAAAATGCAGGAAGCACATTATAATTTCATAGCGGAACCGGGTCATGACACTTGAAAAAACTGGCATGTGGTGGATGGGGTGGTTGGACCAATACGTGTGCAATTCGTTCTTTTTTGTAAGCCCCATGTTGAGTGTCAGGACTAAAAATACTTTAAACTCCTCCACGGTTACGGGTCTCCATTGGAGGGGGCGGGCATAACTTGAGTTGGGGTGGTTTGCTATAAATTGACGAGCAAAAAGATTGGTTTGGTCAACGATGTTTTGAACCAACTCGTCAGAGAAAAATAAATGTAAAAAATCTATTTCGGAGAAGCCATCTATGTTGACTTGAACACCTGGCTGTCCTGTAAAAGGGGGGATTGTGGCTGACCCTGTGGTAGAAGGCAACCACAATGGGTTCGCCAAGACCTCCGGGAGCTGGGTTTGGGCCCTAATTCTTTGACGTGAAATGCCAGCGCTTGTACTGGGCATTTCCTCTGGGATCTAGCGCTGTTGGCATTTGCCGATTGGCCATTGGGGTGTCTGGCACTGCTGGTTGCTGCCTGGTCTTCAGTCCGTCTTCTTTTAGGATGGACTGCTTCCTCCTCAAATTCTGATGAAGATGTACTGTCTTCAGTGGGCACGTATTCGAAACCAGAACCGGAATCAGAACTGTGACTGGGCAGTGAGAGCTCCCCGCTGCTCTCATCGGTCAGGCTAAGCATCTGTTATGCCTCTTCTGTAGTGTATAATCTCTTTCTGGACATGATGACAGGTATTCTGATTGGTGACAGGTACTCTGGTGACAGGTACTTGGACTGGTGACTACTCTGATTGATTGGTGACAGGTACTCTGGTGACAGGTACTCTGATTGGTAACAGGTACTCTGATTGGTGACAGGTACTCTGGTGACCAGTACTCTGGTTGGTAACAGGTACTCTAGTGACAGGTGCTCTAGTGACAGGTACTCCGGTTGGTGACAGGTACTCCAGTGACAGGCACTCTGGTTACAGGTACTCTGGTGACAGGTACTCTGATTGGTGACAGGTACTTTGGTGACAGGTACTCTGATTGGTTACAGGTACTCTTGATTGGTGAAAGGTACTCTGGTTGGCGACAGGTAATCTGGTGATAGGTACTTTGGTGACAGGTACTCTGATTGGTGACAGGTACTTTGGTGAGAGGTACTCTGGTGACAGGTACTCTGGTAACAGGTACTTTGGTGACAGGTACTCTGATGACAGGTACTCTGATTGGTGACAGGTACTCTGGTGACAGGTACTCTGATTGGTGACAGGTACTTTGGTGACAGGTACTCTGATTGGTGACAGGTACTTTGGTGACAGGTACTCTGGTGACAGGTACTCTGGGGACAGGTACTCTGATTGGTGACAGGTACTTTGGTGACAGGTACTCTGGTGACAGGTACTCTGGGGACAGGTACTCTGATTGGTGACAGGTACTTAGTGACAGGTACTTTGGTGACAGGTACTCTGGTGACAGGTACTCTGGGGAAAGGTACTCTGATTGGTGACAGGTACTTTGGTGACAGGTACTCTGGTGACAGGTACTCTGGTGACAGGTACATTGGTGACAGGTACTCTGGCAACAGGTACTCTGATTGGTGACAGGTACTTTGGTGACAGGTACTCTGATTGGTGACAGGTACTCTGGTGACAGGTACTCTGATTGGTGACAGGTACTCTGGTGACAGGTACTTTGGTGACAGGTACTCTGATTGGTGACAGGTACTCTGATTGGTGACAGGTACTTTGGTGACAGGTACTTCAGATGGGGTGACGGTTACTCTGATTGGTGACAGGTACCCCAGATGGGGTGACGGGTACTCCAGATGGGATGACAAGTACCCCATATGGGGAGACAGGTACTCCAGATGAGCTCACAGACAGGTACTCTGATGAGCTCAGACAGGTACTCTGATGGGCTGGCGATGACAGGTCCTCTTTTATTCAGGGGCAATCAGGGCGGCAATCTGGCACATGTAGGTGTGTAACTCACGGTTAGATGCTTTTCTCCTCACACTGGAACGGTGTGTGGGGAGAAGTGCCTGGTAACAGTAAGTTACCTGGCACTCTGTTGACATTTGTGACCGGCTGTCATTGGACACAGCCAGTCACGTGGTAAAGAGGTAATTTGTGACCGGCTGTGAATGGACACAGCCAGTCACGTGGTAAAGAGCTAATTTCATTGGCTCTTTACCCTGATCAGGGTTGGGCTTTGCCCGAGGGACAAGCCGCATTCCCGATCGCCGCGCTGTGCGCCCCCCGGGGGCGCGCACGAGCGGCATGCACGGGGGAATGCAGCTGCATAGGGAATGAACGGCTGTGATAGGACACAGCCGGTCATGTGGTAAAGGGCCAAATTTATTGGCTCTTTACCCCGATCGGGGATGGGCTGAGTCCCGAGGGACACGCCCGATCGCCGTGATGCGGGCCCCTGGGGGCCCGCAGAGTGGCGAAGACCAAAGGACGTCTTATGACGGCCTGTTAGGATGGGGAGTGCACCTTGCCAGCGTATTTTTACTATACGCCGGTAAGGAAGGGGTTAAAGTGAAACAATAAAAATGTAATATTACTTTAAATAACATGCCTGGGGGGGGTTCCCTTGGTCTGCCTGTAAAGTGGTGCATCTCTGTGATTTTTAGAACAGTGCCACAGCAAAAATTACATTTCTAAAGGAAAAAAGTCATTTAAACTTGATCGCGGCTGTAATGTATTGCCGGCTCCCAGGAAGCTAGATGAAATTAGCATTGATCATGTATCAATGCAAAAAAAAGTTTTTACATGGATCGTTTTTCAGGAGCAGTGATTTTAATAATGCTTAAAGTGAAAGAATAAAAATGTAATATTACTTTAAATATCATGCCTGGGGGGGTTCCCTTGGTCTGCCTGTAAAGTGGTGCATCTCTGTGATGTTTAGAACAGTGCCGCAGCAAAATTACATTTCTAAAGGAAAAAAGACATTTAAACTTGATCGCGGCTGTAATGTATTGCCGGCTCCCAGGAAGCTAGATGAAAAATCACTGAAAAAATTGCGTGGGGTCCCCCCCAGTCCATACCAATCCATACTAGGCCTTGACGAGGGGGTCTCTCCAAAATCCATACCAGACCCTTATCTGAGCATGCAACTTGGCTGAGTAGGATGGGGGGGCAAGCGAGTGCCCCCCAAACCGTACCAGGCTACATGTCCTCAACATGGGGGGGTGGGTGCTTTGGGGTAGGGGGGCTCTGTGCCCCCCCACCCCGAAGCACCTTGTCTTCATGTTGATGGGGACCAGAGCCTCTTAACGAAAACCCTGGGCTGTGGTTTTTGGGGTCTGTGGGTGGGGGTTTATTGATCCCAACCCCCATTCGATGTGAATGAGTATCGGGTACCCTTACTCATTCACTAAAAAAGTGTCAAAGCAGTAAAAATGACAGGAGACAGCTTGGGACAAGTCCTTTATTTTAAAAAAGTGTCCTGCGGTGTAATCCACTTCAATCATGGTGCACGAAAAAAGTTAGAAAAGAAAAACTGAAATAGCTCCTCCCCAATGGGAGGGCTCCCGCCGAGAGACCTCTTTTTTGCTGTGACAGTTTATTTATAGCCAAGTGCGGGGCCACCCGTAGATGTAACTCGTATAGGGAGCATGCAATCTGAACGCATGCCGCCCCGGACCATCATTGCCAAATATTTGAACTACGCAGACAAAGCTGATATAATGCAGAGATATAGACAAACGAAGTTACTTCAGATTGCTGGCGTAAAAATCTTAATCTTTGCGGACTATTGCCTTGAAGTGTCAAAAAAAAGGAAAGCGTTTCAACAAGTGTGTACAACCCTGCACCAGCATCAGATGAAATTAACCCTGGCCTTCCCAGCTATTATCCGCCTCAGATCTCCTAGCGGAGAGCAACTCACCTTCCACAATCCCCAAGGAGTGGAAAAATTCCTTCGCTCTACCAACACCGATCAGCACTCCAATATACCACATAAGGCTTCCCCAATAACCAGATCTCTCGACCAATGCAGCCCTAGGAAGGATTTACCCAAAAGCCTTAAACCATCCGGATCCCTCTATGCGGGGGAACCCCGCTGACTTAAACTGCCTTCCCATTACTTTTTTGCTTTTTCTCCAGCTCCCACAGGTTCATTCGATCGAGGACGTTAATACCTACAACGTGCTTCTAGGAACTCCCTCGAATGCTCCCCTGGCTATTTCTATGAGGGGCATAACTTGGTATGTTTTAGTTTCAACTACTTTTTTGAACACTTGTTTCTACTTACTGTGTTTTCTTTTTGTCTTTCTCCACACGGGCTCTATAACAGGCAGTCTTTACTCACCACCCGTAATCCGACATTTCAAGTCACATTACTTATGGCTGCCAGGCCTTTACATGGGCATTATCTCAGATGTGTCTCATGGCCGGGGGTAGGGAGCAATCACTGTCTGCGAGCCCATGCGGAAAAAAGTTCAGGTATGGTTTGAATTGTTTGCTTTATATGTTTATTTTTGTAGTTTTAATATGCATTACAGATCCCCCCTTCTATCTACCTCTCACCCCCCAATCCACCCACCTGCACACACGTAGACATCTTTATGGGTTCTCCACTCATCAACTACAGCGCTCTTTTCTTCTTCTTCTTACATTTACATTAAGGTGCAACCCCTCACCTCCACACCCTGCTCCAAATGCTTATATTCCACTCCCTATATGAGATGTGTATCATGGAATGTAAAAGGCCTTAGGTCCCCTGTTAAACGCATGAAGATCTTGAGGCATCTTAAGAGATTAAAAACTGATATAGCACTCCTACAGGAGACACATCTGAAGCAATCTGACCTGCACCACCTGAAAAAGCTCTGGGTGGGAACAGTGCTAGGATCGGACGCAATTGGCCGTAAGGCTGGGGTCATCATACTAATACACAAAAACCTCCCTTGTGAAATACTCTCGGTAGATTCAGACACTCAAGGGCGTATATTGACGGTCCACATTAGTTTGTCCAGCAAGGATTTCTTGATCTCTAATGTTTATGCCCCTAATTGCCCTGGGTCCCCTTTCTTTCAGGAACTGACTACCAGTCTGATGAAATCACCTCACATTCCCCATATAGTGGGCGGTGATTTCAACTCCATCTCCCACACAGTGGACGATAGATTATGCCCTAAAAGGTCCCACCATAACCCCAATAATCTGGAACCAACACTTTTAGCATCCACCATGGAATCCTTGCACATGACTAGAGTTGAGCGAACCCGAGCTGTAAAGTTCGGGTCCGTACCAAACTTTTGGGTGTCCGGGACCCGGACCCGGACTTTTCAAAAAAAGTCCGGGTTCGGGTCCGGGGTTCTGGTAATTTAATAAAAGTTTTGAAAATTGCTGTAAAAAAGTCCTGGAAAGTCCTAGAGGTCTGCAAAAGGAAGGAAAATTGGGGTAAGGGTCGGACAAGTGCCCTACAAAGATATGGGGATAGGGAAATAACTTAAAATAATAAAAAAAAAAAAAATCACATAAAAAAATCAAAAATGGAGGTGGATGTGGACTATCTTCAAACTGTGTGAAAAAAGTATAAATTAACTGGGAGAAGCCATATCACTGTTCTTAGAACATGTTCTTAGATATGATATCACTGTTCTAAAATAATCTTCAAACTGTGTGTGAAAACTATAAATTAACGGAGAGAAGCCATACCACTGTTCTAAGAACAGTGATATATCATATCACTGTTCTTAGAACAGTGGTATGGCTTCTCTCCGCTAATTTATAGTTTTCACACACAGTTTGAAGATTATTGTAGAACAGTGATATCATATATATCTATGTCACAACCAAACCTCCGCCTATGGAGCTTCCCTCAATACCTCCACAACAACTCTGACTTCCAGCACTACATGCACTTAGCTTGGTCGGAATATGCCTCAGCCAATTCATCCCACACAGACAACCCAAATTTATTCTGGAACGCGGGTAAGGCTTTCCTCAGAGGGAAAATAATTTCATACGCTACCTCCCTCAAAAAATATTCTGTGTCAAAATTCAAAATGGCCAGCTCACGATTAAAAGCGGCCCAGGGGAATCTATCCACCAATGACTCCCCCAAAATGGGGTGGAATGGAAATCTGCCAAATCTGATTTTGATTCCTGGGCGGAGTCATTGGAGATGACCACACGCTTACAGTTAGAGGCCCAGTTCTACAAATTTGGAAACAAATCAGGCAAGCTTCTGGCCAGATTAGCCAGGGGACCTTATACTCCTACACATATCACCTCTCTTAAAGATCCTCTTGGCAACCTTACAAAGACCCCTATGGGAATCAGCCAAGTTATGAAAAACTTCTATGCAAATTTGTACGCCCCTGATTAGTGTTGAGCGAACCCGGACTGGGGTGTCCGAGACCCGGACCCGAACCCGAACTTTTCAAAAAAAGTCCGGGTGCGGTTCCGGGGTTCTGGTAATTTTACTAAAAGTTCTGAAAATTGCTGTAAAAAAGTCCAGGAAAGTCCTAGAGGTCTGCAAAAGGAAGGAAAATGGGGGTAAGGGTGGGACAAGTGCCCTACAAAGAAATGGGGACAGGGAAATAACTTTAAATATTTAAAAAAAAATAAAAACATAAAAAAATCAAAAATGGAGGTGGATGTGGACCATCTTCAAACTGTGTCTGAAAAGTATTAATTAACGGTAGAAGCCATATAACTGTTCTAAAATCATCTTCAAACTTTGTCAAAAAAGTATAAATAAGCCGGGAGAACACATATCACTGTTCTGCAAACATCTGGAAACTGTGTGTAACACTTTAAATAAAACCGGGCAAACCCATATTGCTGTTCTGCAAACATCTGGAAACTGTGTGTGACACTTTAAATAAAACCGGGACACACAGAACTACTATTCTGCAAACATCTGGAAACTGTGTGTAACACTTTAAATAAAACCGGGACAAACAGAACTACTGTTCTGCAAACATCTGGTAACTGTGTGTAACACTTTAAATAAAACGGGGCGAACCCATTTAACTGTTCTGCAAACATCTGGAAACTGTGTGTAACACTTTAACTAAAACCGGGACAAACCCATATCACTGTTCTGCAAGCATCTGGAAACTGTGTGTAACACTTTAAATAAAACCGGGACAAACAGAACTACTGGTCTGCAAACATCTGGAAACTGTGTGTAACACTTTAACAAAATAAATTTCACAATGTGTGTCAAAGGTCTACAAACGTCTTGTCACTATACCCAAACAGGGCCAAAATCAATTTCACAATGTGTGTCAAAGGTCTACAAACGTC
>BLSH010164238.1:162445-173095 GCA_018402905.1 Glandirana rugosa | reverse complement strand
CAGAACAGTAGTTCTGTTTGTCCCGGTTTTATTTAAAGTGTTACACACAGTTTCCAGATGTTTGCAGAACAGTAGTTCTGTTTGTCCCGGTTTTATTTAAAGTGTTACACACAGTTTCCAGATGTTTGCAGAACAGTGATATGGGTTCTCCCGGCTTATTTATACTTTTTTGACACAGTTTGAAGATGATTTTAGAACAGTGATATGGCTTCTACCGTTAATTAATACTTTTCAGCCACAGTTTGAAGATGGTCCACATCCACCTCCATTTTTGATTTTGTTATGTTTTTATTTTTTAAAAATGCTTTTAGTTATTTCCCTGTCCCCATTTCTTTGTAGGGCACTTGTCCCACCCTTACCCCCATTCCCTTCCTTTTGCAGACCTCTAGGACTTTCCAGGACTTTTTTACAGCCATTTTTGTGCCTAAAAGTTTGTGTCCCCATTGATTTCAATGGGGTTCGGGGTCCGGGACAAAGTTCGGGTTCTGTCCGGACCCGAACCCGGACTTTGTCCCGAAGTTCGGCCGAACCAGCAGAACCCGGACTTCCAGAAGTTCGCTCAACTCTACTCCTGATCAAACGGACGGTGCCCTGGCCAAGAGCTTCCTGGACAAATTAACCCTTCCCTCAATCTCTCCTTCAGATCTTGAAATGCTCAATGCCCCTATATCTAGCTCAGAGATCTCGTTTGCCATCAATCATTTAGCTCCCAACAAACCCCCGGGACCAGATGGGTTTACGAGAGAATTCTTTAAAACTTTGCGCACATTGGTGGAACCTACTCTAATGGAGGTTTACAATGGCATCTGGAAAGAAGGTCCCTACCTGCCCTCGGGCAACCAAGCACTCATAAAACTGCTCTTTAAAAAGGGTAAGGACCCCCTAGAACCTGGGTCATATTGCCCCATTTCACTGTTAAACCTGGATGTAAAAATCCTCTCCAAAATAATAGCCACTAGATTGGCTTCCATCCTCCCACTCTTAATACACCCAGCACAATCAGGATTTGTTAAGGGTAGGACTGCTTCCTTGAACATCCAAAAAGTTTTAACGATTCTAGACCATGCAAACAAATACAAGGGGGGGGGGCTATGCCATCATCACCCTGGACGTGGAGAAAGCCTTCGATAACGTAAAATTTGAGTGGCTTTTTCTAGTCCTAGGACGGTTGGGCTTTTCTGGCCCTTTTGTACACTTAGTTCAGTCCATGTACTCCTCTCCGGCGGCCAGGTTGGTGGCGGGTCTCCTCTCAGAGGAATTTAAACTTTTTAAGGGCACAAGACAGGGGTGTACCCTGTCTCCGCTTTTATTCAACTTGGCAATAGAACCACTTTCTAGATATTTAAATACAAAGGCACCACTAAATGACATCCATATAGGGGACCACGAAGTACGCTCAGCGTTTTTCCCAGGCAATGTCCTCATATTTTCAGCTGATCCTTCCAAAGACATGTCCACCATCACACAAATTTTTAACGACTTTAAACTCTACTCTGGCCTACGCATAAACTACAGAAAAAGTGAAATACTTCCCATAGGCTCTAACACTGACCGTCCCTGGACCTCCCAGTCACCCTTTGCTCTGGCCAAATCCCACATTACCTAACATAAGGATTGGCAACTCACCCTCCTCTCTATACACTCAGAACTTTCCCCCGCTATTCCATAAAATGTCACAGGAATTGGAGAACTGGATGGAGTTGCCACTTTCGTTACTGGGGAGATGCCATTTATTTAAAATGGTCAGTTTTGCATGATTACTTTACCCACTACAAACGATTCCCCTGCTGCTTAAGCACAAAGATGTTCAGATCCTTAATAAAAACATTTCCAAATTTCTCTGGCAACGTAAAAGACCTTGTATTGCAATGGCTAGACTATATCTCCCCAGGCGTGATGGTAGCATCTGCTTGCCCAATATAAGAATGTACAACTTAGTGTGTCTTCTACGAATAGGGCTGGACTAGAAAAAGCATCCAGATATGCCAACTTCCCTTTAGAATCAGCGATGACACAACCTTTCTCACTGAAGGCACTTCTCTATTCGCCTTGGAAATCGCTCCCTCCGGATCTCCAACATAATCTGTTACTCCGAGATACGGCTATAGCATGGAGAGAGATTCATAAAATACTTAAACTCCCTCTGTACATCTCCAAGCACTTCCCGATCCAGGGAAACCCAAATTTCCCCCCAGGCACTCACCATCAGACGTTCACCTTATGGAATGACCAATTTCTCCTCTCTTTGCAACCCAGACACTGGAGATCTGCTACCTTTCTCAGTCATAGCACGGAGATACTCCCTACCACAAAACCATCTTTTTAACTTTTGGCAATGCACACATTTCATCCGTACTTCATCCAGAGATAAATGTAGGAGATTACAATCCTCTATCATTGACACTCTTCTGGATTTGGGGTCCTACACCATCTCTGAGATATACAGACCTCTAATTGCCAAGACTACACCTCTTTTCACCACTTCTTTGGCCAAGAATTGGGGAAAAGACTTTACAGATCCTAACCTCTTGGATAAAATCCTACAGGGATATAACAAAACCCTGCAACTGATTTCCTGTGAGCAATGGAGGGAGACACAATTGAAGTTAATTCACCGAGCACACATCCCATTCCTCATGGACAAACAAAATGCTTCTTCTATGTCCTTTCCACTCTGCAGCCAACCAAGACCATCTCTTGCTCACCGTTTCTGGTTGTGTACTTTCATCTCTGCCTTTTGGGACAAAATCGTATCATTCATCCATAACATCACTTTGCTTCAAATCCCCAAGGACCTCCTCCTTCTGACCTTTGGGTATTGGGACAAACAGTTATTGACGTGATCAGATACTCCCACACAAGGACTGGATCTTATTATGCCTCTTCACCGCTAGGAAAATAATCCTAAAAAATTGGACCTCCCCATTAAGCCCAAATTCATCACAGGTAAAACAAGCGCTGGTAATTAAGCTCCACAAGGAGAAAATCCTAACCGATTTCAACCTTTCATCTGCCAAAAAACGTTTTTACAAGCACTGGAAAACCTTTCTGGACTTCAACAACTCTCAGGACACATCAAACTCCTCCTACAACCCATTTATGTATTTCTGAGATATCCGGATAAACCCTGAGAAGACCAAAGACTTACCTGCTTGAACCTTATCAAGAACTTAGCAGGCCCTCCCACCCCTTACCCCCCCCTTTTCTTTCTCCTACTCTGTTCCCCCTCTCCCCCTTCCCAGCAGGAGATCCATCCGGTTCATAAGCTACTTACCTTTATATATTGTTACACTGTACTTTGTTTATCCAAACAAATGTATCAAGCAATCAGGAGTTTTTACTCCTCCTGAGACCTGCTGTTGATGTCCTGTAATCATTATTAATATTTTCAATAAAATCACATAAAAAAAAAGGGGGGGGGGGTTGCAGATTCTGATAAGCCCCCCGCCCGCAGACCTCCACAACCACCGGCCAGGGTTGTCGGGAAGAGGCTCTTGACCTCTTCAACATGGGGACAAGGTGTTTTGGGGTGGATCCCAAAGCACCCTTCCCATGTTGAGGGCATGTGGCCTGGTATGGTTCAGGAAGGGGGTTGGTCGCTAGTCCCCCCCCCCCCCATCCTGACCTACCAAGTTGAATGCTAGGATAAGGGTCTGTATGGATTTTGGAGGGACCGCCACACCATTTTTTATTCTAATTTTGGCACAGGGTTCCCCTTAAAATTGTAAGTACATGCCCCAGTCAAACAGATGCAGAAAAATTGAACCTTGGGTGCTGGTGGTGCCTGAACACTGTAACCTCTCAGTTACTCTAGTTGGGTGCAGGAATGGGCCCTGCTGTTATAAATTATTTCAAAAATTGTAATTACATGCCCCAGTCAAATAGGTGTAGAAAAATTGGGCCTAGTGTTAGGAAAACGCGCCATGCACCAGTGGCGCCAAACGGCCTATTTAGGCAGACAACACCCTGCAGCAGATGTTGTCCTTTCTACAGCATTCCTGTGACCCCTGTGATTACTCTGAGAGACTTTCCTGCACCTTTGACCCCGGCTTTACTTGGACTTTGATACTTTCTGCCTGCCCTGACCCCCGGCCTGTCTACGACTACTCTTTTGCCTGATTCTTCTGTACCTTTGCTGCCCACACGTTGCCGACCCTGCTTGCACCCGACCACCCGCCTGCCTGCTCCATCTGTACCGCATAGCCAGCCAGTTGCCGACCCAGAGTGCCCCACCTCTCTTCTGCCTAGCACGAGCTCCAGTGGACCTTCACACACCACCAAGTGACCCAGTCCAACCTTAATGCCCCCTTGTGCTCTTGAATGCCCTGTCTGCACTACCAGGGGTTCTCGAACCAGGGCCGCAAGAGAGGTGACCCCCTGCATAAGTCAGACTCGTCCACCAGGTACGTGACACCTAGGGTGTTTTTTTAACATCGACTGCACTATATTATATACTGTACATCACCAAATGCACTGTCTATATAGTCTACACTGAATGCAGAATATATATATATATATACTAGGCTGTATATAAAAAAAAAATATATATATATATATTAATACACTGCCTGCACTGACTGTATATATAGTCTACACTGCCTACACTGTAATATACACTACACTAATATATATTCTACACTGCCTGCACTCTATGTATATACTACACTGACTACATGCTCTACCCACTAACTAAACCTAATCTCTCTCCATTTCTCCACATTCACACACTAAATACGGCCACTGTGAAAGCAGCCTTATATAGTGTGGTGCATGGCCTTAGCCCTCTGAGCCATGATTGGCCAAAGGCACCCTGCCTTTGGCAAATCATGGCTCTTGCAGGAGAGCGTGCTGTGATTGGTCCAAGCATGCAGGTCAAGCGCATGCTTTGGCCAATCATTGGCCGTCAATGCACTGTGATCTCCCAGAGCAGTATGGGGCATTCAGTGGTGCGCGAATTTGCCGCTAACGCCCCATAATGTTTTGATTTCGGCGAACTTACGTTCAACTCCAACATCGGGCCCATCCCTATCTAAAAACGTAAATGTGTTTTATTGGGATTTTATGTGTTAGGCCAACACAAAGTGGCACATAATTCTGAAGTGGAAGGAAAATGATAAATGGTTTTCACATTTTTTTACAAATAAATATGTGGAAAGTGTGGAATGCATTTGTATTCAGCCCCCCAGAGTCAATACTTTGTGGAACCACCTTCAATTACAGCTTTTTGGGTATGTCTCTACCTATCTTTGCACATCTAGAGAGTGACATTTTTGCCCATTCTTCTTTGCAAAATAGATCAAGCTCTGTCAGATTGGATGGAGAGTGTCTGAGAGCAGCAATTTTCAAGTCTTATCACAGATTCTCAATTGGATTTAGGTCTGGACTTTGACTGGGCCATTCTAACACAACACACATCAATATGCTTTAATCAAAGCCATTCTATTGTAGCTCTGTCTACAGTGGAAATTGTATGTTTAAGGTCATTGTCCTGCTGGAAGGTGAACCTCAAGTCTTTTGCAGACTCTAACAGGTTTTCTTCTAATATTTCCCTGTATTTGGCTCCATCCATTTCCCATCAACTCTGACCAGCTTCCTTGTCCCTGCTGAAAAAATGCATTCCCACAACATGATGCTGCTGCCACCATGTTTCACAGTGGGGTGGTGTGTTCAGGGTGATGTGCAGTGTTAGTTTTGCTTTTAGGCCAAAAAGTTACATTTTGGTCTCATCTGACCAAAGCACCTTCTTCCACATGTTTGCTGTGTCTTCTCGCACACTGCATATGGGACTTCTTATGGCTTTATTTCAACAATGGCTTTCTTCTTTCCACTCTTCCATAAAGGCCAGATTTGTGGAGTGCACGACTAATAGTTGTCCCGTGGACAGATTCTCCCACCTGACCTGTGGATCTCTGCAGCTCCTCCAGAGTTACCATGGTCCTCTTCCCTGCTTCTCTGATTAATGCTCTCCTTGCCTGGCCTGTCAGTTTAGGTGGACGGCCATGTCTTGGTAGGTTTGCAGTTGTGCCACACTCTTTCCATTTTTGGATGATGGATTGAACAGTGCTCCGTGAGATGTTTAAAGCATGGAATATTTTTTTATAACCTAACCCCGCTTTAAACTTCTCCACAATTTTATCCCTGACCTGTCTGGTGTGTTCCTTGGCCTTCATGATGCTGTTTGTTCACTAAGGTTCTCTAAAAAACATCTGAGGACTTCAAAGAATAGCTGTATTTATACTGAGAATAAATTACACACAGGTGGACTCTATTTACTAATTAGATGACTTCTGAAGGTAATTGGTTTCACTAGATTTTAATTAGGGGTATTAGAGTAAAGGGGGCTGAACACAAATGCATGCCACACTTTTCAGATATTCATTTGCAAAAAATGTTGAAAATCATTTATCATTTTCCTTCCACTTCACAATTCAACATCTATCACACAAAATCTCAATAAAATACATTTATGTTTTTGGTTGTAACATGACAAAATGTGAAAAATTTCAAGGCACTGTAGCAATCACCGCAGTAGCAGTGCCTATTACAGTGATTTCCAGCTTCCAGTGCCCAGCGCACTCTGGAGGAGTGTGCCCACAACTCGGGCGGACCCAATGTCCGCCGGCGAGCCGCGATGGGCTGCCAGAGGGAAAGAACGCCCCCTCACAGTTAGAACACGCCTAGGGAACACAGTTAACCCCTACCCTGCCCCCTGCAGGTTAACCCCTTCACTGCCAATGACATTTATACAGTAATCAGTGGATATTTAAATTTCTGATCACTGTATAAATGTCATTGGTCCCAAAAAAGTGTCAAAAATGTCCGACATGTCCCCCCAATATCAAAGTCCCGATAAAACTTGCAGATCGCCGACATTACTAGTAAAAAAATAATAATATAAACGCCATAAATTAATTCTCATGGTTTGTAAACGTGGCAACTTTTGCACAAACCAATCAATAAACGCCGATTGGGATTTTTTGTACCAAAAATATGAGGAAGAATATAAATCGGCCAAAACGGATGAATAAATACGTTTTTTTATATTTTTTTTTGGATTTGTATTTTAGCAAAAAGTAAGGAATATTGTTTTTTTTTTGCAAAATTGTTGCTGTGTTTTTTGTTTATAGCGGCAATCAGAAATGACACAGAGATAACCAAATACCACCAAAAGAAAGCTCTATTTGTAGGTAAAAAAGGACGCAAATTTCGTTTTGGTACAACATCGCACGACCGCGTAATTGTCAGTTAAAGTGACGCAGTGCCGAATCGCAAAAAGTGCTCTGGTCCTACAGTGGGAAATCCTTCCGGGGATGAAGTGGTTAAATGAACAAGCTGAAGTTAGAAGCTGATTGGCTACCATGCACAGCTGCACCAGATTTTGCACTTACCATCTTAGATATGATGTCAGCAGCCCCAGCAATCTCAGAGCTGTCACTTAAGTGATACCTTCCCTTTATCTCCTCCCTCATAGCTACAAAAAGTTTATTTGTGGAGGAGTGTCAGAGGAGCTGGGCCAGCATAGACAGTAAATTAACACTCCCAGAAGAGGAAAGGGCTATGACGTGCAATGAAGGATAAGGCTGTGCTAGGGAATTGACCTTTCAAGTTTTACAGCATGAAGCCAGAGCTACAATGGAATGGCTTAGATCAGTGGTCTCCAAATTGAGGCCGGATGCATCCCTTTGCTAGCCTTTATCCGGCCCTTTGGGCGCTATTACTCTCAATGATATACGGGAATATTCCTCCCACTGAGACCAACAGCGGGGCAAGATTCCTGCCACCAATACCAATGATGGGACACTTTTCTTCCCACTGACACCAAAGACGGGGCATTGCTCTTCCCACGGATACCAATGAGGGTGCACTATTCCTCCTGCTGACACCAACAACAGTGCACTCTTCCTCCCACTAATATCAATGATGGAGTGCTTGTCCTCCCATTGACACCAATAATGGGGCATTGTTTCCTCCACTGTTACCAATGATAGAGAAATATTCCTCCCTCTAACACCAATTATAGGGTACTATTCCTCCTTCTACTGACCACCAAATCGGAGACCATGTTTATTCTCACTGATGCTGGAGTCAGGACATTTTCTATCCCCAATGGCCACAATCCGACCCCCCCAGAGTCTGAAAGACAGTAAACTGGCCCTTTGTTTAAAAAGTTTGGAGAGCCCTGGTTTAGATCAAAGCATATTCATGTGTTAGAATGGCCCAGTCAAAGTCCAGACCTAAATCCAATTGAGAATTATGTGGCAAGACTTGAAATTTGCTGTTCACAGACGCTCTCCATCCAATCTGACAGAGCTTGTAAAGAAGAATGAAAATTTCACTCTCTAGATGTGCAAAGCTGGTAGCGACATCCCTAAAAAGACTCGCAGCTGTAATTACAGCGAAAGGTGGTTCTGCAAAGTATTGACTCAGGGGGGCTGAATACAAATGCACTCCACACTTTCCCCATATTTATTTGTAAAAATAAATTGAAAACCTTTTATCATTTTCCTTCCACTTTACAATTATGTGCCACTTAGGGTTGCCACATCGTCCCTTTAATCCAGGACACATATCAATTGCACAGGTTCTGAAGCTAATTTAATGTAGATAAGGTACCAAGTGAGTTTAATTGCCACCTTAATCAGCCACAGAACCTGTGTAATTAATAGGTGTCCTGGATAAAAGGAATGATGTGTCAACCCTAGTGCCACTTTGTGTTGGTCTATCACATAAAATTCAATTTACAGTCTTGGTTGTATCATGACAAAATGTAGAAAACTTCAAGGGGTATGAATACTTTTTCAAGGCACTGTAGGTGTATTGTTACCAATCAAAGTATAGCTACTTTACTACCACTTTAATATGATTTTTTTTCTTTGATGTTGAAGTAGGACACTCCTAGTTAGGTGCTGGCTAGGTTAGGTAAGTTTATTTCTTTAGCCCCTCTGTAATCAGAAGCTAAAGCTGCTTGTGATTGCACTGGTCTGCTGTGAGTTTTACTGGTTGTGGGTTTGATTACTTCCCCCTGCCTTCTGGATGGTTCTGGAAAGTAATGGGCAGGGAGAGTCAAATCTACAGTTGAATATTTAAGTTGTCCCAGTTAGTCCCTGGGGAAGGTGCACAGTGGGTGGCTGGGAGGGAGCATAAATAGATTGATGCATGGAGCAGAGGGGTTCATGTCCAGGAGAACAAAATCCCAGCTTGAAGGGCTTCTGCTCTTCTGGGCAGTCCAGCTGGGGGGCCTATTCTACTGAAATTCGCTGGAGCTGATCCAGGGATTTATTTGGGGATCTGGCTAAAAGGCCCGCAGGAGACATCATTTAGATCCAGTGCCCATCAGTGCTGCCCATCAGTGCCGCCTATCAGTGCAGCCTCATCAGTGCCCACCAGTGCTTCATTATTAGTGCTCACCATGTCACCTCATCAATGCCCATCAATGCAGCCTATCAGTGCCCATCAGTGCTGCCTAACAGTGCCCACCAGTGCTGCCTATCAGTGCCGCCTATCAGTGCCTACCAGTGCCGCATCATCAGCGTACATCAGGGAAGGAGAAAAATTACCCGTTTTCAAAATTTTCGAACAGAAACTAATAAAATTTTTTTCTTTTTTTTCAAAATCTTTTTAAATTTGTTTAGCAAAAAAATAAAAAGCCCAGTGATGATTAAATACCACCAAAATAAAACTATATTTGTGTGAAAAAAATGATAAAAAAAATTAGCTTAGTACAGTGTTGCATTCAATGTATGACAGCGCAGAAAGCTGAAAATCGGCCTGGGCAGGAGGGGGATAGAAGTGCCCAGTAGGCAAGTGGTTAATAAAGCATCAGAAAAAGCATACCCCTAGACTAATTATTGAGACAGGAGAGTGACTGAGAGTGTGTGTGGCGCAAAGACACTAGTTTGGGAAAAAACTTGGGACCACTCAGCGGGCCCTTTAGGAGGTGAGAGCTACATTCATATAAACTTCTGGTAAAGTATCAAAATCAATTACTTGCCGGTTGGAATCAGATTTTTATTCAACAGTAAGAAAGTTCTGCACACACATTCTTCTCCTTTATTTTGCCTAAAGTAATATTAATTGTTTCCGCCACGTCTTCCTTTCTTACATAGCTTGCAATATTAATCTAAACATTGAGAAATAATTGGTGGAACATAACAAAGTAGAATAGAGAGAGTGTTTCAATGATGAATTCACATCGCTTATGAAATTATCGTCTTGAAGAATAAACATAATAATTATATTACTACATTATTCTCAGGTTATCTTGCCATATCATTAATTTAGAAGCCAGCTAGGAAGACAGAATATCTATTATACTTCACAGCTAAATGTAACTAAGCCTGGGTTTCTATTCTGAAATGTTCCCTTTGTATCTCCCTAATGCCTGAATTAGGAAGGGACTAGAGTACAAACAAATGATTGCGGCAGAAGGTTTGGAGGCTTCTTTGAATATTATTGTAATCTGATTTACTCTTGCTTGCACTACACTTATTATTATGGAAATAATCATTGCTATAAGTCTTTTTGTGTTTAACCACATCAGTACCTGGCACGAAAACCCCCTTCCTGTCCAGGCCATTTTTCAGCTTTCAGCGCTATCACACTTTGAATGACAATTACTCAGTCATGCAGCACTGTTTGTGTTTTTCTGAA
>BLSH010164238.1:137846-159730 GCA_018402905.1 Glandirana rugosa | reverse complement strand
GGTCACTGATGGGTCATGGGTGACTGGCGGTGGTCACTGATGGGTGCCGGGTGTGTGGTGGTGGTCACTGATGGGTGACTGGTGGTGGTCACTGATGGGTGACTGGCGGTGGTCACTGATAGGTGCCGCGTATCTGGCGGTAGTCACTGATGGGTGTCTGGCAGTGGTCACTAATGGGTCATGGGTGACTGGCGGTGGTCACTGATGGGTCATGGGTGACTGGTGGTGGTCACTGATGGGTGTCTAGTGGTGCACACTGATGGGTGCCGCGTGTCTGGCGGTGGTCACTGATGGGTGACGGTGTCTGGTGATCATTAATGCATGATGGGTGACTGGCGGTGGTCACAGATGCGTGACAGGTGACTGGCGGTGGTCACAGATGTGTGACGGGTGACAGGTGACTGGTGGTGGTCACTGATGGGTGACAGGTGACAAGTGACTGGCGGTGGCCACTGAAGGGTGACGGGTGACTGGCGGTGGTCACTGATGGGTGACTGGTGACTGGCGGTGGTCACTGATGGGTAACTGGAGGTGGTCACTGATGGGTGACGGGTGACTGGCGGTGGTCAGTGATGGGTGACAGTTGATGGTCAGTGATGGGTGATGGGTGACTGGCGGTGGTCAGTGATGGGTGACGGGTGGCTGGCGGTGGTCACTGATGAGTGACGGGTGACATGGCACGGTCACTGACGGGTGACGGGTGACAGGTGCTCTTTATGATGACAGTCTGATGAGAGGTACACTTTATGATGATAGTCTGATGACAGGTAAACTTTATGATGACAGGTACCCTTTATGGGGGCATATGGGGTGACTGTTGGGGTGACAGGTGCATTGGGGGGGCGTCAGTGTGTTTTTACTTTACAGATCAGTAACTCACTGATCCCAGCTCTTCTCTCCTCACACTGGACACTGTGTGAGGAGAGAAGAGCTGGTAACAGTGAGTTACCGCTCTGTTTACATTGGATGTGATTGGCTGTGAAGTAGATCACAGCCAATCACAAGGTAACAGCCGCCGGCCGGCGGCTGATACCAGTGTCGGTGACAGGCAGTGTTCCTCAGGAACAGGCCCCCACCGACGCATGCGCCGTGCGAACGGCGGGCGTGCCATTTGTGATCAGCCGTGACCTCGTCACGGCCGATCATGTGGTGAACAGCCATAACCAATGGCTGTTCACCCCTGTCGGTGAAGCGGTGTGTCCTTGGGACACGCCGACACCGACAGAGCCGGGATGCGCGCGCCCGATCGCGCGCAATCCTGTCTTAAAGGGAGGACGTCATATGACGTCCTCCCGGAGTAATAGCAGGTCCGCTCCGCCGTCATTTGACAGTGGGCGGACCTGAGGTGGTTAAAGAAGAACTCTGGAAGGAATAAAAATGTATTAACAATGCGTATGTAAAGCACTGTGTAAATTGACGGTGCTATAAAAGTACCTGAAATAAATAAATATATATATGTATACTAGTCTGTGTATATATATATATATATATATATATATATTAATACGCCGCCAGAAGTGTATTATATACTGTACACCACTGAATGCACTGTCTATATAGTCTACACTGAATGCAGAGTGTGTGTGTGTATATATATATATATATATATATATATATATATATTTACTAGACTGTATATATATATATATATATTAATACACCTCCTAAAGTGTATTATATACTGTACACCGCTTTATGCACTGTATATATAGTCTACACTGAATACAGCGTATACTGTGTGTGTGTGTATATATATATATATATAAATACACTGCCTGCACGCCACTAACTAACCTGCCAAATCTAGTTCAAGTTCTCTCTATCTCCATCCACTCCAACACACTACATACGGCCGTTGTGTAAGCAGCCTTATATAGAGTGGGGCATGGGGACTTAGCCTCCTGAGCCATGATTAGCCAAAGGCAGGTCAGGTCAGGTGCTTGCTTTGGCCAATCATCAGATGTCAATGCACTGCGATCTCGTAGTGCATTATGGGGCGTTTCCCGCAGCACTCGAATTTGCTGTGAATGGGCTAACACCCGATGTTCAAGTCGAACTTACGTCGGGCCCATCCCTTTTGTTAATAAGTGGGGAATCTTCCCGCTTGGAGGAGTTGCTCAGCAAAATCCTGGCCCTCCGCTCCCTCCGGCACCCAAACAATGTGCAAGTTGTTCCTACGGTTACGATTTTCTACAACTTCAGCCCTAAACTCTGAGGACTTAACTTTGGTGTGGAGTGAACATTAACTATTTTTAATCCTTAGGCTGCTAGTTTTAGTAAATAGATAGGAAGGTTTTTATACTTATTCAATTGTTCCCTGGTTTTGGCCTAGGTCAGTGTTTCTCAACTCCAGCCCCCCAGCCCCCCCCCCCCCCCCAACAGGTCATGTTTTCAGGATTTCCCTCAGATGAAACAGCTGTGGTAATTATGAAGGCAGTGAAACTGATCAAATCACCTGTGCAAAATAACGGGAAGCCTGAAAACATGTGCTGTTGGTGTGCCTTGAGGACTGGAGTTGAGAAACACTGGCCTAGGCCAAATAATGTCATACATCCCAGGAGTCTTCTTCATTACCATTTTCTTTTCTTTTATCTGAAGGAGGACAGTAGGGACTTTCTCAGCTAAGCACACTCTGCCTGCATACCTGAGCTAAGGGCAGAGGGATTCCTAGGATGCTACATGAGTCACCTGCCCTTACTCAAGATGGCCACAGCTGGAAATGTTAGAAGGGAGTTTTTCAAAGTGATTTCTCAACAAAATAAAGCTTAAAGACATTGGTGGCTATGTGAGTTTGCTTTTAATATTAAAAATTAATTAAATAGCATTTTCAGTTTGTGGTGCTCAGATACTGTTCTACTTCAACTGCCCTATACTGCTAAAGAATCAATGATGCAAGCAAAATGCTGAATAACAAACAAAAACATGTTATTATTAGGGCAGACCAGACACTTTTTCCAGATTCTCTTTTCGATTAGTTCAAGCATGGAATCACTCTTAACACTTTTGGGTCCCTATTTTCAGCATTCTATCTGCCTGCTCCACACAATCATCAGACGTGACTCTGAACCTTTCCGGCTCCTTGTACTGAACACGCTGTTACAGAGATCTTGACGGAAGTTGGAGTTTCAAACTCCTGCTGCAATTTATTGTCTACAGTCATGCTGGGGAACTTGATTCCAGTTCCAGTGTCATATTAAATTTTTAACAAGAGATACAACGAGATCTGGTAATGGTGTGACAAGTGTGCTAAATTTTATAAGAAAAATAGACCTCCTGTGTTGACTTTTCAGTATGGTCTTCAGAGACGGAGTGGCTATTTGCTGTGGATTTGGATTTTTCCATTACAGGTTCCCTCATTAATTATTTAATACAAAAAATGGGTAAAATGTGCAGAAAATTCTGATTAAAAAAATATATTTTCAAGTCAGCAGGTGAAAGCAATCAGTGAGCTAATACTATTCAGACAACAATGCGACTATGCTAAAATAAAAAAATGTACCCAGTTTTCCTTAAAGTGGGAATAAACTCCCATGGACGATTTTTACCTTTAGGTAAGCCTATAGTAAGGCTTACCTATAGGTACAGTAAATATCTCCTAAACATGCATGATATTTACTTGTGAAGCCACCAGTACCGGTCCTTCAAATCCCTGTACCGTGAACAGCGATTCCCGCAATCATCCAATCAAAAAAATGTACCCAGTTTTCCTTAAAGTGGGAATAACCTCCCATGGACAATTTTTACCTATATGTAAGCCTATAGTAAGGTTTACCTATAGGTACAGTAAATATCTCCTAAACGTGCACGATATTTACTTGTGAAGCCACCAGTGCCGGTTTTTCAGATCCCTGTGTCATGAACAGCGATTCCCGCAATCATCCAATCAAGGGACTGGAGCCCGCCAACCCGGAAGGAAGACCAGGTGAAGATGGAAGGGCTGGAGGGCTTTGTTTTAAGGTAAATTTCATATAATGTGCTACTATGCGATCCATACTAGCAAATTACAACTTTGCCTTGCAGTTTGAAAAAAAAAGAAAAAAACAGCAGTTTACTACCACAGTAAAGCGTATCTTTATTTATTTTTTTTGTATATGTTGTTTATATTTGGATTACTCGCCCCTTCTTATATATAATAAAAGGTGCCCAAGGTGTATTTAAAGAAGAGCTCCATCCAAAAGTGGAAACCTCGCCATGGCCCTCCTTCTTCATCCGCCGCTAGGCTATTCACAAAGCACAACGCGATTAATGCATGCATAGCAGGTGTCTTCACTGCTGGTTTCCCTTACAAGGAATGGCACCGGCAGCAACTGGGGGCCAATTGCAAATTTGGCTGGGGTGCCAACATCGCTGGTTCCCTGGACAGGTAAGTGTCCTAATATTAAAAGTCAGCAGCTACAGTATGTGTAGCTGCCGACTTTGAATTTTTAGGTGTGGGGTTAAGGCTCCTCTATAAAGTCCAACGCTGGCATAACAACAGTCACATCATTCTTCCCATTTCCTGTGAGCCCAGGCTGCCATTTACATGACCCCCTGGAGGCGCATCATCAAGCAGGCTGAGCTCATAGCAATCCAGGACTGAGCGCTTCCTTTATGTCTTGATATGAACACAACTCAGTCCAGGAAGAATGGCTGCCCCTGCTGGAGAAATAACATTGTGTGATGTCTGCAGGAAAAGATATGTATAGGGGATTTTGTTAACAGTTTGTGGCCCGTGTAATACATGTGTGTTAGCAAGGAGGGTGGGTTGTCATGCATACAATTGTGCTCATAAGTTTACATACCCTGGCAGAATTTATGATTTCTTGGCCATTTTTCAGAGAATATGAATGAGAACACAAAAACATTTCTTTCATTTATAGTAAGTGTTTGGCTGAAGCCATTTATTATCTACTCTTTTTAAATCATAATGACAACAGAAACTACCCAAATTACCCTGATCAAAAGTTTATATACCCGTTTTTAATACCGTGTATTGCCCCTTTAACATTAATGGCAGCTTGAAGTCTTTTGTGGTATTTGTGGATGAGGCTCTTTATCCTTTCATATGGTAAAGCTGCCCATTCCTCCTGGCAAAAAGCCTCCAGTTCCTGGAAATTCTTGGACTGTCTTGCATGAACTGCACATTTGAGATCTCCCCAGAGTGGCTCAATGATATTGAGGCCAGTAGACTGAGATGGCCACTCCAGAACCTTCACTTTATACTGGTGTAGCCAATGACAGGTCGACTTGGCCTTGTGTTTTGGATCATTGTCATGTTGGAATGTCCAAGTACGTCCCATGCACAGCTTCCTGGCTGATGAATGCAAATGTCCCTCTGGTATTTTTTGGTAACATACTGCATTCATCTTGCCATCAATTTTGACCAAATTTCCTGTGCCTTTGTAGCTCACACATCCCCAAAGCATCAGCAATCCACCTCCGCGTTTCACAGGCCTTGTTGACTCCTCTCCAAATGTAATGTTTATGGTTGTGACCAAAAAGCTTAATTTGAGGCTTATCTCTGTGCTGTTTGGCGTATTGTAAGCGGGATACATCATGGCATTTGCATAGTAATGGGTTTCTTCTGGAGACTCGACCATGCAGTCCATCTTTCTTCAAATGCCTCCTTATTGTGCAGTTTGAAACAGCCACACCACATGTTTTCAGGGAGTCCTGAATATATTTGTGGGTTCTTCTTTGCATCCCAAACAATTTTCTTTGCAGTTCTGGCTGAAATTTTTAGTTGGTCTATCGGATCGTGGTTTGGTTTAAACAGAACCCCTCATTTTCCACTTTTTGATTAGAGTTTGAACACTGCTGATTGGCATTCTCAGTTCCTTGATATCTTTTTATATCCCTTTCCTGTTTTATACAGTTCAACTATCTTTTCCTGCAGATCCTTTGACAATTCTTTTGCTTTCCCCATGACTCAGAATCCAGAAACGTCAGTGCAGCCCTGGATGAAAGATGCAAGGGTCTGTCAGGAGTCCAGAAACTCATTAACCTTTTATACACACACACTAATTACAAGCAAACAGATCACAGGTGAGGATAGTTAGATTTAATAGCCATTCAAACCCCTTTGTGTCAATTGTGTGCATGTTATCAGGCCAAAATCACCAGGGTATGTAATCTTTTGATCAGGGTCATTTGGTTAGTTTCTGTTGTCATTATGATTTAAAAAGAGTAAACACAGTTGATTGATAATAAATGACTTCAGCCAAACACTAACCATGGGTGAAAGAAAAGTTTTTTGTGTTATTATTTATATTCTCTGAAAAATGGCCAAAAAATCATAAATTCTGCCAGGGTATGTAAACTTATGAGCACAACTGTACATGCCTATGGGTGGCATAGGCTACCCTGCTGAGTTACACACTCACTGAACTCTCCTAGCACACAGACTGAGCTGTCAAAGACAGCTCTCGGTCTGTACTAATGACTGGGAACTGCTGGGACCCACTCTTGATCATGTGACCACTATGACAGCCTATTATGCTTTTTTGGCGCTCCTGCACGTGCCTGTGTGCGTTTGGGCGCTGCGCGCCCCGGAACGGTGCCAAATGGCTCTATTTAAGCAGTGTGCACCCTGCAGCAAGTGCTGTCTGATCTACAGCATGGGACCTGTATTCCTGAGCGACCTGTAACCTGTTATCTGTTCCTGTGACCCGGCTTGTCCTGACCTTGTCTGAACTCTGCCTGTACTGACCCTCAGCCTGCCTACGACCATCCGATTGCTTGACCCTTCTTTACTGCTGCCGCCAGTCTGTTAACGAACTCTGCCTGTACCCGACTGCTCTCTTGCCTACTCCCATGAACCGCACCACCAGCCAGCTGCCGACCCTGCCTGTACCACCAATCTTCTAAACCCACACGAGACCGGAAGTGCCTCTACAACTGTCACCGGTGACCAACTCAACCCTCGTGCCATCCTCACTCCTGGACCTCCTGTTCACTCTATCAGGGGTTCATGAATCAGGGTCGCAAGGGAGGTTACCCCTGCGTAAGTCAGGCTCCACCATCAGGTGCGTGACAGCATCAGACAGCCATGCAAGAGTCTGCACAGGGGACCTCTCCTACGGACCATTTGAACTTGGCTGAGCTGACCCAGGCCATCCAGACCCTGCAAGAAAGTTACACCAAACTGGAGGTACAGGTGCAGTAACTTGCTGCAACCAAGGCCCCTGGAACCAGTCAGTCCAGAGCTGACCCCCTGCTGGTCCTGCCACTTGAACCCAGGGTTCCCCTACCAGAGTGGTTTTCAGGTGACCGCGCTTCATTCGCCTTTCGCAATGCCTGCAAACTTTATTTTTTCCACCAACCCCATACCTTCTCCCAAGAAGCCACGAAGGTGGGATTGGTCATCTCCCTGCTGTGGGAAGCACCTCAGTTCTGGGCGTATTGCCTCCTGGAACAGAAAGCCCCTGACTCTGTTCTTTCAGGCCATGGCCGCCTTATACGAAGACTCGCATTAAACTGCCAAGCCCGAAGCGGCCCTCCATGTGCTTCAATAAGGCCGCCCTACGGCGGAGGATTATGTTACAGAGTTTAGACGTTGGAGAGCCAATGCCGTGTGGAATGACGCAGCCCTCCATCATCAATTTCGCCTGGGTCTTTTGGATCCCCTAAAGGATGAGCTAACCCGTGTGGGTGTGCCACATACGCTGGATGCCCTAGTCAACCTGACCATTTGGATTGACAGGCACCTGAGAGATCTAAGAAACCAGTCCAGAAAAGTGGGGTTTATTCAAATGTCTCTGACACCTGAAGAAAGGCAACAACGCCTGGGCAACTGCCTATGTCTATATTGCGGGGAACCCGGTCATGTGGGGAAGACTTGTCCTGCCAAGCTCGCCAAGAATGCACCTTCCTCCACCGATGTAATATCAACTCCCCCGCAGACCACCACGCATCTCTCTCTCACGCTCTCCCTGCAACTTCCCACGGATCTGTCCTTAAGGGGCAGCATATTTCTGGCAGGTTCCTTACATTGCCCCCCCCCCAAGGGGCAGCCTCTGGATGCCCAAACAGGCTCTCTTGGTCGGGTTGTTCCTCCAGAAAGCCTTCACCAGCTCCTTGGCATGTAGATGGTTTTCAGGTTCCCAAGAGCTCTCCTCAGGTCCGTATCCTTTCCACTTTATTAGGAATTGGGTGATGCCTCCTCTCCTTCTGCAGTCTAGAATAGTTTCAACCTCAAACTCCTCCTCTCCGTCTACAAGGACTGGTTCTAGTGGAGCTATTCTCCACCCCGGGAAGGGGTCCTTAGTCACTGGCTTAAGCAGGTTTACGTGGAAGACTGGGTGGATTCTGAGTGAAGGAGGAAGGTCTAGTTCATAAGCCACGTTGTTAATTTTTCTTTTGACTGGTAGAGGTCCGATGTATCTAGGACCCAATTTCTTATATGGACATGTCAGCCTCAGATTTTTAGTGGCCAACCAGACCCGATCGCCAGGTTGCAAGTTCAACTCTCCTCATCTCCCTCTGTCGAAAGTCCTTTTATCGCGCTCCTGGGTTTGCGCGAGGGTCTCTTGCAGAAGGTGGTTGTTTCTTTCTAAGAACTGTGTGATCTCCTGCATAGCCAGGACAGGGCTTTCGGTCAGAGTGGTAGGCAGGAATGTGGGGTGATAGCCGAGATTCACCCAGAACGGTGATTGCTTGGTGGTGGAGTGGACCGCGTTATTATAGGCGAACTCAGCTAACGGTAGTAGAGTGACCCAATCGTCCTGGGAGTACGAGGAGTAGCTGCGGAGGTACTGCTCAAGGGTCTAGTTGGTCCTTTCTGTCTGACCATTTGATTGCGGATGATAGCCTGATGAAAATGCCAGTTCAACTCCTAGGATGGAACATAGAGATCTCCAGACTTGGGACGTAAATTGCACCCCCCGGTCCATCACAATGTTAGTTGGGATGCCATGCAGCCTGACAATTTCTTTTATGAAGGTCTTGGCAGTTTCTGTCGCGGTAGGTGTGCCCTGCATCGGGATAAAGTGTGCTATCTTGGTGAGACGGTCAACCACTATGAAGATGGAGTTGAACCCCGCGGATGGGGGCAACTCAACAATAAAATCCATGCAAATATGGGACCAAGGACATTCGGGGATAGGTAAGGGATTCAGCAGGCCCCAGGCATTGGTCCTCTCTGTCTTGTTTTGGGCAGGTTCTACAGTCCTCGGACATGTGAGGCCACCAGAAGGTGCGGGACAACAGTTCACTTGTCTTGCGGTTGCCAAAGTGCCCGGCTAGCTTGCTGTCATGGCAAAGCTCCAGTGCTTCCAGGTGGAGCGCTTCAGGTATGAAGATTTGGGTACCCCACCACCGCAGCCCGTCTTTCTCTGACAGTTTAGGGTCCTTGGGTACAGTGGAGCCAGCTAGAGCCTGCCATTCCCGGGGTTAGGAGGTCCTCCTAGACCAATATAAAGCTGTGGGCAGGCAGGATGGTGTCTGGAGGGGGAACTTCCCCAGGCTCAGGGAACATTCTGGACAAGGCGTCTGGCTTGACGTTCTTGGACCCAGGCCTGTACGTGATATGGAGCTGAAAGCAGGAAAAGAACAAGGCCCATCGCGCCTGGCGAGGTCTCAGTCTTTTGGTTGTCTGCAGGTACTCCAAATTTTTGTGGTCTGTGAATACCAGGACTGGGTGCACTGCTCCTTCTAGAAGATACCGCCATTCTTCCAGGGCGGACTTTATTGCCAACAGCTCTCTTTCCCCAACTCTCGTGGAGAGTAAGTTTTTGAGAGAAAAACGCGATGGGATGAAGTGAGGCCTTGGGCCCCTGTCTCTGAGAGAGGACAGCCCCGACTGCGGACTCCACTTCCAGGACATAGGGCAGTGCTGGGTCTGGGTGCTTTAGAATGGGAACAGAGGTGAACAGCTTCTTTAGGGCCTGGAAGGCTGCCTGTGCCTTGGTGGTCCAGACAAAGCGGATATTCTGCTTGGTCAGCTGGGTTATTTGAGAAATGACTGCAGAAAATCCTTGTATAAATTTTCTATAAAAATTGGCAAAGCCAACAAAGCACTGTACCCCTTTTTTATCTACTGGCCCTGGCCAGTCAAGTATGGCTGTAACCTTTTGGGGGTCCATGGTAATGCCCTTCATAGAAAGGTGAAATCCTAGGAACGAGATGTCCGCACACTTGAATGCGCACTTTTCCGCTTTTGCGTAAAGTCCATGTTCCCGGAGGCGGCTAAGTACGCATTTCTCATGCCTGCGATGTTCCTCCAGGGAGGGGGGAGAAGATGAGGATGTCATTGAGATAGACGACCACAAATAGATCAAGGTAATCTCGAAAAACATTGTGTATCAGGTGCTGAAAGGTCGCTGGGGCGTTGCAAAGCCCAAAAGGCATGACCAGGTATTCAAAATGGCCAAAGCAAGTCCTAAAGGCCGTCTTCCATTCATCCCCCTCCCATATGCGGATCAGGTTATAGGCTCAGCGTAGATCTAACTTGGTGAACACAGTAGCCGATTCAAGTCTTTGAAAGAGTTCTGGAATGAGGGGTAACAGATACCAGTTCTTATTTGTGACCTTGTTGAGGTCCCGGTAGTCAATACAAGGCCTGAGCGTATGGTCCTTTTTCTCCACAAAGAATATTCCCGCTCCTGCGGGAGATGTGGAGGGCCGGATGAAGCCCTTCTCCAGGTTCTCATCTAAGTAGGCTTTGAGAGCCGTCAGTTCCACTTCCGACAGAGGAAAAATCTGTCCGAAAGGGACTTCAGCCCCAGGCAGCGGGTCAATTGGGCAATCATATGGCCGGTGCGGGGGCAGGGTATCGGCCCCTTTGTTACTAAAAACATCTAAATAGTCATGGTAGGCTTCCAGGACTGCCTGGCGGGCTTCCAGATCTGGATCAGAGGTCATACTGAGGATAGCAGAGGAGTTCTTTGGAGGTTGCGGCAAGCAGTGGGTAAAACAGTAAGGAGACTGAAACTGCACTTCTCCGGGAGTCATCAGAGGGTTGTTGGCCTGGAGCCAGGGTAGGCTGAGAATAACTGGACATAAGGGGGACACAATGATGTCCAACAGCAAGAATTCCGTGTGTCCTTCTGCCATCCTGGTAGGTAGGAGGAATGTCTCGTGGGTCACAGTACCTGACTTTATGATTGACCCATCCACCAGTCGGAGGACCATCTGACGGCCCTAGGGACGTAGTGGGATGTGTCGTTGAGTGGCAAAGGCCTGGTCCACGAAACATCTACAAGCCCCTAAGTTCAGAATAGCTGGGACTTAAATGCTTCCGTTGGGAAACTGGAGGAAGATGAAAAGGACCAGGTGGGACTTGGCTACTTGCCAGATGTCCCGAGTCCCCACAGTACAGGCAAAGGTTGAGGTTTATGCATCTCTGCCGCTCGGCAGGTGAGAGAGAAGGGCGGAGGAGCCCCTTCTGTTGAGGTTCCGGATGATGCCTAGGAGAGGAGGAGGAGGCCAAGGTCGGACTAGATCCCGGGGAACTGGGCTTTCCCCGAATGAGCCACAGGGCAGCAGTAGCTCTCTCCACTCTGCGTTCACGCAGATGGCAGTCAATTTGGAAGGCCAAATTGACCAGCACGTCCAGGGTGTGAGGTACCCCGACGCGGAGCCAGCTCATCCTTGAGCGACTCAGAGAGCCCTAACCTGAACTGGAAATAGAGGGCAGCCGAGTTCCATGTGGTGTCGGCGCTCCATCGCCGAAACTCCGAGACATATTCCTCTGCGGTACGGTGGCCCTGCTGAAGCGCATGAAGCGCTGCTTCTGCTGTTGCAGTCTGCTGGGGGTCCCCGTACAGCTGGGCCATAGCACGAAACAACAGATCCAGACTTGAGGTCTCTGGGGCTTTCTGTTCCAATAGGCGGTGAGCCCAGGCTTAAGGCCCATCTGACATAAGTGAAATCAGAGAGTCCACTTTAGTTGCCTCCAAAGCAAAGGTATGGGGTTGCAGAGCGAAGTACAACTCGCAGGCGCTATGGAATGCCCAGAACTTCCCGCGGTCTCCCCTGTAAACCGATCGGGCATGGGCACTTGAGGCTCCGTAGGAAGAGTCACAATGGTGCAGGGTGAGGCTTGGCTGGGACTGGCTGCTGCTGGTGAGGCCAGGTCCTGAACTTGACTTTCCAAGCGGGTGTATTCCTCTAGAAGTGCCTTTATTGCTTGGGTCAGTCCAGTGATGTGTACACATAGTTCCTCCATGGTGGAGGGCCCGGCGCAGAATCAGACATGGCTGTCTGTTGCTGTCACGTATCTGGTGGTTGAGTCTGACTTATGCGGGGGCAACCTCTCTTACGGCCCTGGTTCGTGAACCCCTGATAGTGGAGACAGGGAGTTCAGGAGCACAGGGGGGGCACGAGGGCTGGACTTGATCACAGGTGGTAAGTGTATGTCCACAGGAGCTCGTGTAGCAGAAGAGTGGTGGTACAGGCCGGGTCAACAACAGGTTGGTAATGCGGTACAAATGGAGCAGGCAGGTGGGTAGTCGGGTACAGGCAGGGTCGGCAACGTGCGGGCAGATAAGGTACAAGGATCAGGCAGGAGACTGGTCATAAACAAGCAGAGGTAAGGGCAGGCAGATAACAGCAAAGTCCAGATAGGTAGCCGGGGTCACAGATGCAGCAAGGCTCACTAGAATAAACGCTGGGGGGTCACAGGAACACTGTAGAACGGATAGCACAAGCTGCTGGATGCAGGAAGTTCAAATAGAGCCCTCTGGCGCCGTTTCCGGTGCGCGCACACGCAAGGGAGCGCGTGCGCGCGGCACGCAGATCCGTCCTTAACCACTTCAGCCCCAGAAAGTTTTACCCCCTTCCTGGCCAGAGCACTTTTTGCGATTCGGCACTGCATCTCTTTAACTGACAATTGCGCACTTTGCGACGTTGTACCCAAACGAAATTTGCGTCCTTTTTTTCCCACAAATAGAGCTCTCTTTTGGTGGTATTTGATCCCCTCCGCTATAAACAAAAGAAGAGCGACAATTTTGCAAAAAAAAAACGAATTTCTTACTTTTTGCTAAAATACAAATCCAAAAAAATATATAAAAAAAAATTTTTTTCATCGGTTTTGGCCGATTTATATTCTTCCTCATATTTTTGGTAAAAAAAAATTGCAATCAGCGTTTATTGATTGGTTTGCGCAAAAGTGGCCGCGTTTATGGATGATGAGAATTAATTTCTGGGGTTTTTATTATTATTTTTTTTCTAGTATTGGCGGCGATCTGCGATTTTTAGCGGTACTGCGATATTGGGGTGGACATGTCGGACATTTTTGACACTTTTTTGGGACCAATGACATTTATTCAGCGATCAGAAATTTAAATGTCCACTGATTACTGTATAAATGTCATTGGCAGTGAAGGGGTTAACCTGCAGGGGGAGATGTAGGGGTTAACTGTGTTCCCTGGGCGTGTTCTAACTGTGGGGGGACTGGGTTACCATGGGCATAAGAGATCTAACTGATCCCAGTGACAGGGAATACAAAACCAGATACCCTGTCTAGGATGTTCTGCAAACCAGGAGTCATCCTGCTCCCTGACACAGTTCTGCAGCCCAGGAACTTCTTATTGACACAGGGGGACTTGCTGGCCCAAATTAGGCAATCACTAGCCAAAACACAAAACCGGCCATTCCCAGTCTGATTACTAAGGATGGCCTGTTGTGGCATAAGAATCGGCTCTTTGTACCAGAAGATCAGTGCTTGACCATCTTGGCATCTTGTCATGACCATAAGCTGGCTGGTCATTTTGGAGCCCGTAAGACGGCTGAACTGGTGCTGCGGTCATTTTGGTGGCCTCAGGCAGAGGAGGATTGTTGGAAAACCACTTCCAGTACCCGCATGGTCAATGATTTCTATGGACTTCATTGTGCAGCTTCCACCATCTAAGGGTTACTCTACTATCTTTGTGGTCGTGGACCGGCTGACCAAGATGGCGCACTTTTTGCCCATGAAGGGCACACCATCAGCCACCGAGACGGCCAAAATCTTTATTCGGGAGATAGTTAGGCTCCATGGAGTGCCCTCTAGCATCATCTCCGATCGCGGAGTCCAATTCACATCCAGGTTCTGGAAGGCCTTATGCTCCGCTCTGGACACTGAACTTGCTCTCTCATCGGCCTACCACCCGCATACTAACGGCCAGACCGAGAGAACTAACCAAGCGTTAGAGCAATACCTGCGCTGCTTCTCTGCATATTCACAGGATGATTGGGCCTCTCTGCTGCCGTTGGCCGAATTTGCTTTTAACAATACAGTCCACTCAGCCACCAAGCAGTCCCCATTCCTGGCCAATTACAGCTTTCATCCGACCTTCATGCCCACATACAATCCGGAAGGTAAAGTACCCACAGCTCAGGAAGTAACCAAATTCTTGGAAGAGAATAATAAATTGTTGCAGGAAACCTTGGCCCAGACTCATCAGGTACGTGACAATTATAGTGAAGTAGACCTTTCTTGCCCCTGGATGTATTAGTCCAGTAAAGGAACACTGGGATGGCCAGGAAGGGGTTAAAATAAGAATTAACTAAGGCCTGTATTTGGGAGAAACATATAAGCATTGGGACTTATGTATCTTTTTAACTGTGACAAATAAAGCTCTAGTTGGATCCTGAGTAGGGATGGGCCGAACACCCCCTGGCTCGGTTTGCACCAGAACACTGCGAACAGGCAAAAAGTTCTAGCAAACATGCATAGCAAACACTATTAACTGATTGCTGTCCAATCGCCGTCGTTTTACGGCAGCAGGTCGGCTCCCCTGCGTGAACCGTCATCATGGTACGTCAGCGGCGCAGTTGTGGGCGGAGTGCAACCCAATCAATATAAGCCTATTGCGATTTTTTTAATCAAAAATATGTAGAAGAATATATGTCGGCCTAAATTGATGAATAAATTATTTTTTTTATATATTTTTTTTGGATATGTATTATAGAAAAAAGTTAAATATATTGTTTTTTTTTCAAAATTGTCGCTCTTTGTTTATAGCACAAAAAATAAAAACCCACAGAGGTGATCAAATACCACCAAAAGAAAGCTCTATTTGTGGGAAAAAAGGACATCAATTTTGTTTGGGTACAACGTCCCACAACCGCGCAATTGTCAGTTAAAGTGATGCAGCGCCGTATCGCAAAAAGTGCTCTGGTCATTAAGGGGGCAAATCCTGAAGTGGTTAAAGTCAAGAACATGAAAAATCAAAAATGCTCATTTTAACCACTTGCCGGCCGCCCGCCGCAGCATGACAGCAGTAAAGTGGCTCGTTATCGCAAACCGCCGCGCCCGCGATAACTAGTATTGTGAGTGCATGCATTTCGCCGGAGGCGCGCTAGCATGCTCACCGTGTTCGGGGGGGCAGGGAGCGGGTAGGGCAGACTCGATCTCTGCCGACTACCCGCGATGACCCCCCTCCAGCAGTGAGAGAACGGAGGTCCGTGTATTTAAACACGGATCTCTCTTCTGACAGAGGTGGAAGGGCTGTGATCACAGGCTTCCTGTATATGGAAACCATGATCACTCCCCTCCCCCTGCCAGCCCAGCTCCCATACAGTTAGAACACACTGAGGGAACACAGTAAACCCTTAGAGCGCCCCCTCCAGGCTAACCCCTTCACTGCCAATGGCATTTACACAGTAATCAGTGCATTTTTATAGCACTGATCGCTGTATAAATGCCAATGGTTCCAAAAACAGTGTCAAAATGGTCTGACATGTCTGCTGCAATATCACAGTACCACTAAAAATCGCAGATCACCGCCATTACTAGTAAAAAACAACAATAAAATAAAAACCCCAGAAATTAATTCTCATCATTCGTAAACGCGGCAACTTTTGCGCAAACAAAATCAATAAACGCAGATTGTGATTTTTTTTTTTTACCAAAAATATGAGGAAGAATATAAATCGGCCAAAACCGATGCAAAAAAATGTTTTTTTATTTATTTTTTCTTGGATTTGTATTTTAGCAAAAAGGAAGAAAAATTGGTTTTTTTTTTGCAAAATTGTCGCTCTTTTTTGTTTTTAGCGACGATCATAAATGACGCAGAGGTGATCAAGTACCACCAAATGAAAGCTATATTTGCGGGAAAAAAGGACGCAAATGTTGTTTGGGTACAACGTCACATGACAGCGCGATTGTCAGTTAAAGCGACGCAGTGCCGAATCGCAAAAATTGCTCTGGTCCTAAAGTGTGAAATCCTTCCAGGGCTGAAGTGATTAAAGGTTTATATGCAAGTTATTGCCATAAAAAGTGTATGGGGACCTGGGTACTGCCATAAGGGACCTGTATCAATGCAAAAAAAAGTTTTTAAAACAATCATTTTTTCAGGAGCAGTGATTTTAATAATGCAAAATTTCCGTCCCTTTTTCCCCACAAATAGAGCTTTCTTTTGGTGATATTTGATCCCCTCTGTGTCATTTTTGAGCACCGCTATAAACATAAAAAGAGCGACAATTTTGCAAAAAAAACAATATTTCTTACTTTTTGCTAAAATACATATCAAAAAAAACCCCAAAAAACTAATTTATTCATCAGTTTTGGCCGATTTATATTCTTCCTCATATTTTTGGTAAAAAAAAAATCACAATCAGCATTTATTGATTGGTTTGCGCAAAAGTTGCCGCGTTTACAAGCAATGAGAATTAATTTCTGGCGTTTTTACAATCTTTTTTTTTAGTAATAGTAATAGTAGTAATGACGGCGATCTGCAATTTTTATCAGGACTGCAATATTGGGGCGGACATGTTGGACATTTTTTACACTTTTTTGGGACCAATGACATTTATACAGCGATCATACATTTAAATATCCACTGATTACTGTATAAATGTCATTGGCAGTGAAGGTGTTAACCTGCAGGAGGCAGTGAAGGGGTTAACTGTGTTCCCTGGGTGTGTTCTAACTGTGAGGGGGCTGGGCTGCCAGCGGCACCAGAGATCTAACTGATCCTGAGTACAGGTTCTGATCAGTTCTGGCTCTGTCACAGGGCATCATGAGTTGTCGGCGGACATCGAGTCCACCCGACCCGCGGCCCCGCTCACCCCCTAGCTGCCGTGCACGCGAGTGACGACCATAAGCGGCGATTTGCGGGACAGAGCCACGCTGTCGCTGCTTATAGTCGTACGGCAGTCAGCAAGTGGTTAAAGTGAAACGATAAAAATTAAATATCGTGCCTGGGGGTCCCCTTAGCCTGCCTGTAAAGTGGTGCATCTGTGTGATGTATATCTAAAGGAAAAATGTCATTTAAACTTGCTCCCGGCAATATAGATGAAAAATCAAGGGAAAAAAAGGCATAGGGTCCCCCCCAGTTCATACCAGGCCCTTCTCCGAGCAAGCAGTCTGGCAGGGCAGGATAGGGGGGGCTGAGCGAGGGCCCCCCATCTTGAACCATACCAGGCCACATGCCCTCAACATGGGGGGTGGGTGCTTTGGGGCAGGGGGGCTCTGCGCCCCCCCCACATCAAAGCACCTTGCTGATGGGGACAAGGGCCTCTTCCCAACAACCCTGGGCTGTGGTTGTCGGGGTCTGTGGGCGGGGGACTTATCAGAATCTGGAAGCACTCTTTAACAAAGGGTCCCCCAGATCCCGCCCCCCATGTAAATGGGTATCGGGTACATTGTACCCCTACCCATTCACCAAAAAAGAGGAGACAGTTTTGGACAATTCCTTTATTAAAAAAAAAAAAAAAAAAAGTATCACACGATGTAATCCACATAAGTAACGGCCCAGTTTAGGACCAGAGTCGCGTGACGTTGTACCCAAACTAAATTTGCGTCCTTTTTTCCCCACAAATAGAGCTTTCTTTTGGTGGTATTTGATCTCCTCTGCGTCATTTCTGATCACCGCTATAAACAAAAGAAGAGCGACCATTTTGCACAAAAACCCAAATTTCTTACTTTTTGCTAAAATTCAAATCCAAAAAAAAAATATAAAAAAACATTTTTTTTCACCGGTTTTGGCCGATTTATATTCTTCCTCATATTTGTGATAAAAAAAAAATCGCAATTGCCGTCTATTGATTGATTTGCGCAAAAGTGGCCGCGTTTACGGATGATGAGAATTAATTTCTGGGGTTTTTATTTTTTTTTTATTTTTTACTAGTAATGGCGGCGATCTGCGATTTTTAACGGTACTGTGATATTGCATCGGACATGTCGGACATTTTTGACACTTTTTTGGGACCATTGACATTTATACAGCAATCAGAAATTGAAATGTCCACTGATTACTGTGTAAATGTCATTGGCAGTGAAGGGGTTAACCTGCAGGGTGTAGTGAAGGGGTTAACAATGTTCCCTGGGTGTGTTCTAACTGTGGGGGGGGTTGGGCTACCATGGGCATGAGAGATCTAACTGATCCCAGTGACAGGGATCAGTAGATCACCCATGCCCGCACTATCAGAATGGGAAACCGCCGTGTTTACATCGGTGGTTTCCGGTTCTTTGCCTGAGGCCGCTCATCGCGGCACGCCGGCGGAAATCGGCTCCGCCCGAGCCGTGGGCACACTCAACATTCACAGATCACCGTCTTTTTACGGTGATTCGCGCACAGCATCCACGCCGTAAATAGACGGTAGGCAGTGTGGAACTGGATATAGACAAGGGCAGGACCACCAGGTACGTCACTCGGTGGCCCCGCCCCTTCCGATGTACTGTGATGCCATGTGATGCCAGAGGGGGCGGGGCCCCCCGGTTACATCACCCGGTGGCCCCACCCTTGCCTATATAAGAGCTGTGAAACTGAAGCCAGCCCATTCGGTGGGTAGCCTCTGAGAGAGGCAGATGCATTTTTATTTTTTCTTATTTTTCGGGTGGTGTGATTGACTGTGGATGTAAATCGCAGGACGCTTTTTTTTTTTAACTAAAGGAATTGTCAAAAACTATCTATTGTGGTTTTTACTTTGTGACACTTCTTTGGTGAATGAGTAGCCATTCATATGGGGGGGTGGGATCTGGGGGCCCCTTGGTAAAGGGGGCTTCCAGATTCCGATAAGCCCCCCGCCCGCAGACCCCGACAACCACCGGCGAGGTTTGTCAGGAAGAAGCCCTTGTCCCCATCAACATGGAGGAACTCAAAAGCACCCTCCCCATGTTGAGGGCATGTGGCCTAGTATGGTTCAAGAGGGGGGGGCGCTCGCTCGTTCCCCCCCTTATCCTGACCTGCCAGGTTACATGCTCGGATAAGAGTCTTGTATGGATTTTGGGGGGGCCCCACGTCAATTTTTTTTTAAATTTTGGTGAGGAGTTCCCCTTAACCACTTCAATACACTGTGTTATATATACTTCACTGACTGACCCAAATTGGGCCTTGTGTGTTGGTGGTGCCTGATCCCTTCACAGTTACTCTTGTTGGGTGCAGGAACGGGCCCTGCTGTAAACAATTAGTAAAAAATTGTAATTACATGCCCCTGTCAAACAGGTGCAGAAAAACTGGGCCTTGAGTGTTGGTGGTACCTGAACACTGTAACCCCTCACAGTTACTCTTCTTGGGTGCAGGAACAGGCCCTGCTGTTAAAAATTATTTTAAAAATTGAAATTACATGCCCCAAACAGGTGCGGAAACATTGGGCCTTGAGTGTTGATGGTGCCCTAAACCAGAAATATTGTTGGAAACTAGCATCATCAAAATTCAGGAATAGGATAGGCACTTAGGCAGCATAGGCAGTCTTCAAGGGATCCCAAATCCCTAGCAAATGCAATCAGTTACATTAGCATCAGGGGCTTGATAACTGCTGATCCAGGACTGATTCATTTTTATAAATGTGAGCCTATCAAAGAAGTCTGTGGATTCTTTGATCCATTACTAACCCTCCAGCAGAACTGAATGTCCATTTAGAAAGCATGCTGGATGCAGGACAGGCCAGTAGCTTGATTACATATTGAGCAAGTTCTGGCCAGTGGTCCATCCTCAAGACCCAGTAACCCAGTGGATGCTTTGCTGGAAAGGTCTCCAAGTCTGCTCTTGCCCATAGATATTCTTGCACCATATAATGCAGATGCTACCGATGGCTGCCTGAACTTGGCGCCAAGGACTAAAGAATTGTTTAAAGGCATCGGTCAGCCGGCCACCTTCTCCACCGCTCTTCCTCTGACTGAATGAAGCCTCAGAAACACGTTGTCCAGCACCAGGAAATGGTAATCTCCCAGGGTCTGGAAAGGCGTCACACACTTTTCTTCAAGGTGTTATGAAGATGTTTCATCCTCTGCTCCCTCTGTGAAGGCAGGAAGAGTTCTACAACTTTACCCTTGTAACGTGGATCAAGAAGGGTTGCCAGCCAGTAATGATCACTCTCCTTGATACCACGAATCCTAGGGTCCTTTTTTCAGGCTTTACACAATCAGAGGGCCCATGCAGCGTAAGTTTGCAGAGGCATGATATTCTGAGTCCTCTGGGTCACTAAGGATGACATTGTAAGGAACTACCTCCCCACAGCCACGTACATCTCCTTGGGTTTCTGGGGACTGAAAAAACATCCCTTGAAGACTGCTGCATATTATCCTCTACATCCATGCTGACACAAACCTCCTTTTCCTCCTTCTCTTCTTCCAGTGTGTTTGGCGGCCCTGCAGGAATGTTATCTGCATAAAGGGGGCCTTGAGAGTAAAGGAAGTCCTCCTCTTCCTCCTGCTGTTCTGCCTCAAGTGCCCTGTCCATGATTCCATGAAGTGTGTGCTGCAGCAGGAAGACAAGAGGGACAGTGTCACTGATGCATGCATTGTCGCTGCTCACCATCCTTGTGGCATCCTCAAATGGTTACAAGACAGTGCATGCATCCTTGATCAGTAGCCACTGGCATGGCGAAAAGAAGCCAAGCTCCCCTGAGCCTGTTCTGGTTCCATACCCACACAGGTACTGATTGATGCAGAGGATGAACCATGTCCACCACCAACACTTTTCACTGTACATAGAGGCTGCTTGCCCTCTTTTAGTGGCCTCTCCTTGGTGGCCTTCCAGACTTAATAGGGATTTTTTTTAACACCGCACTACACTGTATTGTATGCTGTACACTGAAAGCACTGTATTATATACTGTACACCGCCAAATGCACTGCATATATAGTCTACACTGAATGCACTGTATATATATATATATATATATATATATATATATATATATATATATATATATATATGTAGCCATGTGCTGAGAGTGGCTGGTAGTAGTGGTTCACCTTATAGCTGCCCTCAATCACACCATATATCACACATCTGGAGACACTGGACAGGCTGGATCTTGTTTTTGTTGTTTTATTTAGGGGAAATAACTTGGATGTGGATAAGGGATGACTGTGGGATGCCCAAAGAATTATGGTACATGAACTCCATATACAGTCCTGTATATGCACACTTTGCACTGCAGACTATCCTTCTGCAGACTGTTACTCCTCACAACTCTCCAGCACTCAACTTGCTGATAGAGTTGAGGGAACCCAAACTGTAAAGTTCGAGTCCGTACCAAACTTCCGGGTGTCCGTGTCCCGAACGGAAAAAGTCTGGGTTCGAGTTCTGGGTCTGGTATTTTATCACGCATGTTGAATAGTTGCAGGGCAGCCAATCAACAAGCGTTTCACTGGTTTTCCCTAGAAGCCATCACAGCCATGCCTACTAATGGCATGGCTGTGCGGATATCTCTCCGACCCAGTGTACTACGTGACCGGTTAGTGTCGGTACGGTAATCATCCGTACCGACACTACCGAAGATCCCTTTTGGTCACTTTGCGAACAACTAACCGACGGGACGTTGATAAGTTGTACGCACTATTTTATGGTCTGGGTCTTGAGCTTGGGTCTGAAAAAGGCAAGCCCTGTGCCTGTGGGCCTTCAAACCATGCCTGAGCTTGAAATGTCAAACCCAAGGGAGTTGAGATAGTCGTTCAACTCACGACCTCTCAACACTCCTCATTGTCAGACGTCTTCCTATCAGACGTCACGTTTCACACGTATATGTCCTGAC
>BLSH010164238.1:81559-99367 GCA_018402905.1 Glandirana rugosa | reverse complement strand
AAATCTCTAATTTCTGCTATCTGTCCTCAGAGCAACAGCACAGACAGCAGTAGTAAAGTAATCTATCTCAGGATGCAGGATCAGGTCTTAAAATGGCTAAAATCTGTCCCTCACGCCGTCAGCTACCTTTCCCTACACTAACCCAAGGAGCATGTGACTGCAGCACTGTGACTCCAGCTTATAAAGAGGCTGGGTCACATGATGCACCGGCCAATCACAGCCATGCCATTAGTAGGCATGGCTGTGATGGCTTCTAAGGGCAAACCAGTGAAACGCTTGTTGATTGGCTGCCCTGCAGCTTCTCAACACGTGGAGTAAAATAGCAGAACCCCGGACCGAACCCGAACGATTTTTGAAATGTCCGGGTCCGGGTCCGTGCCACGGACACCCTAAAGTTCGGTACGGACCCGAACGTTACAGTCCGGGTTCGCTCAACACTACTATCACTCTACCCCTCAGCTCACCCCATCAGTCTTCTCACACATCACTGCTTTACCAACAGACATATCAGCTTGGATGTCATACCACTTCCTCAAACTGAATCTATCTAAAACTGAGCGCATGATATTTTCTCCCCCATGTGCCTCTTCCCCTGACTTCTCTATCAAAATCAATGGCACAACTATCAGTCTGCTCCCACATTCCAGGGTGCTAGGGGTAACACTAGACTCTGAACTGTCCTTTCAGGCCCACATCCAATCCCTGTCCAAATGATGCCGCCTTAGCCTGTGCAACATCTCTAGAATACCCCCCTTTTTTACCAATGACACCACTAAGCTAATTCACTCTCTGGTTATCTCTCTGGTTAACGACTATTACATACACTATCCCCCCTTCAGTCCATAATGAATGCTGCTGCAAGACTCATCCACCTTACCAACCGTTCAGTGTCCTCCGCCCCTCTTTGCCAATCCCTCCACTGGCTTCCACTTCACCCAACAAATAAAATTCAAAGTACTAACAATAATTTACAAAGCCATCTACAACACTACATCACTAACCTAGTCTCAAAATACCAACCAAGTCGCTATCTTCAGATCTCCCAAGACCTCCTGCTCTCTAGCTCCCTTATCACCTCCTCCCATGGTCGCCTCCAGAATTTCTCCAGAGCTTCTCCCATCCTTTGTAACTCCCTACCCCAATCTGTCCGACTGTCTCCTAATCTAACCATCTTTAGACAATCCCTGAAACCCCCTTCCTGCTTCTAACGAATACACATTCTACATCAGCGCATCCCCTACAGCTATTACATTCTGTATCAATTGGCCCTCCCTCTTAGATTGTAAGCTCTAACGAGCAGAGCCCTCTGATTCCTCTTGTACCAAATTGTGATGTAACTGTACTGTCTGCCTTCTTTTTGTAAAGCGCTGCGCAAACTGTTGGCACTATATAAATCCTGTATAAAAATAATAATAATACAGTCTTATGCTTACTGTTTTCTGATGCAGCAAACTATCCACTCACCTAATCACAGAGTTGCACCTGTGTATGAGCTCCCATGCATTCCTAAGGAGCCATTCATTCCTACAGTGCTTACAAATACATGCTCATACTTGAAATCTGAAATATGGAGAGTACACAGTGTATGTGTGGGCTCAGCTGTGCACATTTTGGCAAGGGGCTGTGTGATCCAGTCTGTGATATGTCTCAATCTGGATGGGGACAAGGATGGGATAGGTGTTGGGAGTGGAGCAATTACATAATGGGTGTAGTGACACCAAAGAGGCAGTTACACTTTAAAGAGACAAAAGGCTCCCTCCCCCTGAGTGGCCCCAGGCACTCAGTAGGATCTGAAGGAGATCTCACATTCATTGGTGTGTTATGAAGGGATCATCTGCACCCTGTAATATAAGTGACCTAACTAAGAAGTAGTATGCTTTCATATTAGGTCTCTTTCTAATAAGGGTTGGTCCAAGCTTTGGCAACACTGCAGGTGTATCTAGGATTTTTGCTCATTTTACCTGTGGTTTTAGCCACAGTCCCATAGACTTCTGTTATTCCACACAATTTTGCAACAAGTCCTGCATGCTGCATCTTTGGTTCACTTTCAGAAAATGCAGCAAACATACGCTACCTAATAAAATTACAGGTATTTGGGACTGCAACTAAAACCATGGGTAAAACACATGAAAACTGGGGATACACCCACACTGCAGAAGTATGAACTGGCCCTAAAGAATTATACTATTTCCTTTTCAGTTGAGTCATGTTGCTCAGGGTATGCTTTGATGGTCAATTGAACCACTTCACTAGCTCAGTGAACAAACTGGTCCAGGCACAGTTTGGATTGCCCGATTCACCCACACTAAGCAATTTGCCAATCTTCTCAAGAGTCAGAAAATAAAATATGACATATAAAAAAAAAATCTGAAAGAATCTCCAAAGCTTTCAGAATTTGAGTGATGGCATTCTACATGGATTTGAGGGGTCAAGCCACAAAGTCAAAATCAAAAGTAAAAAAGTCAAAAAAGAAAGAATCCGGCCTATGGTTGTAATGTGCCCTCATCCTTGATTGGCAACTACAAAAGATAACCCTCTAGGATTGGGGCTATATAGGCACAAAAATTATCAAATATTGATTAAAAGTAACATTTATTGATTCAAAAAGGATTAAAAACATGTCTGAGAGTACACATTTTGCATCAGTAGACATATACAATAAGTATGATAACAGTATAAATTGTTCAAGTATGATGCATTACACATAACGGCTATTTTGACCTGGCCATTTATCTAAAATGTAAGAATCTCTCACATTTTTTGTAATATGGGAGGAACTTGATATTTAAGAAGTGAAAACATATTGCATTTTTTATGTACATTGAAAAACTTATTACTTGTCCTCTATGCTTCTACAGCCCCTCCTACAACATGAGGGCTGTTTTCCAGTCTTGTGCTCTCTAAGGGAGATCTTTGCAGCTTAAGACCAATGGTTGTCCTTTGTGGCCTGGCAGTGGTAATTTAGATGGTGGCAGAATCGGTATATTCGCTCTTGGTTTTAACACGTAGCGTTAAAGCATTTATATTACATCTTTCTTTGCTCTTGATTGGTTAGTATGGCATTACCTACTCTAATAAGCCTGTAAGCTGTTTGTAAATTGGATATATACAATGTTAGTTGTACTTATATTTTTACTTATATTTCAGATAGCAATTTGTGCCATCTTTAGACGCCTCTAAAGAAGAGTCCTCGAAAAGCGTATCATATATCATGTCATGTATTATGGTTGAACAATTTATACCGTTATATTATGGTTATCATACGTATATGTCTATTGCCACAAAATTTGTACTCTCAAACATGTTTTTAATCCTTTTTATATCAATAAGTGTTACTTTTTTTTAAAAATCAAAGAATTGTTTATTGAAACAAAAGTACATGTTATTACATTGTACAGGTATTCAGACATATAGTCCTCAATAGACAAAAATGTACAAGTCATAGTTGGTATGGATATACAGAGTATATCCATACCAACTATATAGCCACTTATACACGGCATAATAAGTATATTCAATGTGTAATACCCTATATTTGTAATCCAAACAAAAGACAAGAGACATACAGTACAACTAAGAAACAAAAGGAAACCTGGAATACTACAGCACTGACACATATAAGGAACATGTTAGCAACATTTTTCATTTGACTTATTGACTATGAGACTAGATCTGATACATAGGTTGGGTTATCCCTGTAACAATCTATCAAGGACCAGTTTTGAGGGTGCAACCCCCAGAGTATTTAACCAACATTAAATTTCAAAAGAAACACTGCACTACTCAAAACAATTAAGAAAAGCTGCAAGCACTACAATCCGACTGTTGGAAGCGCAACAGCATAGTAGCTATATATACTGTATATACTGAACTATACATATGCATTATACATGTCTATATCAGCAGGTGGCGCTGTAGTATTATAGACTATAGTACATGTTTTCTCTGATATAAGGTAATCAGAGGAGGTACCATCCCTATTATGTTCTGTGTACTCGTTTGTTATTAAGTTCCTGTTCCTGTAAGACAGATAAAGATATCCTCCATAAAGTAAAGCCATCCTCTGCATACAAGAAGCTTCCAGCCCATCATTTAATACTCTGACAACACAGACAAATTGTGTAGATAATAAAAAAATATATTCCAGTGCAGCACTAATCCATATTGCATGTGTGAACTTGCCCAAAAAAATCTGCAAATATGCAAACTGTATATATATAACAAATAAATCATCTGGATGATAAAGCGCTATGTGCAAAAAACAACTGATAAATCTGATTACAATTCATGAATGTGAAAACAATAAATTAATCCATAAACATGAATGGTATTGAAAATTAATAATAACCTATGAGGGAAAAAAACATGAAATCAGTCCATGAAGGTGAAATTAGATCGCAGAGAGCTGTATAAAGTTCAATGGCAAGGTTGAAGATATACTCTACATTTAAAAGGGTTGACCACCATCCGATAAGAGATCACCATAGATTGTGCATCCACCAATGATTAAAGAGATTAGGTACTCTTACCAGACTGTGTGGTCCCAATGCCAGCGGCACAGAGTCAAACAGGCATGAAACTGGAAATGTGGTCACTCGCAGGAAACAGCATATGGGGTCAGCTTCCGCTCCATCTTGTCACCAGACGAAATCCTGGAATCAATGATGATATAAACAGGCAGGATAAACAATGTGATCACAGGTAAATCCAACAAGCGCAGTAACATGGAGCTAGCTCAGTCTAACCCGACTGGATTTGTTCAATAGAACATCATCTGGGGCATGCGATCTAATTTCACCTTCATGGACTGATTTTCATTTTTTTTCCCTCATAGGTTATTATTAATTTTTAATATCATTCATATTTATGGATTAATTTATTGTTTTCACATTCATGAATTGTAATCAGATTTATCAATTGTTTTTTGCGCATAGCACTTTATCATCCAGATGATTTATTTGCACACTTACGGTGTTATATATACCATTTGCATAGTTGCACATTTTTTTGTCAAGTTCATACATGCAATATGGATTGACAATACACTTGAATATATTTTTTTATTTAAGCAACATTGCCAAATATTTACAATTTTTTTTTGCAGAATTCCTGTGATAATAGGTGCTTTTTTCATGAACAAGTATGGTGTTAACCTCTTGTATCCATTGCTTACTCATCGGAGATTGTGTGGAGAGCCAAAACCGAGCTATTCTAGCCAGTGGCGGCTGGTGGTCTTTCTTTTGGGGGGGCGGCACTGACAGCACCCCCCCTCCTGGGCAGACCGTGTCGTGACACTGTCAACACCACCCTTTTTTGAAGCCTATTAGAGCCTCTGGCTCTAATCAGGTGCTTCAGAAATTCACCCCCCCATTGGAATCCATAGTCCGGCTTCCTGATATGTAGATGCATGTATGATGCCTGGATGGGGGGGGGGCGGTGCCCGTGCGCCCTCTATGGATGGGCCGCCACTGTTTCTAGGTAAATATAACAGTCTAATGAGAGCTATGTAAATAGAAGGAGAGTGCAACTCCTCATTAAGTCTTCCCAACAAACATGTTAGCTGCTCCACTGCTAGTTTAACATAATACACACTGTTAATGATTGAAATAATACGGTTCCAATATCTCACCAGTTTAGGACATCTCCGGAGCATATGAATGAGGTTACCAGGGTGAACCTGACATTTAGGGCAGTTGGGGGAATCTCTTCTGCCCCACTCATGAAGCTGTACAGGAGTCCTATATACATGATGCAAAATAAATGGGTGAGACAATTTGTGTGCGGATACTGACATCAAAGGGCCAGCTTCAAGGATCTGTACCCATTTTTCCTCATCAATAGGGCCAAAATCTCTCTCCCATATTTCCTGACAGGGCAGAAGGTCAGGGGCCTGTATGTAAGCTACTAAATGTGCATAAATCCTGGATCCTCTGGGGGAGGGAACACACTCAGGTGACGTGTGAAACTAGTAGGTGACATTTGTGTATCACCCAAAACTGAGGAAGTGGTGGGTTTTTTGGATAAATAAAGCTATCTGGTGTTCATCAAACATGACGACTCTGATCCATCCTTAGACACACTAGTACTGAATTACACCCCAACAGTCGTCTCTGCCATTTCATATCATCAACACTTTTTTTTTTACCTTCTCCAATCCAAAGCTTTTAGGACCTTCTGTACAACAGCAATGTGGGGCTATCCTGGGCTTTCAGCACCCAGCAGCAGCTATGAATCAGAAAAAACATTTTCTACAATACTTTTTATTATTGAGTAACTTATATTTAAACATTGCAGGGAGCTACTTTTTTAAACAATGAATGAGATCACTTTTTTCCAGCTGTGTCTAAAATTGCTTTTCACTCATTAAAAATCCATGTCTCCAAAAGTGTAGCGACCCTGTGGTATTGATATGAATTAGCATTCATCCTGGTCTTTGAATGGGATGTGGAGCTGTAAAATATAATGGCAGATAATTGCAATGTGAGATTCAGGTGAGTGTGTGGTCAGACAGAGTCAGCTGCAGAAGCGGTACCATTACCAAGAACAAAGGAATTAATGATGAGTATTTTGACAATTAGAAGGCCATAATTAAATCATATATGATTAATCGGGATACGTTGCTTTGGAAACATTATGAATACACACAGGTGTTATCAAATCAGTTTGATTGCAATACTTTTAAAAGGGGCTCCAAGTCTATAACGTTGTTTTCCAGAAATACATATGTTTAAAAAAACTAAGTACACAGAAGTGCCCATTTGACTGCATCAGTAATGCACAAATGTATCCATTGCAATTTGTTAACAAAACCATAAGTAACAGTGCAGAAATACTGATGTGTTGATGGGTTGTGGAAGATATGATCAGTGAGGTTTTTCTGCTGCTAAATCTTCTGAAATAAGGGAAGAATTAAAGCCGTTGTGTTTAAGCTTCCCATGTTGCAAACATGCTTGAAAAGGGTTCAAGGTTGGAATGAATTTATGAAATACAAAATAAGACCATTATGAATGTAGTTCAATGTGGACAATGAGGTCTTCCATTGGGTAACAAATCATTGGTCAGCACTATTACCTTGCTTAGGTCCTGGGTTCAGTTTCTGCAAACCAGACCTGTACTCCTGTGTGTGTACTTACATCCTCCTACAATAGAAAAATACATGGATATTGGTAGGCCAATGGGTGTGCTGTCACACAAACAAGTCTCATTACTGTTACATAATGTTCACTGTGTTTGAGACTAATTGGTTTAGTCTTTTCTCTTCCATTCCTCAGTCCAATTGCTAGTTTCCAGAATATATGCATGTAGGCAGGTGCAGGCATTCCCCTAGTCTGTAGAAGGCACTATGCCGTTGGGAGAAAGGAGAATAGTTGTCTATATGGATGCTGAAATCCCTCGAGATCTGAGGCAGCCATCTTGACAAAGGACCATTCAGTAAATTCAGAGCCTCTTTGGTATATTGTACATGATTTATCGCTATCCCTGTAGCGAAAGTCATCCTCCAGTACTACAAGCCGTAAGACTGATAACAATGTGTGAATACTACTCTTACATTGCCCTGTACTGGCATTCAACAAGCTGTTTATGCTTGATTCATGTAACCTGCTCTGATTAGTACATGATAATATAGTGCGCCGAAAAAACTGAGTGTGGTTACCCTGTCTGAGATCCCGCCTACATACAGCCAACCAGAAAACTACAAAATGTGGAAATTTAACAGAAATAGTAATTGTAAGAATGATCAAATAGGGAGTAACTGGAACTTTCAGTTTAATAAACTGGTGCAATTTTAGAAGTAATAATGCAAACAGATTCAGGATAGCAAAAAAAAGCACGCAGCCACTGCAGAATAATACAAACAAATTAGGAAAGCTGTGCATGGTGTCATGTACCTGGTGGGAGGTCAAAGTGACAAGAGGACTTTCCCTGCAGTATTGTGTATAAGTTCCAAGCACCCCTGCAGTATTGTGGTAGCACCCAAGACAAGAGAGTGGTCAGACTGGTAGAACAAGAGTAAAGAGGCATAGTCAGGGTTCAAACCAGGGTGATACACAGAGTATCAAGCAGGAGGCTCGGCAGAAGCGTGGTCAGGAAAGGAGCCAAGGTCATACACAGGAATCAAGAGGAGCAGGGAGAAGAGTGGTGGAAAGGGCAAGTCAGAGTCATACATGGATGGTCAGCAGAGGTAGAATGCTTTAAGCATGCCAGAGTCAGGAAAAGGAGTCAGGTAGTAGGGACATCCAGAGACAAGCTAGGTCAGTAATGGGGATCCCAGCCTCCCACCTTACTGCAGATCATTTGCCCAGCTACCTCTGCCTCATCAGGTGTGGTCTCTCTGAGATATTGAGGAATGGAAGCTGAGGAACCGAAATATAAGGAAAGGAGTTAAAGGGACCTGTGCCTTTTTTACCTGACATAAACTCACATCACCTAGATCAGTGTTTTTCAACTCCAGTCCTCAAGGCACACCAACAGGTCATGTTTTCAGGATTTCCCTCAGATGAAACAGCTGTGGTAATTACTAAGGCAGTGAAACTGATCAAATCATCTGTGCAAACTCATGGAAATCCTGAAAACATGACCTGTTGGTGTGCCTTGAGGACTGGAGTTGAAAACACTGACCTAGATTACTAAAATACATATAAGCAGGTGTTTCTCTGTGTGTTCTTTTTAGGTTTTTGACTGTTGTGGTTCTGATTACTTTGTTTGCATTTCTTTGTAAAACTGAATATCCCAATATGAGTTAAGTGCACTGTTTAGCTGTGCTTGCCCTGCTGAGGTGTTACTCCCTAAGGGGTAAGGGTTAACTCTGCTGGCCAGGTTAGCCTGAGCTTTTTGGGGAAGTACCCCCCCTCTGCTGGGGCAAACATATCAAAAGGGAGGGAATTACCTCTTGGGGGGCACTGCAGTTAGCAAAACGGCCTCCCCACTTAAGGAACAGAATGCTGCTAAAGATGTGAGCTGACTCTTGCACTTAACCACCCCTGTGGGAGTCCAGTTGGGGTACCAAGGATATGGACTTATGCCACCACTAAATAGCCTTTGAGACATAAAGGACCTTCTCACCTATTTAATGACCTATCTCATGAGGCACCAAGAGAACAGCTATTGGGCACTATGGGGAGAAGATGTACAAGAATGTGTATTGCAGATCACCTGTTAAACTGTTCATCGTATATTTAAACATCTTCAGTAAAGAATGTTTATTGTTATTCAGCTTGGCCTGGTCTGAAGTTACTTGAGGTCAAACTTAATGCATACGCGGTTTATCACAAGAACAGGGCATAATAAATAGTCAAGACGAGAAATAAAGATGATGCAGTACAATCGTCTAACGTGCAGTAAAGCCATTTGGGGGAAACTCATCCAACAACAGCTAGGAAGGATTACCTCTGTAATTAGCTAATTTCATGCTTTCTGCTGATTGGAGAGTTGTAATTCTGACTCAGCAAGGAGCATGGTGGACCTCTGCACAGAGACCACTGCTTACACACAGAGCACATTCTTCTCTGAAGCATGCTGGCAGGGGACAGACTTTTCTACAGTGTGGTTGCCTTTAAAAAAAACAACTATAAGGCTTTGCATACTTTTTGATTTAATGGACATGGAATGTATTTAGCTGACTTAAATGGAAAGTTTATTTGGGCTTTATCCTCCAAGGTGTGCACTGTATACCCTTGTCCTTCTTTTTCTGCTTGGTGTACTTTGTGACTGATTTCTCTAGATGAACACCTAGATCAGTGGTTCTCAACTGCTGTCCTCGGGACCCACTCAGGGCCGGTTCACACTTGAGCGGCGCGACTTGCCAGGGTTGAAGCAAGTGGCCCCGCTCGAGGCGATCTCAACGCGGATTGTGAGGAGACTTCTATCATAGAAGTCAATGCAAGCCGCGCTGGATCGCCCTGAAAATAGCGATTTGCTCCTATTAGAACGGTTCCATTGCACAGCAATGAGGCAAATTGTCAGGCGACTCAAGTCGCCTGACAATTCGCCTAGATGTGAACGGGCGGCGAAGTCGCGCCGCTCAAGTGTGAACCTGCCCTAACAGGCCAGGTTTGCAAGGTAACTGAAATACATCACAGGTGATATCATTTGCTGCTCAGTGATTGCAGTATTCTAGTCTGCATCTCCCCAAGGTAATACTTAAAATCTGGCCTGTTGGTGGGTCCCGAGGACCGGAGTTGAGAACCACTGACCTAGATGCACACAAAGTTTTGCAGCAATTTAACTTCTTTGCGCTTCCCTTTACAAGAGCTGAATCCTTCAAGAGATGTCCTGAAATGAAAGGCCAGTGGCCACTCTTTCTGTTTACTGACAGATCCGAACACAAGACCCTTTGAGCCCCTGATTCTTCAGTCAGTTTTGATGGCCAGGGAGAAATAAATGAATACAGTCTGGAATTCAGCTCTACCTTTTATTTTGACCTCTGCTTTGAACTGTTAGTTGAGAGAGATCTTTTCATGTTTTTCCTCAGGGAGCCAGACCAGCCTTGTTGTGAAGCTGCTGAGGGAATTAACATTTTAATATCTCTTAACCGATTACCAGTACAGTCTTTTGAAAGAGAGATACATCCAGCAGAGCAGAATTAACATTTTTGAAAGAGATACCACATGTTACGTTCCATTAATGGAGGTAGAAAAAAGGTAGAAAAAAAAAAGTTATTTTATATTCACTACATTTTTTAATGATGAACATAAAAAATGCCATTTTTATGTTTAAATTTTATACAGGTTCAGAAGTTAGATGAGAATTTAAAGGATAATTAATTCTCCATCAAATGTTACTGGCGTCATTGTGTTACCCTCCTCTCTCTATGGTGCTTTTTATTTTTTGTTTACACTTTTGAAAATTCATGTGTTTGGTGCCCAAAAAGTCTGGCACTCAAGTTTTTGGCATTAATAGTTTTCATTTTTGGTGTTATTTGTATATCATACTTGGAAATGTTATTAACTCTGACCCTAAACACCTAAACATAAGCCTAACCCCCACATCCAACCTTTAACCAGAACCCTACCCCATACCAGCCTTTCTCAACCATTTCAACACAGAGGAACCCTATAACTTCCTGATCTCAGAGAACCTCTGCTAAAAATGACTATATCTACATGATACACTAGTGCAGGGGTAGGCAACCTGCGGCCCTCCAGCTGTTGTAGAACTACATTTCCCATGAGGCATTGCAAGGCTGACAGGTACAATTACTCCCAGAGGCATGATGGGACTTGTAGTCTTGCAACAGCTGGAGGGCCGCAGGTTGCTCAACCCTGCACTAGTGTGATAGTCAATGAGAAGAAAATTCTTTACACTTGAGATCACTGGGGAAAATTGCCTACTTACAGATAGCAAAAAAGATCAGTGATGTAAGTGGAAACTTATCTGAGAGGCAGAAATTGCTAATTACTCTAAGGAACCTCTAGCAAACTCTGGAGGAACATTAGAGTTCCATGGAACCCTGGTTGAGAAACCCTGCCCTATACATTTAAAGTGAGCCAGTGCCCAAACTATATACAGTATCTCACAAAAGCGAGTACACCCCTAACATTTTTATAAATATTTTATTATTTCTTTTCATGTGACAACACTGAAGAAATTACACTTTGCTACAATGTGAAGTAGTGAGTATATTGGTTTGTATAACAGTGTAAATTTGCAGTCCCCTCAAAATAACTCAACACACAGCAATTAATGTCTAAACCACTGGCAACAAAAGTGAGTACACCCCTAAGTGAAAATGTCCAAACTGAGCCCAAAGTGTCAATATTTTGTGTGGCCACCATTATTTTCCAGCACTGCCTTAACCCCCTTGGGCATGGAGTTCACCAGAGCTTCACAGGTTGCCACTGGAGTCCTCTTTCACTCCTCCATGATGACATAACAGAGTTGGTGGATGTTAGAGACCTTGCACTCCTCCACCTTCTGTTTGTGGATGCCCCACAGATGCTCAATAGGGTTTAGGTCTGGAGACATGCTTGGCCAGTCCATCATATTTACCCTCAGCTTCTTTAGCAAGGCAGTGGTCTTCTTGGAGGTGTGTGTGGGGTCGTTATCATGTTGGAATACTGCCCTGCGACTCAGTCTCCGAAGGGAGGGGATCATGCTCTATTCAGTATGTCACGTTACATGTTGGCATTCATGGTTGACTATAGGCAGACACCCTTGTCTTTGTACTTCTCACCTGCCATCACACACGCTGGACACCATCTGAATCAAATAAGATTTTCTTGGTCTCATCAGGCCACAGGACATGGTTCCAGTAATCCACATCCTTAGTCTGCTTGCCTTCAGCAAACTGTTTATGGGCTTTCTTGTGCATCATCTTTAGAAGAGGCTTCATTCTGGGACAACAGCCATGCAGACCAATTTGATGCAAACAACCTCTGGATATGACTCTGAGCATGTGCACTTAACTTCTTTGGTCGAATATGGCAGGGCCTGGTCTGAGTGGGACCTGTCCTATTAAACCACTGTATGGTCTTGGCCACAGTGCTGCAGCTCAGTTTCAGGGTCTTGGCAATCTTCTCATAGCCTAGGACATCTTCATGTAGAGCAACACGTCTTTATTTCAGATCCTCAGAGAGTTCTTTGCCATGAGGTGCCATATTGAACTTCCAGTGACCAGTATGATAGAGTGAGAGTGACAAAACCAAATTTAACACACCTGCCCCCCATTCACACCTAAGATCCTGTAACACTAATGAGTCACATAACACCAGGGAGGGAAAATGGCTAATTGGGCCCAATTTGGACATTTTCATTTAGGGGTGTACTCAGTTTTGTTGCCAGCAGTTTAGACATGAATGGCTGTGTGTTGAGTTTTTTGAGGGGACAGCAAATTTACACTGTTATACAAGTTGTACACTCACTACTTTACATTGTAGCAAAGTGTAATTTCTTCAGTGTTGTCACATGAAAATATATAACAAAATATTTACAAGAATGTGAGGGGTGTACTCACTTTTGTGAGATACTGTGCATATTCTGAACATGCAGTATAATCACTTTAAAACAGGCTTTAATTCACCTCTGTAGCTATAAACATTATGGAGAAATTAATTTTCAAATTCATAACAGAGACAATGTGATTTCAGATTTTTTCTATGAGAACAGCATTTTGACAGAAAATTCTACAGTTGTTAACAGAACAAGCAATAAGACTACATTTTCCAATGGGGCACATATGTTTCACTGGACACTTTTTGTCCTGTTGGTCATCAGAAGGTGTTTGGTATCACAGTAGTCCTTTACCCTTTAGATCTCCTTCCATAATCTAATGAGCTTGTATGGGATTATCTTGAGGAAATCACAACCACCTGGAATACTTTGTTTTAAGGAACAGTATGTACCTCTACAAACAGCGCCTTGAAAAAGTATTCATACCCCTTGAAATTGTCCACATTTTGTCATGTTACAACCAAAAACGTAAATGTATTTTATTAAAGTTTTATGCGATAGACCAACACAAAGTGGCACATCATTTTGAAGTGGAAGGAACATGATAAATGGTTTTCCACATTTTTTACAAATAAAAAACAAAAATATCTGAAAAGTGTGCCATGCATTTGTATTCAGCCCCCTTTATTCTGATACCCCTAACTAAAATCTAGGGGAACCAGTTTCCTTCAGAAGTCACCTAATTAGTAAATAGAGTGCACCTGTGTGTAATTTAATCTCAGTATAAATACAGCTGCTCAGTGAAGCCCTCAGAGGTTTGTTAGAGTACCTTAGTGAACAAACACCATCATGAAGGCCAAGGAACACACCAGACAGGTCAGTGATAAAGTTGTGGAGAAATTTAAAGCAGGTTTACGTTATAAAAAAATATCCCAAGCTTTGAACATCTCACAGAGCACTGTTCAATCCATCATCCAAAAATGGAAAGAGTATGGCACAACTGCAAACCTACTAAGACATGGCCATCCACCTAACTGACAGGCCAAATGTAGAGAAGGTGCCGGGGAAATAGTAGCTGTACAGCCTTCATCCTAGAAAATATATGAAACAGAAAGAGTTGGCATGGAAGCCAAACTCAAAAATGACCCCCTGGACTTTTAAGGCAGATATAAGGGTGAAGTAATATGTATAGGTAAAAAACATCTTTATTAGTACAAGTATCTTAAAAGAATTGTACAAACAGGGGCAAAGGGGCTTCACACCCCTGTGTGCAATTACAGTAACAAAATGTATAGATAAAAACCAATAAGAAAAAATGCTGCAAACACAGTATATACAAGTATAATTCACAACAAATTGACCCTGGTGCACTCATATCATGCCATATGTGGTGGTAGCAGTGTTAGATATGCAGCTAGTATCCTAACATGTTTTGGATTTCAGAAAGTTGTAACCTCCTTCAGGGGATATTATATTATGGGTCAAGATCAATTCAATTCTGGAATGTAGAATAAAGATATATTTTTGAGTAATCATAAAATATGCGTAAGTAAAATATGTGGTACATAAATATGCAACGCACATGTATATACACATCAAGGGTTAAAATCAACTTACAGGGGGGGCGTGGCTTGGCGCGCGATGGAGACGGCCGCACACTAGAGGAGCTCCGTGAGGGAACACAGCTATAAGCCCGACTCCGGACTCTAATTTAAACAGAAGGATGGGAAAACTGACGTACCAGACTCCCAAATCCAGAACCCGCCGAGGACACGCCACATCTGCCGCGAGAGACATCTCAGATCTCTTCAAAATCCGGCCGGGAAAAAACAGCAGCGTGGAGACATCCAAGATGGCGCGGCTGCAGAGGGAAGAGGAAGACCTCAGTGAGGACTCCCAGTCAGCAGCGGAGGACGCAGGTAGGATCGGCTCTCGCTCCTCACAACCCCTGACATATGCGGACATGTCCTGCTTTGCAGCGGACATTAAGTCCACCTTCTCAGCGGCCATAACAGACTTAAAATCAAACCTGCTGGTTCTAAATGACAAAATTGCACACATAGAAAACACTGGGAAACGGAGAGACAAGGCCCTACAGAGACTGGAAGCCATAACAGACACTCATGCCTCCCATTTGATAGAGGTAAACCGTCATTTAGAAGACTTGGACAACAGGGGGCGCAGGTGTAACATACGAGTAAGGGGGATACCTGAATCAGTAGAGCCCATGCAAATCAAACCGGCCTTGCAGAGACTGTTCAATAGTCTACTAGAAAGACAGGAAGACACGGAGATTGATTTTGTCAGAGCTCATAGAGCCCTACGAGCTAGAGGCCCTGATACAGCACCACCCAGAGACATTATTTGTTGTCTGCAGAACTTCACATTAAAAGAAGAGATCATGCGCCATGCCAGACGCAACGATCAGATAGTCTTTAATGGGGAAAATATACAACTATACCAGGACTTGTCTCAAATTACACTAAAAAACCGCCGCGCCCTGCGCCCACTACTAGAGCTGCTCAGAGCCAGAGATCTGCGATACACATGGCGCTTCCCCTTCGCCCTGGTGGTGACACAAACAGGGAAACAAGCCATCCTACGGACGCCCGCTGACCTAGGTGACTTTTGCAACACGCTGGAAATTGACCAACCAGACCTGCCGGATTGGTACCAGGAGTTCATTTTACCACCGATAGCCAGGAGCCCCACAAGATCCCTTAATGCCACGCCTGAAAAGAGACAAAGCAAAAAGGCGAAACATGGTAAAGCAGGTACTTCACTGGCGGGCACACCAAGCGGAAGGGCATCCCCGCTCAGAAACAACAACGTGGATTAACCCACCACTGAGAATGATGCCCGACTTCAACATTTAACTCCACATATGACATAGTCTGCCCATCCCGCCACTTACCATAAGCTGACTAGAACCAATACCTACTGAACCGGACATTGACCCCATTTCCCAAAGACACAGAAGCAAAGAGGGGAAGGAGGAAAAAGGAAAAATACCTAAGAAATAATAATGGAAATACCTGACCCTACGGACAGCAAGGTCTTTTGGCTAGCCCAACGCTCTAGGCATTTAAAATTCAACTCAGCAGACTATAACCACCTAAAAATGATTCCCTGGACTTACCGGAAAATGTTGGGGAAGAAAAGTAACAACTTTACAAGACTCCCATCCTCAGCAAAATTTTTTTTTTTTTTTCCTTTCTCTTGGAGTCACAAATAACAACTCAATTGTTCTGATTTCATATGTTGATGATAGAGGCTGTGTTCCCTCCTTGCCTCTCAGTAACGTGTTTTATTTGTTTTTGGTTGCAATTAGTTTGGTTCGGCCTGTTCAGCGGGAGAGGATTGGTTCTTTTTTTTTTTTTTTTTTTTTATCTTGTTTCCTTTACTCTTTCGCTGAAGCGGACTTGAGCCCGTTTGTAAGTTGCGCCTCCCGCGCTCCCACATAGTGACCCTGAGGTGGGTGTTCCACACACGGTCCACTGCAAATTCACACAAGGTTGGCCACCCTTAGTGGTGTCCCAAAGTGTTTGTTACAATACTCTGATTGGTGTGTTTACACTTCTAAACCTGTGCTCTTTCTTTTTCTACTAACTATCCTCTTTTGTCCTGGTCTCCTGGTCGCCGTCTACCACCGTACTCCCACCTGGGGGCATAGCGTTAAGACCATCCTGGTCTGATCCCCAGGCAGTCCCTGAGTGAAAAGGAAAGATGGCGTATTCCTCATTGGGCCAACATCCCCTGGTGGTCTCACACAACGTGAAAGGACTAAACATACCAGAGAAGAGGTCCACCATCCTCCGTGAATTGAGAAAAGGTAGGCCACATTTTGTTTTCCTCCAGGAAACCCACTTTAAGACAAACCAGATCCCAAAAATTACTAATTCGACCTTCCCGGAAGCTTATCACGCCACCAATGACGAAGCAAAGACAAAAGGAGTGACAATCTTAATCAGTAAAGATGCACCCTTTACCTTAACAGAAAAATTGATAGACCCCGAGGGTAGATTTATTTTTCTAAAAGGGTCTTATGGAAACACACCCATAACTTTGGCAAATGTGTATTTCCCAAATTCAGCCCAAGCAGCATTCTGCAAAAAGATGACGCAGACCTTGATGGGTTTTGGTCAGGGATGTATAATACTAGGCGGAGACCTAAACCTCCCATTGAACCCAATAGAAGACACCTCCTCAGGGACATCGAGCGTCTCATTTGGAGTACTCAAAACAATAAAAGCATGCCTTAGGAAATTACAACTAATAGACACATGGAGATTCACACACCCAGATGGAAAGGACTACACTTTCTACTCCACCCCACATAATAGGTGGTCACGTATAGATTACCTATTCATCACCCAAAAGGACCTAATAAAGGTTGCAGGTGCTCATGTTGGCATACAGTCTATCTCGGATCACGCCCCGATAGCACTGGAGGCTAGCCTGACCACTAGAGTTGAGCGAACACCTGGAAGTTCGGGTTCTGCTGGTCCGTCCGAACTTTGGGACAAAGTCCGGGTCCGGGTCCGGACGGAACCCGAACGATCGCACGGACAACGGCCTGGGCCTGGGCCTGAAACAGGGTTTCAAGCCTGCCTGGTCGTCTTGGGCTTGAAGGTCCACAAGCGAGTTGAGATCACCAGTCCGATCGGAGGTCACGATAGCCCCGCACTAGGCTCTATCTGACATACGGTTGTACTCGTGGACGTTGGAAATAATCCAGGAAAACCCACTACTTATCCATTAGATATGCACTGGTGGATAATACACCCCACCTCATCTTTCACATCAGGAAAGGTAGACCCACACACTTAGAGGTACACAGATAATCAACATTAAAGGATTCCGTACGAAAATAACAAAACTCATGAGGTTTACTCTGCGAGCTACAGGGACTCCTCCACA